>JANFCV010000018.1:2025000-2532500 GCA_024500475.1 Phthorimaea operculella | reverse complement strand
GATCACTCGTGTTTAATATTGGCTTCTTGTTAAATGTTAAGATCCTAAACATCTAATATCTTGTAAGTACCAAATAATCATAGCACGTCATCTAGTTGACGCGTTGCTTTACCCCGTACAGCTGTAGGAAGGTTTTTTGAAGATCAACCAGTATTATCCAAATCGTAAAGCTAAACATATGGACCCTTAACCACAATAAAATTTTGATTTGTAAAAAAACACCTCATTTTTCATCTTCCCGAAGGGGATCAGATCAATGCAAATTTTCCGCAGATCGCGTGAATCACCCGCTTCTGAAACAACATATTTTCCTCAATAGAGTTAACGGGAGGGATCGCCACGTCCCGGGTCGACCCTCGAGCCCTCAACCCTCCCAAACCTACCTCAACAAATTCCCCTTAAGACCTCCAAGCTCCATGTTTATCAATCTCCTTAGAATTTGCTTTGAAGTTTGTATGAAGGAAGTAAACAAACTCCTTGCAAATTCAATTTTATTTTTCTTTAAAAAATTTGAAGGGAAATCTAGCCAGTGTCAGTCATCGCATCAAACCTAGTTCGAATTCTCGTAAATGTTGAAGAAATCTACTAAACATGCGAATAATTAATGAAACTTTAGAAAGTGCTTCTGAACACTAATTAAGCCAAAAGCTATATTTTCAAAAACCAACAATCCAAGCCATGTTTTTCCCAATTTTCCTGAAAGCTCCACACAAGTCACCGGCACTTACATCAAGCGCCAAAACTCGCGCTTTTAAAAATAAAAATTGAAGCAAAAAGTCGTTCTACACGCGTAAAAGTAAAGAGGAAGCGGGGAAAAAATCAATGCCTGCGTTTTATGTTCTGTGCGTGTGACAGATCGGTAGCCATGGAGACGGGTGGGACTTTACGCGGGAAAGAACGTCACAACTCCGCGATGGAAAACAAAATGGCGCGTATTCTTCCCGCGTAAAAGTCGCTGGCACGAAGAGAGTGTCGAAGCTGCGTTTTGTTTCGTCGGTGGTTGAGAGTGTGCGTTGTGCGAGAGGGATGGCAGATGGGGTAAGGGAGCAGCAATCGATATTACGCACTTTGTAGCAATGAAATTGGCGGCGATGCAAGGAGCTTTGCACGCGCTGCAGTGCTTTCATTTTTGATTACGCAGTTAGAGAAAATTTTAAAGCATTTTTTTTATTTAACTTTCCGCAAATGACCAACTATATGGTTAGGGTTAAGAAAGGTGAAAAGGACTAGGGTTAAAAAACCTAGGTATTTGACATCGTAAGACTTAAGACATAAGTTACGTTCCCTTCCTTTCTAGCTACTAATATTTGTATGGACACCAAATAAAAGAGAAACCTTACAATTGGCCCTTTACGAGTACCAGCAGCGGCAGATAATATTAATTCTCCCCAGTCATCCTAATCAACCCTCTATTGAAATAAAAGAAACATCAATAATTAATCAAACAAAAATAGAATAATGATCGCCAGATGTAACTAAATTTCAAATGATGAATATCAAAAATAATGGCATTTGATCAGAAAATGAGAAATAATATTGGGTGGGCGGTGAAATTTTGATGAGTCACTATTAGGGGTAGTAATTTTACATCAGCGAGCTCGGAATATTCGGTTTTCTCGGAATACGGCCGCGTTTTCCGAGAAATGTGAATCATGAAGAACCCAACCCTTACGTCGGAGATTTGTTTGTGTGAGTGTTTCAGTTTGATGATGGCATGAAGATCTCTAACAAGTTATTTTTATTATCTAGTAGAAAGTAAATTTGTTTTTTGTCGCTGTTTTGACTGAAATCATATCTGTAGGAAGTAAATTATTAAGTTTTGTAAACTATTACGGGGTGTTTTTTAATTTTAAGGCAGAGGAGGTTAAAATACGTTATCTCGTACCCTTAAAATACTTTCTTGAACATTAAATTGAAAACTGAAAAACGAAAAAAATATAGGTAGAAGGTAAATATTTAATGGGGTTTGAATAAAGTTTTGAAGTTCAGCGGCCACACATGAAAATGATATAAATTTTACCTAAAGAGTTGATTAGGGACTACAAAACATAAGTACTTCAACGTACAAATAGCTTAATATTATCAGGGCCGATATATTACATACTTCATCTTAAAAAACCAGTACTGAAAAGGTATTTTCAAGTTTTTATTTATTTTTAAAATTTTGGAAAGGGCATAACAGGTACAACGGGTTAAACGGTAGCAGGGGTGTCATATTAAAGGATCAATTAAAAATAACTTTGTCAAGTGTCCCACATCGGAATAGCGTGGGGAGTCTCCGGGACACCTCAGATCAGAGATTTAGACCGAGGGGCCTTCCCCACAGTGCGACACCGTAGGTGATTGTGACTATATGGGGTTCAAACCCTCAGCACCTTACATCCTCAACGCAAAACAATCCAAAACATCAACCTGTCGCCAAACGGGGAATTCCCCTCTATGCTTATTGCGGAATAATTTCATTATTGGCTGCCCAACCCTTTTAGTATAATCGTGTCTACATTTGGGGAAAGAATTCACAGAATAACACGAAAAGAAAAAGACTATTAGAAAAGCTCTAGTATTTTATTTCACCGTCTCTATTACTCTACGCGGAATAAGACGATACCAGGAAATTGTTGTGGCAACGAACGCGGAATGACTCAAAAGTTGCGTGGATCGATAGCACGCCACGCATAAGCTCCAAGTAAACAGATCGAAGCTTTGAGCGAATGTGCTCCGAATCGAATCCCGCCAAATGCAACGACAGCTGTGCGTAGCCCGCACGTAGCGCGTAGCGGCCGCGCTGTAGAGGCGGCGCCACCGGCCGTATTATTATTATTTGTAAACAAGCGTGTGAGGGCGCGGGGGTTGCGGGGCGCAGTCACGTGACCGGCCGCCGTTGCCATTGGCCGGCGCGGCAGCTGCGTCGCCGCGCGCGCCAGTCCGCCGCCGAACGCCGCCGCGAGCAGACGCGCGCTGTCACACCCCCGCGCGACGCCACACGCACAACTGACGCGATCGCGAACTCCGATTCCCTTTTTGTTTATTTTTCGCGTGCGTCCTTCGGACCGTTTTGTGTTTCCGAGGCAGCGAGACGAAGAAAAAAAGAGGCGCGGATGGATCGAGCTACCAGAGAAGGTACAAGTTCGCGCTGAGTATTCCAAAAGTTTTGTGCGAGCTTTCGAGTTGTGGAAGTGTAGTTTTGGAGTGGAAGCTTTTGTGGATTGTATTTATTAGAGTAGAATTACAAGCTGCGTCGGCAGTGGAGCGTGGAGCGAGGTCCGGTGCGGCTCGCGTGCTTCCGGAGCTTTCGTTGTTTGGAGCTTTCGCGAATCGATCCTTAGTACACAAATGCATGTTTGTAATGCACGAAGTTTCGATGCAAGTAGTTACAATGACTAAAATCAATAAAAGTTTTATCTTTATAAGTTTTGGTAAAGCCGTTGTTGATGTTGTAAACACCGATGATTCTTATTACGCACAATTTTTCAATGAAGAAGATGGTGGAAGTAAGAAGGAAGCGTCATGTCAACCAACGTTTCCGATAGTCAAAGCATCAGAATTGGTCGATGGTGATGATAATTTCAAGGCTACAAATGAAGTTTGAGTGTTAAGGGAAGTAGGAATACATATTGATGGCATCAGAGAAATGGTCGAATGCACGATGACGCATCGGCCTCTCATTGTTGCTGATGCATGATGTCACTTAATTTAACCCTTATTTATACGAGCAAATATAAATGGGAAAGAATGTTAACTAGCATTGACAAACATAATGCTTCGTGCAATGTCCTTATATGTAATCCATTTCTAAGGCCTAGAAGACTCTCATAGCAATAAACTATGCCTGTATGTTGTTACAGTTTTGATTCTCAAATTGCATCATACTCCTAATTGTTAAGTTTAAAAGCTCATCGAAGTATATCTTCGTATTATCTTTGTGAGCTTTATATAGTCTAAGCTGGATAATTTAACTAAGATCTTTGTTAACCATACAAAGCTGACATTGCACTTTATTTGCTTACAATGTCCTAAATGTTTCGTTGGTGCCATCGTAAGCTCTATAAATCTCTTCTCTATTCTCTCTTATCTATTGACTTAAACATACCTTTCTCAAGATCGGTTACACGTAGGGCACCAAATTGCAAATAAGAATTTCAATCGGAAAGAATATCTCTGCATCGATAAACATGAAATCGGGCTTGGGATTCTACTCGTTTGGAATAAACTGGATCAAGTGAACACATTCAGATGTGTGCCTTTGATCTTGCAGATTATAGATACACAAAAGATGTTGGAGTTACGGTACATAAGGTAGAAGGGTTTGATATCATAGGTTTTTTAGTATTGGAATCCTATAGTCAGAAGACATTAGTCATATATCATGTGTATCTTCGAAATAAGATCAATGAATCGAAAATAGGTATTTGCATGATTCAAAAGATTTTTTGTAAAAACATGGGTCGTACCTATCTATTGGGCGCCCGGAAAACTCTGAAGTCTTGATATACCTACCTATCTAGATGACATGGTAACTGTCCTACAAAAGGAAAAAGAGAGAAGACTGTTAGTTGAGACAAACAAGTTTTCTTTAAAAGACGCTGAGCTTTTGCACGATAGGAAAGAAAATCTGAAAGCGAAGCAGATAAAAGCGATGGTTACTTTATCAACTTTTGTATCTAAGCGAGTCGACCGCCACAGAAGACAATACTGTCGGTCCCACGGAATAATCGAATAAATAATACGCCTTCCTCTCGTGAATGCGATAATGGGGAGTCAAGTTCAGTGAGGCCAATGAAAACAAATAAACAAATTGGCCAATTTCGCTCCAGCTAACTGGTAACTGGTGCTGTTGGTCTGGCCCAGAACGGGAACAACACGGATTGTGCAATGCTATGTGCTTCCTTTTTAGTTGGACGACGAGTTATGGTTTCCTTTTGCTAGTTTTTGGACGATTTTTGGACATGGATAGCAGTATTTTTAAAGTCTGCGGCTGCTGTTGTAAATTACAGAGCGTACAGGAACAAAGGCTGAGCTCCTTTATGCCCTTAACTATACCAGAAAGTTAATTATAATACATTATATATTTTCTTACGTAAATAACATCTGAATCTGAATCTAAAACGAAAATGAAAATTGTAACCAAGAAAATCTATTAAGAAACGTTTCATTCAGGTACCTAATACCTAAAGATCTTCGAAACTCCATGTTGCCTTAAAGTCTCAAACTTGAAATGAAAAGTTTTCCATCCGTCTATGCTTGCCAATATCCCGATTATTGCCACAAGTAATATCTTAAGTTGATTCAGACTTTCTCTGTGGGATAATCCTCTTCTTATTGCTTTCGTGCAAACTGAAAAGACGCTTTCGGTTTTCATAAAGTCCTTGTGTGGGCTCTTGTACAGTCTAGCTAAAGTTTAAATACTAGTACGGCGAACGGCAAAGTTCCGCTAGAAGTGTAATTGTTGAGAATATTTTATTTGGGGGGAGAGTCGCGCCGGTGAATGCTCGCGTCCGTGAATTTTGCTGCGGTTACTGGATTCCGTTTATTAGTTTTCTGAATCTGCAAATTATATATTTTTCTACCAATTGGATTTTACCTCAAATTGCCTCTAGCTGCCTGCTGCCAAACTCATGACACCTTATTCACAGGAACAAGAAGCCAAAGGCGCTCATTTGAGACATGTTTCAATTCAAAGGAAAACAATACTATATCATACAATCAGCGTCATACACATGTGACTTCCTTCAGACAATTCCATGTCATAGGTGCAAGTAGAAAAAACGTTCAATTTCCGATGTCGCATCCGATAGCACAGACAGACGTGCGCACAAAAAATCTTTACAAAACGATATCGACCACGATAAATTTACATTTCATGTCCCTATGGTAGCTTTAGCATAGAGCTTTATAGACAAGGAATAGGGGATAAAGTCGTGTGAAGATAAGCGAGTGAAAGTGCAAGGATATGTTTGTAAAGGTATTAAGGCATCAGAAAAAGTGGTAGTGTGGGAAAGATGTTGGTAAAAAACTCCACATCTGCGGCGCTATTCAACTGGATTTGAGTGCTTGAATGGGATGGGACGTAACTCTATATCGGGAGATTCTTGCGCGACGATCACATTTTAATATGGACATATCTCGATGTGATCAAGCTTTGTCTTTGATATTTTTCTTTTATATCCCAAGTTCCAATAATAGTTTAAAAATATATTTTTTATGAAAATTCCATGCACGAACGATATATAACTATCAACGAAAATTGCAAAATGTACTTGAAAATTATTTGTTTTTATAATATACTTAACATTATGAATATTCATCATGCCATCATCGTCAACATCATATCTAAGCTGTCAATCGTAATAGCAGTGTCTTGTCTTGTTAAATGGGTTACATTTCTTTTATTCATCTACTCTGTTATCATGTCTTTACCGATAAAATTGCATAGCAGGATCCTGCTATGCAATTTTTTTCGCTTGCTCCTTGTCTAACATGGTTTATATTGGGTGTAAAAGCTTGCGATTGCGGTACTTTAAAATACCGATTTAAGTTTTTTATTTGTGACTATTGATATGACATGACTTCATAGATGTACCAACGTTTTGACGCTAGGGTTCGTTAGGTCGCTTGTCAGTCATTGTAACAGTATGCTCAAAACTCTTTTTTGCCTATGGTGTTGCGTTTTGTTGATGATTTTTTCATTTCGTTGATAGGAACGTTACACCTTTATTTACCTACCTACTGGTTCTTCGTTTATACTTTAATTCTTGCCTGGGTTGGTACTTAACTATATTATGTAGCAATATTTTTTCTTTATCTTTTACATCATTGAATCCTCTGACGGTTACTTTTACATCCTTGATAATATTCCATGCGTTCGGTTTAGAGCTAGTGAGTAGTTTGTTTAAATAACTGGCAGGAATTGAATCGACTTCGCGTTACCGGCAATCAGGCTGATGTGTGCATCCTGCGCGTAATATTATTGCTGTAGATTGTTGTATGTAGGTTACTGTTCTGTGAGAATCGTGTTCTGTATTGAGCCGTTGCATTCGGTCTTTTGTTATATCGCCATGTTCTAAGTAAAGGGCGTGAAATTCTAGTTCTGAAACACTTTTGGGAACATCCTTTAACTACAAAATTCCCACATATTAGGAAGACGCCTTTGCTTCTCAAATCATTCTTCAGATATACGCATGAACTTTGAAAAAGACCTCACTCGATGATACAAAGCTTTTGGAACGCGAACGAGCTTTCTTGGAAATATGTATGCTATGTTGAGAATTTTGGCCTTGTTTGATGATTATGTTTGACCTCCTGTATAAGTTTTTGACTAAGCTTAAAAACGTTTTTGACTAAGCTGAATGATAATTGTGAATTCGTTTTTTTTTTAATTATGTTTCCGTAAAAATTTTTCTTATATCTTTGCTCGCATTTTTACTCAAACTTCGTTATTAGCTACTTTGGCAGTTTTACGAAGTTTTGTTGTAGCTTTATCATTGTAGGTAGAGAATACTCTTATTTAAATAAAACTAGCCTATAATAAAACGCTGTCATACTTTGCTTTTTTCTATCCTTTCTTTTACATTAAAATTATTATATGTTAGGAACATTTAAACAAGATTTAGTTTCACATAATGAACATTTTTATTGTCCATACAATTTTGCCCATTCTCCTTTATTGTGTCAATAAAATTGTCCTTGAAGTTACATTGTAACAAATCTTTATCAGGGATAATAATATAGGTACCTACTGGTTATTATCAGTTTCCGGTGCAGGTATTACCGGATGTGCTTCAGCTGGTACCAAAAAAACTTGATCAAATAGTAAATTGAGGATCCGAGCGATAGCAAAGAAATAAAAGGGTTTGGTGACAATGAAAGATGAAACTTGAGTTTAAAGTTCGAGAAAATCTTTTCTCCGATATCTGTAATAACTTTTTTGATTTCGTTTAGACAAGGTGATAGAAGAACGAAATCGATTCAACGGAATATCGATAACCTTGCAACTTAATCAGATCGGCATTAAAGGAATCCGTCGATTGTTTCTTGCGTATACGTCGCAGGATTTTCAAATTTCGAACTGCATCCAGCCAGCATGCGCTCGAGCGCGGCGCGTCTCAGTACAAAAAAGCGACAACATCCGACTCTAAAAATAGGCCGTATAATTACAACGCAAAGCTGAAAGCGCAATGCTTTCGCTGCAAGCGTACGGTTGCCCTTGACAACGGAGACCCAGATTACTATCGCGACGCACACACCCTCGCGGGATCACACACCAGCGAATAAGGGCCGCCGCCGACAGAGTGGACACTTTTCCGCGCGCCGTCGCGCGACTCTAACATAGAAATCGGAAAATGAACCGTACGCAACTGACGTAACGGCGATAATGGCCGGCGGCGGAAAAAGTCCGAGCGCCATTTGTTCGCGCGGCGCCGCGCGAATTCGCGCGACTCCGCGCGGCGCCTCTTGAGTGCGCTTGCGTCCGCCGGGCGGCCCAAGGCCGCAAGCGGACATTCTCCCGGTGTTGCCATCACAATAGAAATAAAAAAGATAGTGTTTCTCAAAGAAAAGTGTCGATTACTAAAATAAATCAAAATAAGAAATATCTAAACATTGTTTTGAATAAATATTTATAATAAAAGTACCTACAACCTTGGTGTTTATTGGGTCGTTAGGGTTTATTACGTGGGTCGTTGGTGTTTGTTGGGTCGTAAGGGTTTATTACGTGGGACGTTCATGTTTGATGGGTCAACAGGGTTTATTACGTGGGTCGTTCATGTTTGATGGGTCGTAAGGGTTTATTACGTGGGTCGTTGGTGTTTATTTGGGCGTAAGGGTTTATTACGTGGGTCGTTGATGTTTGATGGGTCGTAATGGTTATTTATGTGGGTCGTTGGTGTTTGTTGGGTCGTTAGGGTTTATTACGTGGGTTGTTGGTGTTTGTTGGGTCGTAAGGGTTTATTACGTGGGTCGTTGGTTTTTATTGAGGCTTAAGGGTTTATTACTTGGGTCGTTGGTGTTTGTTGGGTCGTAAGAGTTTGTTACGTGGGACGTTGGTTTTTGTTGGGTCGTAAGGGTTATTTATGTGGGCTGTTGGTGTTTGTTGGGTCGTAATGGTTATTACGTGGGTCGTTTGTGTTTAATGGGGCGTAAGAGTTTAATACGTAGGTCGTTGGTGTTTGTTGGGTCGTAAGGGTTTATTACGTGGGTCGTTGATGTTTGATGGGTCGTGAGGGCTTATTACGTGGGTCGTTGGTGTTTGTTGGGTCGTAAGGGTTTATTACGTGGGTCGTTGATGTTTGATGGGTCGTTAGGGTACCGTACGTGGGTCGTTGATGTTTGTTGGGTCGTAAGGGTTTCTTACGTGTGTCGTTGGTGTTTGATGGGTCGTATGAGTATATTTTGTGGGTCGTTGATGTTTATTGGGTTGTAAGGGTTTATTACGTGGGTCGTTGGTGTATTTTGGGTTGTAAGGGTTTATAACGTGGGTCGTTGGTGTTTGATGGGTCGTAAGGGCTTATTACGTGGGTCGTCGATGTTTGATGGGTCGTAAGGGCTTATTACGTGGGTCGTTAATGTTTGATGGGTCGTAAGGGTTTATTACGTGGGTCGTTGGTGTATTTGGGGTCTTAAGGGTTTATAACGTGGGTCGTTGGTGTTTGATGGGTCGTATGGGTTTATTACGTGGGTCGTTGATGTTTGATGGGTCGTAAGGGTATCTTACGCGGGTCGTTGATGTTTAATGGGTCATTAGGGTACCGTACGTAAGTCGTTGATGTGTGATGGGTCGTAAGGGTTTATTACGTGGGTCGTTGATGTTTGTTGGGTCGTAAGGGTTTCTTACGTGGGTCGTTGGTGTTTGATGGGTCGTAAGGGTATCTTACGTAGATCGTTTGTGTTTGTTGGGTCGTAAGGGTTTATTACGTGGGTCGTTGGCGTTTGTTGGGTCGTAAGGGTTTATTACGTGGGTCGTTGATGTTTGTTGGGTCGTAAGGGTTTCTTACGTGGGTCGTTGGTGTTTGATGGGTCGTATGAGTATATTTTGTGGGTCGTTGATGTTTATTGGGTTGTAAGGGTTTATTACGTGGGTCGTTGGTGTATTTTGGGTTGTAAGGGTTTATAACGTGGGTCGTTGGTGTTTGATGGGTCGTAAGGGCTTATTACGTGGGTCGTTGATGTTTGATGGGTCGTAAGGATTTATTACGTGGGTCGTTGATGTTTGATAGGTCGTAAAGGTTTCTTACGTGGGTCGTTACGTAATAAACCCTAACGACCCATCAAACACCAACGACCCACATAAGAAGCCCTTACGACCCATTAAACATCAACAACCCATGTAATAAACCCTTACGACCCAACAAACACCAAAGATTCACGTAATTAACCCTTACGACCCATCAAACACCAACGACCCACTCAACCACGACCTATCAAACATCAACGACCCACGTAATAAACCCTTACGACCCATCAAACACCAACGACCCACGTAATAAGCCCTTACAACCCATTAAATACCAACGACCCACGTAATAAACCCTTACGACCCATCAAACATCAACGACCCACATAAGAAACCCTTACGACCCATTAAACATCAACGACGCATGTAATAAACCATTACGACCCATCAAACGTCAATGACCCACGTAAGAAACCCTTACGACCCATCTAACATCAACGACCCACGTAATAAGCCCTTACGACCCAACAAATACCAACGACCCACGTAATAAACCCTTACGACCCATCAAACATCAACGACCCACGTAATAAACCCTTACGACCCATCAAACATCAACGACCCACATAAGAAACCCTTACGACCCATCAAACATCAACGACCCACGTAATAAACTCTTACGACCCATCAATCATCAACGATCCACGTAATAAGCCCTGACGACCCAACAAATACCAACCACCCACGTAATAAACCCTTACGACCCATCAAACATCAACGACCCACGTAATAAACTCTTACGACCCATCAAACACCAACGACCCACGTAATTAACCCTTACGACCCATCAAACATCAACGACCCAAACAAATACCCTTACGACCCATCAAACATCAGCGACCCACGTAAGATACCCTTACGATCCAACAAACACCAACAACCCACGTAATTAACCTTACGACCCAACAAACACCAACGACCCCCAACGTAATAAACCCTTACGACCCATCAAACATCAACGACCCACGTAATAAACCCTTACGATCCAACAAACACCAACAACCCACGTAATTAACCTTTACGACCCAACAAACACCAACGACCCATGTAAGAGACTCTAACGACCCAACAAACACCAACGACCCACGTAATAAACCCTTACGACCCATCAAACATCAACGACCCACATAAGAAACCCTTACGACCCATCAAACATCAACGACCCACGTAATAAACTCTTACGACCCATCAATCATCAACGACCCACGTAATAAGCCCTTACGACCCAACAAATACCAACCACCCACGTAATAAACCCTTACGACCCATCAAACATCAACGACCCACGTAATAAACTCTTACGACCCATCAAACACCAACGACCCACGTAATTAACCCTTACGACCCATCAAACATCAACGACCCAAACAAATACCCTTACGACCCATCAAACATCAGCGACCCACGTAAGATACCCTTACGATCCAACAAACACCAACAACCCACGTAATTAACCTTTACGACCCAACAAACACCAACGACCCATGTAAGAAACTCTAACGACCCAACAAACACCAACGACCCACGTAATAAACCCTTACGACCCATCAAACATCAACGACCCACGTAATAAACCCTTACGATCCAACAAACACCAACAACCCACGTAATTAACCTTTACGACCCAACAAACACCAACGACCCATGTAAGAGACTCTAACGACCCAACAAACACCAACGACCCACGTAATAAACCCTTACGACCCATCAAACATCAACGACCCACGTAATAAACCCTTACGACCTAACAAATACCAACGACCCATACAAATAACCCATACGATCCATCAAACACCAACGAGCCACACAAATGACCATTTTTTTTTCAAACGTGGCAAAAATTAGTTCAGTGACAATCGTAACGTAATGTTCTTTAATTTTTAATAGGTTGGTTGGATTCATCTGAACCACCCAATTTATTTTTAATAAGATTAGCGGGCAACACTGTCTAGCGAACCGGCGGACGCACGCGCCACGTGGCGACGCCGCGCGGAAGAATGCCGCTTGGTGTGCTCCGCGACCAAGAGGCGTCGCGCGAAAAGTGTCGCCGGCGTCCGGTCTATGTGCGCCGGCCCTAAAGCGCTTCAAGTGCACGCACACGGCTTCCAGCCGCTTTTTTAATCTTTTTCGAGGAACGCTCTTTGTGCTGGCCACAAAGATTTTCGCTTTGTGATCGCTTCGCGTTCGAATCCTGATGACGTAATGATGGAATCATTGTCGTTTTTTGTTATACATCATGTTTAATTTTTGCATCTCTATTCGAACTCAAACAAAATGTTAGTAATTATGGGAATAACTCTTACATACTCAACCAATACTTTCGTACATATTCATGATATTTTGTCTCATCTAGAAACGTCAAATCTACATTTTAACTACTCACGAAACATTTTCCAACCTTTTTCCTTGTAAATCACTGAAGGAGAGTTTCTAAAGCTGAAAACAAGCGCGGAGCAATTTAGCTCTACTGTAGACAAAAGACGCGACTTTGATGTGGAGCTTTGGCGAAAACTGCGGGTAGCCGGCAAACAGATACGACGAGAAAAAAATAAACAAAGTTTCAGTACAGAAAACTCACGAAAAAATAAATATTTTTTGTAGCATAGGTACTTATAATCCTGTTTAATTGTACTTTCTACGTATGTAGTAATATGTAACATTATTTTTGTGATTGTTAGCAACAAGACGCAAAAATAAAGATACGTGCTCCCAATCCGACACTTTTTCAGTAAAAAAATCTGATTGAAACTGAAACGTAGCAAAGTATTCTAATATCTGTAAAAAGGAACTAAACTTATTCATAAATTCCATAAAACTATATTTTTTAACTTTTTGCTTTTGAATAATTTTGGAAACTGTTTACGACATGTCCGATCGGGTATGGGTGACAGGTTCAGTTGGGTCGTTTGTCGACTCGGTGTCCTACACAACAAGAAAAATAAGAGAAAATATTATAACGTCACCAAATCTGCAAATGAAGTGTATCGGCTCGATATCGTAAATATCTAATAATAAGTTTATATTGTTTCCTCTTTTGGAGCGAAAACGTGACAACTCTGGTATGAATAGAAACGTTATTTATAGATTTTACGGTTTATTGAAAAGTTACTGACTAACTTGCTAGTTATTTTTAAATCATTGGTTGGTTTTTCTTAACTTTGAAAATTTATCATTTTCGCAAAAAAACAGTACCTACCTATTAAGTACCATGTCCTAAAGAACATGCCCAAATTCAAATAAATATCATGAGGCCAGCAATGGTTACTCTGCCATAGAAGCCCACTGCCCTATAATGAAAATGCGCACCCAAATAAAGGTACTGCTATCTTACCAGGCCCAGTTTTAGACAGCCAATGTGGCACAGTGGTTAGTATGACTGCCTGCCACGCAGAAGGTTCCGGGTTCAATTCCCGGTGGGGTCACTCACAAAGTTGATATTTATCACTTTGTGAATTTATTCCCAGTCTGGTTAGGACATTTCAGGCTGAACTACCTGATTATCCGCAAGTAAGATGGTTCCGTGCTTCGGATGGGCACGTTAAGCCGTCGGTCCCGGTTGCTGTCTATGATGGCGGTCGTTACACACACAGCCATGTCAGAGGCCTGCTACTTGCAGTAGGTGGTTGAAAAACTCTGACACCAGGGTTCATCTGGTCGTTGAACGACTCGTTGTCCCACACGAAGAAAGAGACCAGGCCCAATTTCGTAAGGTAATTCGATTCGATTCCCATACAAAAGTTATTAAATAAACTTGCGTCTGTAAAAGAGACAATATCGGATTAAAACTCGAAATGAAATCCCGTGTTAATATACCATTTTCGAAAAATAATAATAATATGTATTCTTTTTATAACCATCAGATTTCCCTGTAAAAAATATGCCACATTACGTAAATAGATTAAGCTACTGATGCAATAAAATACGTTTTATTTTATTGTGGAGAAAATATTCATTATCTTTTAACCGTAAGCGGTTTTGCGACAAATTTGCGTATACCTTCATCATTTCATATAAGTAGGCTCATTTTAAATTGCTATCAATTCATGTTTGAGTCGATTGAATTCCGTCTTTCTTTTGCATAACGTGACGTTTCACCTTAAGGAAACCATTCCAAAATAGTTGCCCTTAAAATAGTGAGGCTGAAATAGAGCGTAGCCTAGAGCGTCTTCTATAAATAGGGTTTGTTTACTTCCAATTATGATACCACGTGTCGATGCGTGGAAAGGAGCGTATCTATCTTACAACTTGCGGTAAAAATTGGAACGTAAATTCCGCATAATTGAACGCAATTCTCCTGCTATGAACATTATTGAACTACCTAATTATAATTGATAACTGACGGTTTTCTTTTTATTTATTTTTTATTAAGGCGTTCCGTTTTCATACAAAAGTTCAATGGGGTTACGTCTGTAAACAAAACAAAATTCCAATAAAAAAACTTGATGGGGAGCCCCTGGGTGTATAACATTTTCGCAAAACACTAAAAAGAATTTTTATACCATCTGATTTCCTCGTAAAAACCGTTTCGCCACTTTACGAAAATAGATGGAGCTACTGCTTTTATTTAATTTTATGACTGACAGAATCTTCACGAGCTATAGTCATTCAACCTGGAGAACACTTCGTAACCGCTTTTAAAAACCTAGTAGCGCCATCTAGTTTATTTAGCTGTTTATAACTTTTGTCTGTCGCATTTATCGTTTCTGTAAATTATACTATCTACGGCGCAAAGCCCACTAAGGAGACGTGAGACGTAAGATGACATCTGTCAGACAAGTGATCGTAAGCCGTAATCGATGCGACGCGCGCTCACGTGTGTAGCCGGCGTCTGTTCTGTTTCATACATTTCATATGGAAACAGTTTCAAGCAAGCGCAGCGATGTCGCACGGTCTCACGTCTTCGTCTCATGTCTTACGCCTCTTCTGAGGAGTTAGCGCCTAACACCACAAATTAAGTATTGGCGGCCGCCCAATAGTAAGTATCCTCGGTTTTGTGCTAACACTATGTTTTGATCATTTCACAGATTGCTTCCTGTAATTCGAAAGCAATTTTCAAAAATTTCCTATGAATTAGTAAAGTGATAAAGAGTAGAACAAACTTAACGGGCTATATTGATTAAACACGAGAACACTTCGCTACCGCGTTTTAAAATACAAGTGGTGCCATCTAGTGCACAAGTGAATTATATGTCAAACGTTATATAAATAACAAACTCCGCGGTAAATTGTTTTGCCAAAACGTTATTTTAAAGATGTTCAATAATTTGACTCTCCGCCCGAACATATAACGAAACATGCAAGTTGATTTCAGAGTTTTAATATTTCAGACCGGTTAAAGAAAAAAATAAACTACCCACTCTTACATTTGTGTTGCATTGTCGTAGTATACTACTTAGCCGTTGTATTTTGTATTGTTTTACTGTTTTTGAAATCGAAAATCATGCAGACGATACCTTCGGCAATGCAAGAGTTTATTTCAGGAACAACCTTAAAGTAAGGTCATTCGGGGTAAAATTGCGCACTTTTGGATATTTCACTCCATAACTCCCAAACTACTGCGATTTAAAACACATTGTATGTGCTGTCTTATATCTTGGTTAATGGACTCTCAAATACAAACAAACAACTTGCGATGTAATCTGCGGATTTTCATATATTTAAAAAAACAGTGACTAAGTCAGAGTGCGCACTTCTTCCCCGTGATGCGGGTAAAACTACGCGGTGTGTTGGGTAAAATTGCGCACAAAGGTTTCACAATAATTAAGGTCTTATCGGATGTTTATATTTTATGATTACTAGGCATTTTATAGTCTAAAACAATAAAAAAAGAAAGATCTAATATAATATAGGTATTTCTGTACAGAAATGCGGTTTTAAATAACACTATAGTGGGGTAAAACTGCGCACATCTAGCCACATACGTCATATGCGCACTATGACCCCCGCAGTTTTACCCCATTCAAAGAGTACTCAAAACAATTCATCGTAACTTTGACACTTTATAGGCACGGTTGAAATGTTGTTACTGAAAAAGAACTTCAATATGTATAGAAAATAAAAAAGTAGAAGCAAGCTCTTCATGATCATAATCCACACTCCCACAAACTTTTCCTTGCACCGAATAAAGTCCGAATTTAACCACGTTTTGGTGTTTTTGGTTATAATAGGTAGGAAATCGACCCGCACTGCACATAGTGTCTGGACCTAAAATGGCGGTTCAGGTACACGTGTTCCCAGCAAATCAGCGTCCCTGCCCCTGCGCCCTATTCCGTAATATCGACGGTGCGCAGTTTTACCCGCTGCGCACTTTTACCCCGAATGACTCTATATAGGATGCAATTTTATTAGTGGCGGATCTGTTAAAGGTGTGTTCTGTCAATGAAACTGAACAACTTTCCCCAAGGAACATACGTCGAAATACGAAAAAAGTTTTGGTCTTCCCATAGATACTAAGTGTGTTGGCCGGCCGGGTCAATTTGTATGGGAGGGCCAAATTTTTTTTTATATTCCGACCTATATTTTATGTTCGTTGGGGAAAGTTGTTCAGTTTCATTGACAGAACACACCCTTAACGGATCCGTCACTAATAAAATTACACCCTATATAATAAGCGAGCTATAGAGTGCGCATAAGGTCCCGCGGCGTACTGTCAAAGCATTAGCAGTTGCTCCCTAGATACAGACGTCAAATAGTGCTGTCACTGGCGTTTTGCTACTGACAGACAGAGAGGTTGTGTGCAAACTACTGCCAACAGTTCTAATTTGTGGGCGCACTCTATAGTTTGTTTATATATAGTATAGGTAAGACTTACAACTTACCAGAAAACTCATTTTCACTACTGATCACTAGGCACCTAATTTACCTATCCATTGCGAAACCGATAGCCACTGCACATAAGCGGGTTATTCTCCACGCGGGGGTGCACGCACGAGTAACGGGGTCAGAGCCCCCCGCGCCCCCCCCCCCCCCCCCCCCACGGGGGGTCAGGGGTCGTGACGTCACAGGCACAAAGTAAGCGCTAATTTAGAGAGCCGGCTTCAAGTAATCGTCGCTATACTTCAAAGTTCAAAAGTTCAAAGGCATTTATTCAAAGTTGGATACAAAAAATATCACTTACAAAAATATTGATAAGTCATTGTAAAAAAAAGAAAATTGAATGACACAATTTTCTTTTTCTTATAACAATTTTGCGGTCGTAGTATAGACGCGGCTCGGGTGGGATAAAAATAAATAAAAATAAAGGTACTGCCTCGGGGCTGGCCAGGCTAACCACACGGCATGTAAATAGAAACAAATTCAGATAACGTACAAAAAAATGTTACATGCATATACTCACACAGCATCCACATGCCGTCTTTTACGCGTAATGTCGAACCGGCTAGTAGCGAGTGTCAACAGCGTTTGGTGCGGGCGGACGGTAGAATTACGACTCGCAAGTGTCAATATTTTTGTATAGTATGTTATAGTATACGTTGGATATAATATAAGTAATGTACCTCAGTATGTTTGACCTAGGAAGGTACATCATATTAAAAATTCAAAACAAGGAAGTAGCAACCTAAGAGTGTAGGCATAAATGATCGGAAGAAGGGGCGAGCTGTCCTTCTGTAAACTCTCTGTTTTGCGTCACAGGCACGGGGCACGCGCAGCACATGACAACGTGAGGCGAAGACTTCTTTATCAGTAATGGGCCGAGCGATTTGCGAATTGTAGGTTGGGTCGGAACGGATTTGTTTATGGAGTTAGGCGGAATGAAACTATGCTTAAACTTACTTTATTAGTTTGACGCGTGTGTAGTAGAAACTTTTTTTTTCTATTTTTTCTATACCATTTCGGGATGATGCTCAATGTGTAAATAGCGTGTCCCAAAATTATAAAATGTATATTTTTGAATATTTTTACGCTTTTAATTAAAATTACAATGCAGATTACGAATCTAATGTTTATAGGTTTAGTTTATAATTGTGAATATAGGAGTTGAAACCATAATAAAATTTTATCACAGCTTAGTAGTAAGTAGTAACACAGATTACATAATAGTATACCGAATTAGTACCTAGTATTCAAGTAATTTTATCTACTGGGAAGGTTTTAAATGTTCCTATTCAATTTAACCTAGGAGCACTAAATCTTAAAATAAATAATATCTAATATCTTTTTACTTAAAAAAATTTTGTAGTAGTGTACAACACATCAATCAATTAAAAATCAATATTCTGGTTAACTAAACAGTGTTTTACTCTGTCCAAAGATATCGTAACTTATAAAATGTACAGATAGCTATTATATTACGCACTGTTTCTACTCAATTAAACAACACCCGCAGTATTGCCGTTCTAATAACCCATATTTGACAGCTGTTAAAATATTGTTAATGCTATAACTTAAGGTCTATTTTTCTTTGGTGACATGTCTTGCAGTATGAGTTTAACAGCCGTCAAATATGGCCTTTTCAAACAAGCCGTCATTTAGATCGCAAAAACTGTACCTAAATGCCTGTATCTGTACCTAAGCTACACGGAAGTAGGAATTCCTTTATCTGTGCCAATCTATATCTAATATATTATTATTATTCCGACTGTTAGCTGTTAGGAAAATTATTTTAACATCTATGTACCTACTGTATGTACTGTCTTAGCAAATAAATAAGCTAATGTAATTGTTAACTAGATGGCGCCACTAGGTTTTTAAAACGCGGTAACGAAGTGTTCTCCATGTTTGACGACTATAACCTGTCAAAATTTGACTTTAATTTCCTACTCACTAAGTTTAACATAAAAATTTTTGAAATTGCTTTCGAATAGCAGAAAGCAATCAAACAAAATATTCAATGAACAAAGACAGGTCGTTTAAACATATTTTATCTAACACTCATTTCGTAATATTCGTTTTACAGAATCGAAAGCAGGTTCGTTATGAACTGCTTTAGGAAATATGCAGCTTTAAAAAATAATTTCCATACTAAAATTTGAATCGTAATGGAACGTAATGTCTAGTATTTAAAAAAAATGAAACGAATAATGCCGCTTTTTATTTCCTGAGCCAACAGTAAGTCAAATAAAAAAAAATGACAACGGGCGGGACGACACTTGAAATTATGAGGACTTATTTATTATTAATTTTAACAATAAAATAAAATAAAATAAAATTAAATCTTTGCTTCACATCATTTTTCGAATTAAAATTTACCGATAAATGCTTTTTAAATTTAAAAGTTGTTCAATTTTTATGAGCCTCCATTTTAACGTTTAGTTAAAAAGTTACTCATGTACAAAAGTCATTCAGTTGGTGGTTTAGTAGATAGGCTTGCAATCGCCATAGTGCAGTGCAGAGGTTTGAATTATTTTTCATAGCTTTTCTTGTAGAGTGTAGATAAAATAGTGTATGCAACTGCATATAATTGGGCTTTAGAATGCTCGTGTCAAACAATTATCACACTCCGCTGCGCCTCGTGTGATAAACAGACACTCGCATCCTAAAGCCTCCCATTATAAGGCAGTTGCATAAACTACTATTACGTGATAGATTAAATGCGAGAGAAGTAAAAAAAGAGGTACCAACCTTGTACCAACGTAAATCTGTGAATTAGATGCCTATGGAATGTTCCTTTGATTACATATTACAAAAATAGTAAACTGTATATAAACTGTAAGCACACAAAACATCATTTTCGTCATACGAAAAGATCTAATTTAATTTCTATTGAATCGTAAATCTTGTAAGTCTATGATCAGTCCAATCCAAACTGTTTACACCAAAGTTTGAATTTGGAACATTTCTTGAGAATAACAATGCGTAGTCGAATGCAAGTGAGTTCCTGCCATCGATTCGCGGCCTATCGAAAACATTGCGGCGCGCATGCGTCAAGCAACTGTTGTAAACATGTCGAGCCTACTGAGAAAAATGCCTACACTATATTGTACAGGGTGTAGGGTAGACTGTAGGGGTTTTTTATGAAGTGTTAAAAATGTTAACTGCAAATATTTGAAGAGGCGAACCAGCCCATGAAACTGAACAACTTTCCCTAAAGAACATAGGTCGAAATTTGAAAAAAGACTGGCTGTCTGTCCCATACAAAATGACGGTGTTGGCCGGTCAGACTTCTTATAATGAATACACTTTTTTAAGCAACTGTGTATGGTACAGTTTTAAGTTATCATGAACTCCAAGTGCGTTAAAAGACAACTATACCTTATTATATGTGAAACAAAAGTATTAACAATCAATTTGTCTAATAAACATCAACCTGTATCTTGAAAGAACCAAATCCCGAATTTCTTACTTTTAGTGTAAGCTCCCATTGACAAATGGTATCCTCATAAGTCTACCGATTGAAAGTATGCTATAACGATAGATCATGTTTAGGAGGTCATAACGTTGTATGGGGGCCATCCAAAATCCTGGCAGTTTTTTTTATATCCGACTTAAAAAACTTATTTTATTTCCAAAATGTACATCACGCAGCTTTACCGTTCGAAACGTATACCCTTCTAAAGAGACACCTTTGGTGATGGGAACCCGCTTAGGTTGCCAGCTCCAACACTGGCAGTTTCCATGGTCAGCCACTTTATACAGGCTAAAAAATGAACTCGCTTATCTCATCTGGCTACCCATTGCAATTAATATAGGTCGATAGCCCCAGGGATGTCATTGATGATTATATATGGTTGCCTGTTATCAGCCTGGCAGTATCTCTGAAAATCTCATTTAAATATTTTGAGGCGGCTTATCAGAGATACCGTTGAGATGATAACAGGCAACCCTATATATTCATCAATGGCATTCCAAGGGCTATCGATCTGTATTAATTTAATTTCGTAATAAGTGACTTTATTTTTTGGCCTCTAAAATGTGGCTGACCATGGAAACTGCCGCTGTTGGAGATAGCAACCCTAGCGGGTTCTCATCGCCAAAGGTGTCTCTTTGAATGGGTATACGTTTCGAATGGTAAAGCGGTGTGATGTAAATTTTGGAAATAAAATAAGTTTTTTAAGTCGAATAAAAAAAAATCAGCCAGGATTTCGGATGGCCACCCATACAATGGTATGACTTCCTAAACATGATCTATCGATATAGCATACTTTCAACCGGTAGACTTATGAGGTAAGACTCTGTCAATGGGAGCTTAGTCTATTTTCTTTATTTGAAATTTATTTTACCGCGCTGGCGGCGGATCAAGCACAATTTTTAAATTTTGGAACGAGATGATTCAAATTCAGGCCACAGATGAACTTAAATGTATTCAGGCACAAAGCCAGTACCTACCTACGCATGAAATTCTGAGCTAAGTGCATTTAGCAGTAACCATAGTGAACACTATGTATACAAAAACTTCTTGTGTTATGCATGGTATGGCATGGCTTCTGGCATGGACATTTTATTAATTATTTTATCTCGGTAACAATTAATATACAGAAAGTAGGTAAGGTAAGTACCTATCATCATCATGTATTTAAGGGCATTGCCCTTGTCGGTGGAGTATTCGCCAGCTTTCTCTATCTTCTGCCTTCTCCTTTACTTCTCTGTACGAAGTGACCGTTATTTTCTCTTTTATTTGATCTAGAAAGCTTCTCCTTGGTCTTCCTCTTCCTCTTCTTCCTTCAATCTTGCCTTCAAGAATTGTCTTAAATAACTGGTCATGCCGTAACAAGTGTCCCATCATTTTCCCCCTTCTATTTTCTATTATAGTTAGTAACGATCTTTGTTCTCTTACTAGTTCGAGCACTTCCTCATTGGTAAGTACCTAATAGCGTATAATTATGACGTCATCTAACAAGTGTGTCTGTTTTGTTCCAGATTGGTGCAGGCCGCCCGGATAGCAATCTCCCGGTGCCAGCCCTGCACCCAACTTATCTACACCAGCCCTCAACAACAACCAAAGCCTCCAGTCATATCTTTCCTTTTCGACAACAAAACATAAATATAAGCACTATTTTTTTAACCTTTTAACGATAAAAACGTAATCGTAAATAGTATACGCAAACTCCCAAACAGTACAAATTAATTTAAGTCTGATCGGTATTTACAACAAAACGAAGCCTTCGAAGCGAAAGAAGAATCTATCAACGACCAGTATTTAAACGTTCCAAAATAAAAATAGAAATCGTTAAACGAGTGCACAAAATATTTTATTCATCGTTAACATTTAAAAAACGAACCAATTCCTCGAGCATTTTCTAAAAAAAGTCAGCCAAAGATTTTATAAAGCCCTAGACTAAGTGTAAGTTAAACTGCCTCTTGTATAAGGATTTTTACATTATTTATTTGTTAGTGGTCAAACGAAGATATTGTGATTAGTGTAGTGTAAACCGGTGTGCCGTATAACCGTAACATAAGTGCTATAATTAATAATAGACTCAAACCAAACGAATTCACATGTTGAAGTCAACAGTACAAATCGTGAAGTTCCGTGCAGTTCGTGTTCAGTACAAGATAGACTTATTAGAGCTTATTTTTGTATAGAACTTTGGATATAAAAGCAACGTGGCGCGATGCGTATCCGTCGGATAAAGAAGTCATGAGCGAGAGCGCGGACGCGCACCTGCCGCCGTTTTCCACGTTCGTGGGAGAGATGGCGGAGAACGAGCAGCGCCTCCTCGCGGACACGCGGCTGCTCGACCCCGCCTGGGAGTACTACGAGCGCACCGGCGACACCGTCTCCGTCATCGCCAGCCAGGCCAACTACCGCCCCTGGGAGTCCATGCCGCTCACCGTCAACGCCAAAGACGCCCTCCTAAGGGCCGGCTTCTCGGCCCCACTAGAATACCAATCGGTCACTCTGCAACCGATCCCCAACAAGCTGCCGTCATTCCAGAGTCAATTCCAGACGTTCCCAGAAACGACCGTCATTCCAGAGACAGGGTTGCCGAGCGTGACGCCGGTGCCCGTGACGGCGAGCCCGACGCCCAGCGCGAGCCCTAGTCAGTTAACTCAGCTCACGCAGCTCACCACGCCCTCGTCGCCCGCGCACCTGACGACGCTCGCGCAGGTGGCGCCCCTGTCCACCACGTTGACGACTCTCTCGCCTGTCAACGCGACCACATTCCACACACTAACAGCGGTCAACGCTAGAAGCTATCCGATAGTGCCCGCGCCTTTACAAGCGCGAGAGCTAGCGCCGAGCCAGACCTACATCGACGACCGACACATACAGCTATACCAACCAAATATTACAACTATCAACGCGTTCCCAACACAAAACGGGACGCTGTTACATCAAAACGGAACGCTTCTACATCAAAATGGAAGCTTAATACAAAATATCCAAAACCCAACAGTAGTTCACGTTCTAAAGAATGAACCGTTCGACATGAAATCTCTACAAGACAAATATACTCCAAATGGACTGCATCATAGTAATTTCCAGAATCCGATGTTGCTGGACAATGGTTACGAGAAGAAGACGAATGGTTTTGGAAGTGCCTCACCTACTAGATCAGACTTTAGGAAGAAAGAGAGACGGAAAATACGAGCGAATAGTTCGGAGTCAGACGGTTCAAATATGGAAGTAGGGTCGGAGAGTAGTGGTCAGGTAGCCGCGGTGTCATCTACCGCTGGTTTCAAGTCCCCAATGCACGGCGCCCCTCCCATGAACACCAGCCAGATGGAGCTCGATGACATCTCAGGAGAGAAACAGGTGAGGTTTTAAAATACTATCAAGCTATTCTAACCCGACAGAACCATTGCAATGCTCTTTGTCCCAGAGATATTTAATTAAGATCCCAACGATGTCTTGCTCGCTGCGACTCCGTCCGGACGAAATGGAACCAATCCAATTTGTCGTTCTAAACTTAAGTTTTGTTATAGCTAAATCTCTGTAAAGAATAAATAGTACCTACTTGTGAAAGTAAAGGCACGATAGGTTCAAAAGGAAAGAAAGAAAATAAAATCGAGAATGAGCGAACTAATCTAGCTTTCAGTGAATTGTCGGATTGCGTAAACAAGGCGCGCGGGAATAGCGGGGAACAGACGGAATATTCGCGGAAAGATATGAGAATTCCCAGAATTTCATCCGCCGGTAAAGAGATCTCGCGAATCCCGAAAAAGAGAAACTTTTCTCGTAATTCCACCTTTTATTATTCCAGTTTTTATTCGGGCTGAGTTTGGAAACGGGCCGAAATGGGCGAACTCTCTGTCTTCAATGCTATAAATTTAATAGTTAGCCGATTCTGCGCCGCCGATAAATTAGCTTCTTCCTCGTTTAAAACACAAATTAAAGTGGAACGATTTACGCGTGTCCTGCTTAGGAAATTTACGAGATTTTATGAGTTTCATTCAAATTTTACTGCGTCGGAATTAGGCGGGATGTCCTCGGACTTGTCGCAGACTTTTACTCCACAGTTTTTTAAAATGGGATTAATTTTCTTTTCCGCGCAAATTTTCCATTATAAATAGTTGGATATAAAACTCGGTAATACCTATCAACTACACATTATCATTCATTATCATGCCTTATTTAGGGAGGATGTTCTCTGACTTTGTCGCAGACTCGTATTCCGTAGGTAGTTATTTTTAATAGTATTCATTTTTATTTCCGCACAAATTTCACATTGCATAGTTTCATAAACTCGGTAATATCAGTTACACATTAGCATTCTTACTTTTCTTGCTTTGCTGTCACGACAATGTCTTTAAATTAATGTAAATAAGGTAATATTCAGAATTCTTAAGCCGACAAGAATGTAAGGACCTAATAAACTTTTAGACGCCATTAGAGGATTCCTTAATGAATTCCAGTGTCCATGTTCTAGTATTCTTAGGATAAGAACTATGCACGTGCTTTGTCAACATTTTTCTTACAGTTCCACGTAATGGAGACCCCGTCGCGTGATAAAAAACGGATCTAAAAGCAAGTACTTTGCACAGTCCTATAAATAACAAAAAACCGGCCAAGAGCGTGTCAGACACGCCCACAAATAGGGTTTCGTAGTCAACGTTTAAATATCAGGTTTTTCAGCATTACAAACTTAATTTGTTGCTGGTTTGTTAGCAGCAGTATGATGACCAACCGCAAATAGAAAAACTCAATTTTTTCTGAAACCTTTAAGGGTACAATATCCGTTATAGTTTTCATTGTAACTTCAGATTGTAAGCTATATTCCATATTTATTTCAAATTTTTAGCGTTTATACTTTAGAAGTTACAACTGGAACAAATTATGGTTCAAAAACGCCCTTTTTAAAAGCAAATATCTCGTGACAGAAACATTTTAGTGACTTTGTTTCAAAGAAACCTCACCTTAGTTTTAAAAGACCTATTCAACGATACCCTACTCAATACTACAGAAGAAAAAAAAATTTTTGCCCCCCTTTCACTTGTATGGGAGGGGGTCCAAAAAACATTTAAAATAATTTTTTCTTAACATTTCTATATTTGGGTCAACATGATCTATCTTCTCACCAAATTTCATGTCGATAGCTCTAAAACTGATGAAGATATGAGGGCGCGGCATACAGACAGACAGACAGACAGACAGACAGACAGACAGACAGACATGACGAAACTATAAGGGTTTCTAGTAGACTACGAAACCCTAAAAATGCATAAGAATTTCATACGAATAAAGGAATTTAAAAAGCTGGTGTGACAAAACAAAAGTTCACTGGAAGCTCTATAAATAAGAGTCTTGGAGGAGGATCTTTTCATCTGTGATAGGTAGGTTTTGAAGATTTTTAAGGATTTTGCCCTTTTTATTTGATTCAAATTAAAAACAATAAATCCATAAATAAATCATGTAAAGTATCTGTCATAGTAGTTCTGTCATAAAATTACTTTAGGCAACCCAGTAACGTCATATTTCTACGACAATTCCGCAGGCGGGGGTCGTTGCAAATTCTACATTAGATGCCTACCACTCTGATGCCAGGGTTCATCGGGTCGTTTCGCGACTCGGTGTCCCACAAGAAAGAAAAAGACGACAAAGTAACTCAAACTACAAAAGTCCCAGTAGATATTACGTATTGTACCTAACTAGGAAAGGTCCAGACTCATACATACGACATTCCATTAAAATGTCAGCGCTTCCTAGTCCTATAACGAACACCTTGCGACACCTGCCGCCATCTATGAGGACCAATTATGAACTTTTTTCTAAGATTTTTTACCGCTAAGATGTTAGGTTAAATTCTACAATTAGATGTGGCCTGTGCAACATTCTTTGGAAGTCGTTTATCTATGGATGATTAGATGACCGTTTTAAAAGTAAAATTTAAACTTTCATGTTTCTAAGGTATTTATTTTTATTTATCTTGGAAAACAGCTTTCGTAACATTATACAAACTAATAACAAAATCAAAAAGCCAATTACAGGTTTTCGATGTAAGACAACAATTTAGAATACCTACCTATAAAAAACATTCCCATAATTACTTTCTGAGTAGGTAAGTGATTACTGAGAGAAATGTATAGATTTAAGAAAATCAACATTAAATAAACGCTCAAAGTCTTATTCTATGGCTCGTGAAAAATTTAGCGTCAAGAAACAATACCTACCTACCAATTTCTAGATATAGTAAAATATACTTAAAAGAAGTTATTCGTTTTATAAACCTAGAAATTCATCCTCTCAATTCCTTACCGTGAGATAAAGAAGTTGATTATAAATTAGTAAATACATTACAAGATAATGATCTGAAGATAATCATCGACATAGCAGTCGTTTTCACTTAGCCACCTGAACTCGGTCTTGAGATATATCTTGACACTTCATTTGCTCAGAACATCAAGTTGTAAGTGAATTAAGTTACTCAGTGTGAAGACATAATATTGCTGGATGACGAGGCACTTAAATATTTCTATAGATTCAAAAGAAGATCTAAAACGTAAGGCTTCAAACACACCTGAGTTTTAAGATCAGTCGTGGATTTTAGGTTGCTTGAATATGATCAAAGATAAACAAAAATAGTTGTCATATTTCAAATGATATCCAAAATTCTGACTTAAAATATAAGTAGGTACGTACATAGCTTAAACATAAACTCTCACAATTGTATGAAAACTTTCCTTTTGTGTTGATACTTCTATTCATTTGATACTTTTATTAAATTCAAGCACTAATAAACTTAAACAGGTCTTACTAACAGGAGTAATTAAGGTTAACTTAAAAATTTTAGAAATATGTGGTTAAGTCTTTAATTAATCATTAGGGTTTGAATTTTGCCTGCTATAACACTCATATCTTTATATTTCATCGCCAAATACCAAATTAATTTTCTTTAATTGACTCTTAACCCAAATCAAATATAGGTACATTTACAAAAATGAAACATGCATTTGAACGAGTAAATAAAAATAAAGATAATATCATATCATTCATTATACGCACGGAAATGTTAATATAGAAAATTGCAATTTTGACAAAAACAAGCACCGTTATATCAAACGCTAACTGCAGACATGCAATAACAGTTTAAAGAAAAATGTGCATTTTATCAAAAGAATCATTATTATTTTGAAATTGTTATTTTACTTTCCTTAATTACGACTTTAAAGGCAAGAAATTTTGTTTTAAGTGATTCTTAATTATAATAATAAAAATACGCACACTCATTTTAATAAACACTTTTTGACAAGTTAACGAGTTTCGGTAAGAAATGCTACAATTATTCGAAAAGAACTCGTTATAAAATTAAAATTTCTTAAAATTTGGACACGATAAATGATCTTGGGCATATAAGGTTAAATGGTTTAAATTTGACTCTTTGAATTATTCCGATTGGCATATTTTTTATTTATGTCACTTTAAAAACAGAATTTCTGAAGAGTTTTTATAATTTTTTTAAGCTCTTGTCAAAATGTAGAGTCTGGGATTGAGACAAATACTATTTGAAACACAAAAAACATAGAAAAATGCAGACGCGTGCGGGAAATTCGCACCTATCTTATACATTTAAACGAGCAAGAATTTGAGAAAGGATCTCGGAAAGGGTTTTAACGATTTTCACGAAATTTCATATACCTACAGGTATCATAATAACGATCGATTCGATCTAGCTAGGTTTCGTTCGCCAAGAATCGTTAAAGCTCCTTTTTTTTAATATAGCTATAGCTGATATATTGAAAGAATCCAAAATTCTGCTACTGAACTAATACTATAATTTACGCAAGTGGAATCGGAGTCTCAACTGATACAATTTTACTACCCTCATTCTTTACTATTACCATACTATGCTACGATATGTAGTTCAGTTTTCTTCAGCATAGTATGACTCACGCTGGGAAATCCTTGCACACAGTCCTAGGTCCGTATTCTTATACGTGACTCAAGCACTGGTCTAGCCTTAAAAATAGTTTTAAGTTGAGAATTGATTCTAGAACGTCACATAGAACGAGATTCAATTATCAAAACTCTCCAGAGTAATGTCTTATTCCAGGACGATTTTTAAGTAACAATCACAACACAAGCACAGATTTTGACAGATTCGATCATCGTTTACGTAAGTCAGGTCGATTCATGACTTGAGTAGAGAAATTATAAGCTTTTTAGGTTATGTGGACATGTTGTTTGGAATTCGGCGGACGTGATTATGTAGAAAAATGGATGTTGTACATCAATATGTGCATTTGTGGTTAGGATGAATAATGTGAAAGATGATTCTGCGCTTCGGAGGGCACGTTAACTAGTCTTTCACAGTTGCTGCGGTCGTTACACAGCCATGTTAGATGGTTACTACCAGTGCAGAATTTTACTAGTACTAGGCTTCCACATGGCTACCAATAGTTGTCAGTTTTTGGCTTGTTTGGATAGAAAAATGATTCCGCACTTCGGAGGGCACGCTAAGTAGTCATTCACAGATGCTGCGGTCGTTACACGGCCATGTTAGAAGCTTACAACCAGTGCATAATTTTACTAGTACTAGGCTACCAATAGTTGTTGGATTTCGGCTTGTTTGAATAGAAAAATGATTCCACGCGTCGGAGGGCACGTTAAGTAGTTGGTCACAGTTGCTGCGGTCGTTACACAGCCATGTTAGAGGCTTACTACCAACGCAGAATATAAATAGTAGGTAAAAAGGTACTAGCCTAGGCTTAGCCTAGTAGGCTACCAGTAGTAGGGGTCTTTCAGCTTGTCCGAATAGAAATATGGTTCTATGCTTTGGAAGGCACGTCAAGCCGTCGGTGTCGTTATACAACCTGACATTGAGGCCTGTTAGGTTATTATTGTGGGCAGTTGAATATCTCTGACACCAGGTTCAACGAGTCGTTTGAAAAATCGGTGTCCAAGGCAACAAGCGTTTTACCTACCTGTTAGGGGCTGATAGGTACCTTTTATCTATACTATTATTATATTGTGTTCTGATACCTCACAGATTGTGTGAAAATAAAGCAAAGTAAACAAAAGATAATATTTCACATTAAAAATATGTATTCATTCATGCATTGATTTAGAAAGATAACATTTATAGACCACATTACAAAATAAATTACAACTTTAATATATTTATTACATATATTTAGGAAAATCATGTAAGGAAGACAATAAACATAATACATGCACAATTCATCACAAGGATGGACAATAGGTCCAATTGATTCCAAATCGAGTCCAAAATCAACTAATAGTAGTGGTTTTTTTTCTTCAGAGGCAGGTAGTGATGTTATTCCTGTATGATTTTCTGTAACAAAGACAAATAATTCATTAATTTGTTTTATTTATTCAATTGTGCCGTTAAAATACTGAAAATACTCAGAATGTACTTAGTAAGTACGACAGAACAAGCTGATGTAAACACAAAAAATCCGACTGCGGCAATTTTAAGGTAGTATTTTGCTGAAAAAATCTGCCATCTTGAATCTATATTTTTTTTAATATAGCCATTGTCACTCGCGCTGCTGAGACGAATCTAACGACACCTCATATGTTAAAATCCAACTATCCTTTTGGGCTGTAGCCCATGAAAAAGAATTTTCTTGTCCACATACATACATACTTACATACATACATACTCTCGAAAAACATAACCCTCCTTCTGAGGCAGTCGGGTAATGACCGCAGTCGGGTTTTTGTTTTTTAATAGGTAAGTACATCAGCTTGCTCTTCTCTTTGGATCAGCGGTAATGAATGATCCCATACTGATATATACCATATTGATATAAACCATAATGATAACAGTTTTTGATCCTAGAGGGTGGCAATGACAATTGACTTTTATTTGGCCTTATCCTTGTCCTCTTTTGTACTATTTAAAATACTATAATATTGAGTATATTAGTTTCTTTGTTTGTATAAGATGTGATCAATTATATTTTATTTACTTACTCATAAAATTGGAGTTGAATGCATCTGATATTTCTATCACGAGAGCAGGTGCATTTTCTTCCATATCTGTACCAATATCATCATTTGGACCTCCATGAACTGTGGGCATTCTAGAATGCCTTCCTTCGGTATCATGAATAATTTTCAAGTTCTCCAGAGGCAGCAAAACATATCTCCTGTAGCCTGTGAAATACATAATATCCACGAATATTTTATAGAGATTACTAATATTTGAATATTTGAAAACAAGAAATAGAGAGTGTTTATATGTATATTTTTGGTCGGTTTTCATTTCTTTTTGCTCAGTTTGCAATAAAATAACTATACAGATTACTAATATTTGAATATTTGAAAACAAGAAATAGAGAGTGTTTACATGTATATTTTTGGTCGGTTTTCATTTCTTTTTGCTCAGTTTGCAATAAAATAACTATACATATCATTGTATGCACATGCATGCATAATTCATCACTTGTAAAATCATTTTCTAGATACATACACGCCTATATCCCTTGCGGGGTAGGCAGAGTGTAAACGGCTGTAAAAATGGCTATTTGCACCACATCAGACAAAAATTTGAGATGTTCAGGAGACTGTGTATCAGGGTCAGAGTATACTTTTCGGAGCAGGAACCGGGGGAGTTAGAGTATAGCCTTCGGGGCCCTATGAAACGTCAAGAAAAAAAAAGTTTGGAGAAAAACATTTTTTTTGAACCGAGTTTGGACGAAAAATTTTTTTTTCCATTATTGTGTTTTTTTTTTCATTTTTATCGTGTAGAGGGGCCTAAAACAAACACTTTTTGTCCTAAGCTATTTTGGGCTTGGACCTATCTAGGCCGAGATACAGGCCCTCAATGTTCTAGATCCGTCGAAATTTTTCTAAGTGTTTTCCCTTACATTTGTACTGAGAGTAAGGACTTTGAAAAATTTTGAAGAAAATATTACCCACCAAAAACATTTACTTGTAAAAAGTACCAAGTCTCGCCTCTCAGTTCTTCTACTGTAAAAAGTTGTGAGATCCATGTGATGCCAAGTCGGTTATTGATTTATTCAAGGACTACTTCAGGGAACTTTCATCTTAAGCTATTGCGTAATTAGGTAACATACATCATCTTTTAGTAAACATATCGATATTTAAAAACTTTTGTATTTACAATAACTAGAATGACCCGGCCATCGCACCAGACCATCGTATCTCACAAGCAAATAGTGTGCGATTGCCAAGTCATTCTAGTTATTGTAAATACAAAAGTTTTTAAATATCGATATGTTTACTAAAAGATGATGTATGTTACCTAATTACGCAATAGCTTAAGATGAAAGTTCCTGAAGTAGTCCTTGAATAAATCAATAACCGACTTGGCATCACATGGATCTCACAACTTTTTACAGTAGAAGAACTGAGAGGCGAGACTTGGTACTTTTTACAAGTAAATGTTTTTGTGGATCTCATTTCTTTTGTAGGAAATCTTAGTCTTTCTTTTACTGGAACTACTTCTTGAGCCTCATATACAAACTTCCTCAAAGCCCATCCGCAAAGTTAACTTTGTAATCCTATACATTTGTATGGAAATACAAAGTTAATTATGCGGTTGCAACCGAATTTCCAGAATGTTAGAGTTTTCCCTTTATTCATACACTAAATACAAGTTGTATTCTAAATTTGAAGCTCCTCAGTCTGCTAGAAGTACCTTAGAATTTTGATGATCGGTCAGTCAGTCAGGCAGAAAATTAAGAAACTTTGACTAACTATAACTTCTAAACCACAGGTACAAATTAGATGAAATTTGAAATTTATCGTGTCTATGCAGTGCTTGATAAAATATTTTAAAATGAGGGTTCTAAACTTATCGACAAGGGAGTTATAGGGGGGTCGAAAATGGCCTGAACTGGTTCGAGAAAAGGATGTTACGGCCGTGCCGCTTTCAGCTCGACTTGGTGGGGGCACTGCCGTGCCCCCAGATTTTCATTTTTATCGTGTACAGGGTTCTTCGGGTCGTAAGGGTTCATCGGGTTGCAACTTTGACAGTGGCTTTGACAGTGACTTTGACAATGAATTTGACAGTGACTTTGACAGTGGCTATGACAGTGACTTTGACAGTGAATTTCACAGGGATTTTGACAGTGACTTTGACAGTGACTTTGATAGTGTCTTTGACAGTGACTTTGACAGTTACTTTGACGGTGACTTCGACAGTGACATTGACATTGGCTTTGCCAGTGTCAAGGTCACTGTCAAAGTCACTATCAAAGCCACTGTCAAAGTCACTATCAAAATCCCTGTGAAATTCACTGTCAAAGTCACTGTCAAAGCCACTGTCAAAGTTGCAACCCGATGAACCCTTACGACCCGATGAACCCTTACGATTCGATGAACCCTCTACACGATAAAAATGAAAATAATATTTTCTTCAAAATTTTTGCAAGTCCTTACCCTCAGTACAAATGTAAGGGAAAACACTTAAAAAAATTTCGACGGATCTAGAACATTAAGGGCCTGTATCTCGGCCTAGATAGGCCCAAGCCCAAAATAGCTTAGGACAAAAAGTGTTTGTTTTAGGACTCTCTACACGATAAAAATGAAAAAAACACGATATTGGAAAAAAAAAATTTCGTCGAAATTTTTCTAAGTCCCTAACTTTCAGTACAAAACACTTAAAAAAATTTCAATGGATCTAGAACTTTGAGGGCCTATATCTCGGCCTAGGTAGGTCCTAGCCCAAAATTGCTTAGGACAAAAAGTGTTTGTTTTAGGCCCCTCAACACGATAAAAAAGAAAAAAACACGAAATTGGAAAAAAAAAATTTTTGTAAAAAAATTTTTCCAAGTCCCTGACTTTCAGTACAAAACACTTAGAAAAATTTAGATGGATCTAGAACTTTGAGGGCCTATATCTCGGCCTAGGTAGGTCCTAGCCCAAAATTGCTTAGGACAAAAAGTGTTTGTTTTAGGCCCCTCTACACGATAAAAAAGAAAAAAACACGAAATTCGAAAAAAAAAATTTTGGTCAAAATTTTTCTAAGTCTTTTTCCCATACCGCCCCGAAGGGTATACTCATCCAACATTTTAAAATAATTGTAAAAGTTATTTACTTACCAAGGTAATCACAGTCTAATGCCCCGGTATTTCTACCAGGAGAGCTGGCGCTGTCTCTGCATCATCGGGGTTAATGTTTGCATCCGGACATGGGCCTCCGCCACCCGTTGCTAACCTATACTGGCAACTTTCGCTCCAGCACTGCTTTTTCAAGTTCTCAGTAGCATTGTCGGTATTTTTATTCTCTAAAATATTTTTGTTTCCCTTGAGATTGTGTAAGACCAGGTGTTTTTCCTGAAAGGACACAAAAAATTACTAACAAGAAGGGTTGGAATGAACTTAGGGGGCTACCAAAATGTTTCTAGGTACTAAAGTGAACCACAATGTTGCGACAATGCTGTAATTGAGAATGTAGTGTCACAAATGTGATACATAACATGAGATAAGTGAAACCCATGGTAAAATCTTGTGAAGGCCCTATGCACCACTGGTAATACCATGGTAAAACCATTGCGAGACTGACTTCAGAAAACCAAGAGAAAACGAATGTGAATCCATGAAGTACATACCTGTGTAGTAAAATTCTTTTTCATACACCATACCCACTCCAAGTTTTCATTCTTTATCCCGATAATTGCGAATTCTAACTAAAAATCTAACAAATACGGTTCGCGGTATTTATTTTCTACTTTTGACAGTACGGAGCACAGATCACTGTACGGAGCACAGAAAAACGTTCCGGTTCACATAAAATTAGTGTAAAAGTGGAACAGAAAAACAATTTAAGTCGTAAATGACTGCGTAAAACGAAATATTTTGTCAATCAAGCCAAAAATGGCAATGAAAACAAACTTATTGCACAGATTGTTGTAGTTTTTTGTGTGTCTAACTACACATAAAGTCTGGATTGCGTAATAATTTATAAATATATTATTATAATACCATTTTTTTCAAGAATTAACAAAATGAGTGCAGAAATTGAAGTTATGTCACAACGACATAATATCTATAGAAAAAACCAGCCAGGTCAGCTGTCAGTCCAAAGAGTTCTTGTGCTCGAACATGCTCCCCGGCCTTGGAAGCAGCAGGTTCCAAAGACTGCAGCAGGATGAGCAAGAACCACAGCTAGCAACTATTCGTCCAGTGGCAGTGGGCAGATCTTCGAAAATGCTCGCCGTACGATACCAGAAGCAGTCCGGATATCAGCCACTCGAGCCACTCCATCCTTGCCTGGATAGACTTCGACAATGCGGCCTAAACTCCATTTCAAGGGAGGTTGGTTGTCGTCTTTCATAAGAACTAGCGAGTCCTTTTGTAAACCATCTTGATTCTCTCGCCATTTGGTTCTGGTCTGCAGCTCCGAGACATATTCTTTCGACCAGCGGTTCTAAAAATGCTGCCGGATTTGTTCGACCCTTTGGAAGCGTGTCAGGCGGTTGGCAGGGACGGTGCTGATGTCTTCGTCACAAACAGGCGCTGTCAGAGGACGGCCAACCAGAAAATGACCAGGGGTAAGAGGGAGGTAATCATGAGGATCTGTTGACATTGGAGTCAAAGGACGGGAGTTCAGTATGGCTTCAATTTGCGCCAATACAGTGCTGAGCTCCTCAAACGTTAAACGTGCGTTACCTACCACACGTCGCAAATGATACTTACAACTCTTAACCGCGGCCTCCCACAGCCCTCCAAAATGACTGGCATAAGGAGGAATCATTCTAAATTTAATATTCTGTGATGCAGCGTATTGTTTGATATCACCAGAACAAGTGGAAAGAAATTTGCCGAAGTCATTCATCAAACCAACAAAGTTCTTCCCATTGTCAGAAAATATTTCAGCCGGTTTGCCACGGCGTGAAATAAATCGCTTCAAAGCTAATAAATACGCTTCAGAAGTGAGATCGCTAACTAACTCTAAATGAACTGCGCGCGTAGTAAAACATATAAATAAACAAATGTATGCGTCATTTTGCGTGTTAATGACCAATGTGTGTCTCATGAGTTTTTAGCTCAGGCAAGTTCTCCGGTAAAACCTCAATCTGGTCGTCTTCCGAACTATCAAATGTAGGGTCATGTAAGAAATATGGCCCAGTGAACCACAAATTATTTTCATTTAATGCATCTACACTTTGTCCCCTCGATACTAAGTCGGCTGGATTATCTACGCCACTAACATGACGCCATGAATGGCCTTTAGTCAATTCATGTATCTCCCCGGCCCTATTCTGGACGTAAGTTTTTAACATGTTAGACGGAGTACGTAACCAACCTAGCACGATAGTCGAATCTGACCAGAATACAACTCTATCAAAAGTAGATCTCAGTGAGCGTGAAATTTTGTCATATAATCGCGCTCCCACTAACGCCCCGCACAGTTCGAGCCTAGGTATAGTCAAAACGGGCTTTATAGATGCTACCCTACCCTTTGAACAAAGTAGCCGCACGGTAACATTTCCTACGTTGTCAATTGTACGCACATAGGCGCAGGCACCATAAGCCGCCAGGGACGCGTCTACGAACATGTGTAATTCAGTAACTACAGGGTGTTCACACATCACAAATCGAGGCACTCGAATCTTACTGAGCAACGACAAATTGTTTACAAAACGCTTCCAAATTTGCAAGATTTCATCGGGTACTGGTTGATCCCAGCCGAGATCTAAAAGCCAACATTTTTGAAACAACATCTTCGCTTGTGTTATGAATGGACTCAATAACCCGAGTGGATCGTAAATTTGTGATGCACCCGATAGTATTGTACGTTTCGTAACGGGTTGTGTTTCAGGGTCAAATTGAGTATGAAAATACAATTCGTCAGGATGTGGGTACCACCTAAACCTAAGGTTTTGCTGTGAACATGCTCACCTAACGAAAAATCTTTTGCGTCAGTAGGCATGTCTACGTCTGTGTCTACGTCGAAATTATAAATCCATTTACGTAGAGAAAACACCCAGACTGCAAAACTTTTGCAGTGTCATTGCAGATCTGAATTAGCTTATTTTATCATTATTGCCACAAATCAAATCGTCAACGTAAAAATCTTCGTGAATCGTGCGTGCTACATCAGGGTCCTCACATTCTTGTGCTAATTGTTTCAGACACCTGCAACTGAGAAACGGCGCGGACGCGGTACCATAAGTCACTGTGTTTAACTGGTAGATACCTAAGGGATCGGATTTATCATTGCGCCATAAAATCAATTGCAAGTCGCGCTGATCTTTATCTATCAAAACCTGTCTATACATTTTTTCTATGTCTGCGCAAGCTAGATACTTGTTCTCTCGAAAACGCAACAGAATCGAAATTAAATCACCCTGTATAGCCGGTCCAACGTACTGTAAGTCATTTAATGACTTTCCCGTACTAGAGGCTGCGCTTTCATTGTACACGACACGTAGTTTTGTAGTCGTAGCAAGTGGCCGAAATACACCGTGATGCGGGAAAAAATAATTTGGGGACCCGTATGATGTGACACGACTCATGTGACCTAAGGTTTCATACTCATTTACGAATTCCGAATACAACTTCTTATACTCTGGATATCTGTCTAGCCGTTTCTCCAAAGCATAAAACCGTCGTTCAGCTTGTGCAAATGAATCACCCAACAAATCAGGTTCATATTTGAACGGTATGCGTACACAAAACCTGCCCTCAGATGTGCGTTTCATAGAATGAAGGAAATGTTCTTCGCATGCACGCTCATCGTCAGTGCGTGAATCAACTGGTTTGGCGCTAATAGGTAGCTCTTCGAGCTCCCAAAAGCTGCGGACTTGTTTGTCTAAAGACGGCATATCTATAGATTCTTGTATGTCTAATGTTTGCGTGAAGTTACAATGGACATATTTTGAACTTTGTTTTGTATATCCTGATACTGAGCCTCCAATGATCCACCTAACTTTGTGTTGATTAGATAGGGCCCATTAAGTAAGCGTATTTTTCCCGCAACTACCAAGTCCCAAAATCTATCAACGCCGATAAGAATATCGACTTTTCGGCTTTCATAGAATGTGGATCGGCCAACGTAATGTTGTCAGGTATGTACTTAAAGAAATCTTTACGCAACAATGTATGGCCTGGTAAATTGTAAGTAAGCTCAGGCAGTACTAGACATTGAATTGGTGTGGTGAAGGTTTTATCCAATGAACGCAGTTCCATATCACAACGGTATTTGCTCTGCGCCACGGAATTACCTACCCCTCGAATTTGTATAGTGGACTGTACTAATTGTAAACCTAACTTGTCACATAGCGATTGTGTAACTAAGCATTTTTCACTACAATTATCAAGCACTGCGCGCACTTGATGAAAGTTGCCATCTTTGTCGGATACTTCCACCAATGCTGTAGACAACAGACTTGGTTCCATAAAAGTTGACTGTGTGTTCGTATTCATGTGCGTCTCATTCTCTACTTGGACTGAATAGCTCTGCGATTGAGCCGATCCACGCGAATGAGAAGAGTTGGAACTGTTGTCAGAGGGAACCGTCGCCTCCCGCGCCTCGGCTGCCGACTGCAAACTAACCGTAGATTTATTTACTTGGCTCTCGTTTGTATGATCGCAAATCAATGAATTATGTTTTTTAGTCTCGCACTTCCTGCACGGACCGTACTTACAGTCGGTAGCCGTGTGCGTTGGGCTGTTCATACAGTTCTCACATAGGCGGTGTTTGCGCACAATCTGAATCCGGTCCTGGATATTAAGATCAAGGAATTTTTGGCACGAATACAGAGGATGCGGCGCACTACACAGAACACACAATCGTTTGCGTGTTTGATTGTTTTTTGTGTTAGTATTAGTGCCCGTTTTTTCTGTAGCTATGTGACAATGAACCTTCTGCGCGACAGAATTGGAAGGTTTGTTCTGTGTGTTTTGCGTGTTATTCGTCTTGTGTGAAACCGAGTGTGAAAGAGTATCTAACATATCTGCCTTTTGTCTGAGAAATTTCACTAAATCATCTAATTTTATGATTTTAGAATCATCAGTCACTGATAAGGAACACTTATGTTGTTCCCACTCGCGTTCTGTGCTTTGATCGAGCTTGGAAACTATCATATAGATTATTAATGTGTCCCAATGTTCGGTACTTTCACCGAGCAATTTTAAAGCGCGTATATTTTTTTAAGGTCACATCAATAAGTTTCCTTATCTGCGGCGATGATTCTTTTGTAATCGACGGCATGGTAAACAAAGACTTGACGTGCTTCTGAACTAAAAGTTTCGAATTATCGTAGCGATTGAGAAGGAGCTCCCATGCAGTGTCGTAGTTGTCTTCGCAAAACTCAATCGAATCAATAACTAACTGAGCTGAACCTTTTAAAGTTGACTTAAGGTAGTGAAATTTCTGTATTTTTGAAATTGATGGGCATTTATGGACGAGAGACTGAAATGTATCACGATATTCAAGCCAATGATCAAATGAACCGTCGAATTTGGGCAAAGATATGATAGGCAACTTAACAGACGGAGTTTGACCTGCACCAGACGAACCAGATGAACCGCTAGCTTTCTTATCTTCCTCATGGATAAGGCATTGCGCTTTGGCCAATACGGAATAATAATTGGACTCAAAGGTGTCGCGATACGCTTGTTCCTTCTCAGTATCGGCTTCCGATTCGCTCGCTAGAGTTTCAATTTTCTGTTGAATATCTTGAAACGAATCATACAAACTCTTAACGTTTGTAATACGCAGATTTAACTCTATACGCTGCTTTAGTGATAAAAGGTTGCCTAACTCTACATGACCTTCTAAACCCTCTACATGTTTCGTAAAATTGGTGAGACCCCTTTTTATAATACCCCTCTGGGCACTCAACTCTGTTTTATCAGTCATTTTGGAGGAGTGTAGAAGTACTCACATTCAACGGTCGCAGATCACGATGGCTATTGCGGTTATACCTTTGATTCCAACACAATATCTCAACTTGAACGTGCAGCAGGACAACGCAATTTTACGCCGAGATAACACAACACTGAAAATAAACGCAAACTAAAACACACGGAAAAAAGGGAAATGTGAATAAGAATGTATGAAAAATGGTTGGCACGTCAGTCATATGAGCGCTGCGTGATGCGTCTCTTTCTGACGTGGATCCTGCGTAGATCTATCCTCAACCAGTTCCTAGATCACGCTGTGGTCTAGTTCTTCATCCATTTCTTTATTCCATCTGCGACATTTTTATAGGTCGCTGTTGCGCGTAGGTATATGTACTTTTACGGATCAAATAATCCGAGGCTCGAAGAGCCAAACAACTTATGTTGTAGTTTTTTGTGTGTCTAACTACACATAAAGTCTGGATTGCGTAATAATTTATAAATATATTATTATAATACCATTTTTTTCAAGAATTAACAAAATGAGTGCAGAAATTGAAGTTATGTCACAACGACATAATATCTATAGAAAAAACCAGCCAGGTCAGCTGTCAGTCCAAAGAGTTCTTGTGCTCGAACACAGATTATAAAAATAAATCAGTAATATGGCGGCAAAATTTGAACTTGAGATTATATTCAGCAGAGTGGTTCTTATATTGCGTTCTGGAATAAGAGGACTGCTTAAGTAATGAAAAGGATGAAAAAATAGATTCACGTGAACTGCACTCTAACGTGATCTGAGACACGTATAAGAATACGGACCTAAAAGTCGCTGGATAAAAATTTAAAGGTACCTACATTACTTACAGGGAATATTTAGGAATAAACTTTGTCATTGTAGAGAAAAATGTTATAAAGTTTTGGCACTATGAGTTGGTTGGTAGCTTGGTAGCATCAAGTTACAAAAATAAGGGATTGACTGGGCTGGTGTTTTTTTTACAGTTTTCAAGAATTACCATTATAAGTAGATCTCTTAAATTATTAGCTCAAGCATTTGGAAAAAGTAGAAATATGAATACACAAACCATTAAAACGACGTTCAATTCTATTAAAATGCACTTCAAACGATTAAAAGATATAAAAAATAAACTTAATAGCGAATAATTTATAATTGTACAGAAATGTACCTAAAACGGAATAACTACGTGGAAGCATAATTAAACTAATTAATATCTAGTACTTACGATATAAATACCTAGGAGAAAAGCTCCACAGAATAGACGCGTAAAGCGACGCGCAACATGACATCTGTCAGACAAGCGATCGTCAGCCGTTATCGATGGGACGCGCGTCTCACGTGTGTAGTTTTGTTTCTTCTGTTTCATGCGTTTTATGGAAAGGGTTTCAAGCGTCGCTATATCACACGTCTCATTTTTTTGACAGATACCATCTTAGGTTTCACGTCTCACGTTTACTCTATGGAGCTTACGCCTAAGACTTAGGTTTTACCACCTGATGCACAGGTAACTAGCAAAGGCTTTTAGTCTAGAATGTTTAATTATAATTAGATGCCTGAGTAACATCTGCCCGATTAGAATGATGCAAAACGCTGTCACCGATACTTATGTGGAATACGTCTTCATCTTTAGAAATAGAATTATACTGGTCACCTGCAGAAAATTGTAGTAGTTACGAGGGGTGTTCAATAAAAAGTGATAATGAGTATGAAGCAGTAATATTTTATTTATTATTATTTTATTTTTCGACATAGTCACCATTAAGGTTTATGCACTTGATATATCGCTTTTCTAAACCTAAGATTCCTTTCTTAAAAAAATCTTCATCTTGATCCCTTAAAAAATCATGTACGGCGGCGATCACTTCCTCATCGTTGGCATATCTGTGACCTCTCAGGTGTTCTTTTAACCATGGAAACAGGTAGAAGTCACTGGGTGCAAGGTCTGGTGAGTATGGAGGGTGTTCCATCAATTCAAATCCAGCATCTTGGATAGCAGCCATCGCAACTCGGGACTTGTGTGCGGGGGCGTTATCTTGGTGAAACAACACAACTTTAGCTAGTTTGCCGCGGCGATTTTCGCGTATTTCTTGACGCAACTTTTTTACTTGTTCTGCGTATAAAGCCCCAGTAATAGTGGCTCAATGATTGAGATATTCAATCATTATCACCCCTTGGCAATCCCAGAAAAGAGAGCCCATGATCTTACCGGCGGATGGAATTACCTTATATTTCTTAGGCGTTGGAGATGACGGCCTTTTCCAAGTTATGGACTGTTGTTTTGTCTCAGGATCGTAATGATGGAGCCATGTTTCATCCATAGTTACGAAACGAGCCAAAAATCGTTCAGGATCTTGTTGTAACAATTTCAAATTGGTTTGAGAAACCCTCAGTCTTGTTTGTTTCTGCTCGTCTGTAAGCATTCGAGGTACCCAACGCGCCGATACTTTTTTCATGCCCAAATGTTCATGTATTATAGTATGGATGCTTCCAATCGAAATCTTTAGTTCCTCAGCTATAAAACGAACTGTAACACGACGGTCTGTCAAAACAATTTTTTAAACTCTTTTAACCATTTGTTCGGTAACTGCCGTCGTTGGGCGACCCGAGCGCGGGTCATCTTTAGTTGAAGTTCTTCCTCTCTTAAATTCGGCACACCACCGCGCAACCGTAGAATACGGAGGAACATTAACTCCTAAGGTTGCTTGCAAATCAAGATTTACTTGCTCAGTAGTAAAATTTTTCAGGCAGAGATATTTTATCACGGCTCGAATTTCAATTTTATCCATTTTGCTCACCACGCTCCGATACGATGAAAACAAATGACTTCTATTTTTAAAATAAGAAGAGCAGATAATTTATTTTTATTTTTTTATTTTATCTAATGTCTGGGCTTTACCTGCCAGTATTTAGTTTTTTGTTATTTAAGGAGGTTATATGTCATTATCACTTTTTATTGAACACCCCTCGTACTTAGCGAGGTACTTATTGTATTAAAACAGCTTAATAAGATGCCAAGAATAAAAGCTTAAATTTGCGCTACACCTACGAATACGAATTATAAAAAATGACATACATATTACATTAAATTTTTTGGGATACTTGCATTTTCTTCCACAATTCGCCGTATGTACTGACGAAGCCTCTACCAACTGGGCTACCGCTGCGCAATCTTAACTTGCAAAATAAAGCAAGCGTATCTTGGCCGCTAACATAGGGCAGGGCTCCATCTACTGGGATAGTTTTGCAACCAATTCCAAAAAGTTTGTCCAAAGTTTAGTACTAGCAGTAGAAACTATTTTAATATTTTTGCACTAGGTAAAGAAGTAACGACAAAAATGATACATCTAGAGTAAATATACTAGCCAGTTTTAAAAAAAAATGTACCATTGAGACTTCGAATCAAATTACTCGTTCCATTTTTAAAATTCCGTCAGCTGGCCCGGGAACAATCGTTTGGTACTACCTACCGATCCTGGCCGGTGATAACCGTTCATCGTGGAATTACATCGGAAAATGGCGGCCGCAACACAGCTGTTATGCTTTTTTTACGATCGCTCTACATTAATTCAGTTTAGATTATTTGCATTTTGTGGCGAAATTGTGAATTTGAATAGTGTAGAAAAAATAGAGGGATAAAGCTTTATAAAAGTTTTGCTCGAATCTTGTATTAAAATAGTGGGATCAAAGAATTTAAAATGCTTTTCATATTTGAAATACTTTTTCTTTTATAAATGTTCAAAGTTTCAAATCGATATACGAAAAAGAAGCTCAAAAAAATAAGTAGGTACTTATTTTCAATCCTAAATCCTGAATGTTTAATTTCGGTTTCTCTATAATTTCGGTATTGGACGGAGTCTATACGAGCAAGCATAAACAACGATTTATTTACCAACAAGTTACCAACTTACCCCATTAAACTCACTGTACATGTCATATAGTAATTATTGTCTTTGCCTTTGAATGCCATCAGATCGTGCGCGAACTACTTATAAGGTAGTAAATCATCAAAACATCCGAAGTTCCTTATGCATTCTTGTGTCAAATATCTTTGACATCTTGCTCGAGTTTGATTGTTTAACATAACAAATATTACATAATATTTTACATACCTAGACATAAATGTTAAAAGCACCAACCTAAGTTAAATATTACTTACTTATATATAATTTTATTATTAGTATTCGTTATTGTCCGTTGCGATCGTAGACTGACAAAATAACTGAAATGCAGTATTACCCGCAGACGAAGAAGAAGCGCAAGCGGTGCGGCGAGTGCATCGGCTGCCAACGGAAAGACAACTGCGGTGACTGCGCGCCCTGCCGGAACGACAAGAGCCATCAGATCTGCAAGCAGCGGCGGTGCGAGAAACTCACTGAGAAGAAGGTTAGTGGCAACCCTTGCTTACTTTACATACCAGAATTACACCGAGCTAAGCTAGTTTAAAGAAAACTGCGGAGACTGCGCGCCCTGCCGGAACGACAAGAGCCATCAGATCTGCAAGCAGCGCCGGTGTGAGAAACTCACTGAGAAGAAGGTTAGTTGCAACCCTTACAATCTATAGTCAAGCAATTCGAAAAGATGTGACCAGTGTCACGACAGTTGTTGTTATTATACGTTTCACCAACTATAGCAATCAAATCTGCAAGCAGTGGCGGTGCGAGAAACTCACTAAGAAGAAGGTTAATGGCTATACTCACACACTTTACATCATATCTTAGTCAAGCAATACGGAAAGATGTGACCCGCGTGAAGGCAGTTATAGCATTAGATATACGTTTTGTCACACCAACAAAAGTCATCAAATCTACAGAAGAAAGTTTGTGGCTATACTCACACATTTCACATCATATCTTAGTCAAGCAATACGATAAGTTGTGATCCGATAGAAACAGTTTGTATGCTTTGCCAAAACAACTAGAGTCCGTCAGATCAAAGCAGGTGTGAGAAAATCACCTACAGGTAAATTTAAAGCATTGCCTGAAGAGTATGTCGTTCTTGAATTCCGCTAATAAGGTAAGTCCTCCAAGTGTACTTACGTTTATTTCATATCAACAAACTTATTTAAGAGTTAATTATTTTTTTTACCTGCCAGGTTTACCAACTATTGGCAAGACTGTTGGCAAATGTGAGATGTGTAGATGTGGTACTAAGTGCAGAAAGACTGTTGCCAGTTCATGTTTTTATTCCTGTATTGTACAACAATGTAGGCGTTTTGCGACAGCTGCAATTTTGTCACGCGAGCTTTACAACTTGACACGCGATTTAAAAATAGAAGCAGCCTTAAAGCTTGCCATGACATTATGATAGCTCTATTTATGACATTAGGTGTATGATATTATGTATATTTAAGGTCCATCAACATTGTTCTAATTATCAGAATACGTTGGTAGATATTGAAACTCTTTCTAGATTAAGTAGAATAGGTCAATCTGTCTATCTGCACAGACTACGATAATACTATAACGATACCAACTATTGACGACTTTTGCTAACATGTAAAACTGGAGCACCTTTTATTCAAAGTGGGTACTCACCAGTCTTGATTGTAAAGTCAATACATACTTCCTGCCTTTAGTAGAAGATTTTTTATAGCCAGATAAGAAAAAAAACTACGTCAACATGGTCAGGGGCCTTGACTCGTTGAATTCATTCATGAAAATTCCATGGTCAGTTTTCTCACAAACATGCATTCGCCCATTCAATAAGTACACTTGAAGACTATGACTACCTACCTCTCTCTATAGCAAGAGACTAACTTTCCACCTCACAGCTTGAAAAGAACAGATTTACCATGTAGAATCAGTAAATATAAGTAACTCATTCTGTAATAAAAGTGATTTAAATTTTAAAAATATTTTTAAGGAAATTATAGCGGTGCAGTTCTAGATTTCTTAGTATATTTTTGTATAGTTTCGTTTGATTTAACGTGTTTTTTCATTTTCTCATTGGTATAGTTAAAAAGTTGTGTGTACCACATGAGAGAAAATTCATATAATAGGAACTCATGCTTTTGAATCCCTCACTGAGCTTCGAGGCTTCGAATACTTCCAAATCCGAAAGAATACTTTTGAATATACTAAAATTTAAACTCAAGAAGTAGCGATTGGAATCACAGGGAGAAACATTAAAGTTAAAAAAAAACTCTGAAAAACAACAATCACAGCCTTGACTCATTGAATTCATTCATGAAAATTCCATGGCCGAGTTTATCAAAAACTTGCATTATCATGTTTAATACATGTATGTATAAGTAGTACCTACTCGGCGATTCAGCACTTTTAAAATAAAGGAACATTGTGTAAAGTAGATGACGCACGTAATCGCAAGCAAATCTACCTACCTACCAGTGGCGAAGGGTGACATTTTAGCGAAGGTAGGCCGGAGCAGAAAAATGCACAAAATTGTAGTAGATTGATGTGAGAGTATGGATTTGTAAATTTCTGAAGGGAATCCGGTGGGAATCGGCATGTATGAACCCTTCGCCACTGCTACCTACACATATAAGGGATCAAATAAATCCGGTTTTGCTTAGTAGTTGTATAAAAAACCAGAATAAGATGGTCCCTTAAATAAGTAGGTGGATTTTCTGGCGATGTACCTGACGTTATAAATATGACTTATTCGAGCACTTTGCAGAAAAGGAATTTTAATGGTCATTTGGCACTTCAACGCCTTTGCCTTTTTCTTGTCATTAGAAATACCTCAGTCTCAAACGGACTAATAAAAGTTTTATTTAATGTCTTAAACTGTCAGAGAGAAAAATAAGAATTCGTTGTCAGCCACATACTTAGGTTTTAATAATAAAAGTTCGCGGCAAACTGAGAACCTCCTCCTCTTTTGGCGGTTAAAAAGTAGTGCTTCATACTCTGGCATCTTTGAAATGTAACGCAAAATTATAATTTTAAATAATATCATCCATGTAAACGAGGTGTTCACTATTGAAAGGCACATCCGACATCTTGTTGACGTGTGTTGACATCAAAATGGCGGCGCGGAAGTAATGCCTCACTGAAGTACGAGGTTATGCCATTTGCGAAATAAATTCATCATATTAAATGTTCAGTATAAAATATCATAATTTCTATTTTTGCCGTAGATTTAGATAAAGTTTTTCTATCTATGATATTATTTTCGTTAAATCGCTTCACTAATCTTGTTTTAGGTCGATTTAGAAGCATAAAAACACAATGGTGTTTTATATAAAAATATGGGTTTGTAAACAAAAAATTATACTGAGAAATCCCAACAAGCAAGAATTCGAAAATAAAAACAAAGCTACGAATGATTACCATAAAATAGTAATAAAGAACATAACAACACGGTTAATAGCGCGTAAAAAGATCGCTCGCACTCTTGTTCTTCGTTCTACTTTATTTTGTATTTGTTTTGTAGGATGGACTCTTCGCTTTTGTACATAACTAAGTAGTAAGTAAATAAGAAGCATAGAACAGAATAAACAAGTAAAATTAAAAAACAAATAAAATAAAAATTATAACTTAGAAATTTTAAATAATTTTTTGCGTTCAAAATCCGCCATTTTGAATTAATGTTTTTTTATACAGCCAGTGTCAATTGTAGGTACAGCTAAGACGAAACTAACAAAACCTCACATGTCAACATCCGTCAAGCTGTTTAGGCGAAGAAGAAGAATTTACTTTTTATCATGCATACCCACATACATACTTACTTAATTATCTACTCCCGAAAAACATAACCCTCCTTCTGAGGCAATCGGGTAAAATCTAAAAAACTGGACAAGTACAAGTTAATGGATTTTTAAGAGGCAAGGAAACGTTGTATAATAAAGCGTAAAGCAAACAGCGGGAATTAGATCCCAGATATCTAAAAAATATTTTTTACAAATCACAAAGTCTGTTTATTTAGATGTCGGGAAAAAACACTAGGATGTAATGGTACCTAGGTAGGTTTTACAGTATTCTCCCACCGTAAGTGCACGTAAAAAAAAATAAACAAATTTTTGCAAGGCTTCTTTTTTCCGTTTCCTTTTACAATAACAAAAAAGCGGCACTTTGGTATTATGCGTAGTACCTACCTGAAACCTACCAAAAAAACTTTCTTCGGAGAAACGTACTTGACTTAATTTACGATTATAAGTTAACGGCAGCGAAGTAACTTTAGCAAATTAGTTTTAAAACAAGCACCGTAAAGAAGGGGGGTTTGGGAAGGAGGGGGTTTAGTGTAGAGAGGGGTGGGGTGTGACACCCCACTTTCAGTCCAGGAATCTTTATTTGAAACCTAATTCAAGCGGAGGTTTATGAAGATACTATTGTTTTACTTTCCTTTTCGCGGGAATCTCGACACTTGACTTTTGAATATATTCTGTTCTTATCAAATGTGTTTGCAATATTAGTAAAGAGTATATGTGCTTAGTCTACGTTTTATGAAAAGTGACTCAACCATAAAACAATGGTGGAAATATTACTTGTTAATCCTAATTTATTTACCATTATCTATTATCATCTATTATTATCTAGTACCTATTATTAGATAATATTGATTAATATTGATGTCATTTCGTCTCTCAAGTTCCGCCAAAAAATCATCCGTGTTATCCTACAAAAAAGTTGCAGATGTCCCTAAGTCCAAAACGGTCCAGTTCAAGAAGTCTCTAAGGCCGATATCAAGACAGTTGAATTCTATACTTTAATCTTTTTTAATAAGAAGAGTACTTTGTGCGATTTTGAACTGGACTGTCCTGGACTTAGGGACTACTGCAATTGGGCCCTTCTGACATGGTTTAATCGTTCAACGTCAAATCGTATGAAAAATTAATTCACACACTGTCTAAATGCGTGCCTAACATTTTTTTATCACACTGCATATTTTTATTTTCCCTGGTTTGTTTCCTAGGTATCGCATTCTACTTTGTTAGTGCTCATGCTCAAAAGTAGGCTGGCAGGGTAACAGACACTTTTATGTCTTATTTGCTGATCACTGGACGGTATTTGATGAACACCTTAGATAAGATGCCAGGTGTCACACATACACCCACTTTACTCTAATTGTACAATTATTATACTAACTCAGTAAGGGTTCTTGCACACGTCTTTTATGAAATAGTGAAGTGTAGATTTATAACTCGAAATGTTTGAATATTCTCTCCTCTCTCTCTCTCTCTTTATGTGTGGGACATCCAACGACCCGATGAACCCTGGTGCCAATTTCTGTTTGAAATCAAGTATTTTTTTAAAGCAGGTTTGCTGCGTCGTCGTCGGATTATATATCTCCTAGTGTTCATTTCTAAATTACTACTTACAGCTCAAGCGAGGTTTTGGCGCTAGGTGTATGTGCATTAGCCCTAAGCTTAGCATTTTAAGCCTAGACTAGAAGAACAAAAAGAGCAGTCGTCAGATGCTATCAATTATCGCAATGTGTTGATCAGTTGTACCTAACTTTGTAAGTGCATTTAACAATGTCATACGTAAAATTTAAAGTTTCTTGCGGTAACCAGTTTATATTTTGAAGTATAAAAAGGTGCGCAAGCGAAAGAAAGGTAAAAATCAACAACTGCTAAACAAAGTTGCAGATAGGTACTCTAGTAGGTACGTATCTACCCACGCACATGCTACGAGACCCAGCTGTAAAACCATTCCTTTCATTGCTACCTTGCTATTGGTCAACCGAATCGTAGGCGGTGCGAATCAAATCACTAACATTAGCCGTTGACATTCAACAGTGTCAACACCCTTTGTGTCATACCGTCTTGAACTCAGCTGTTGCATCGCAGCCGTTAAAATTTTCTTTTTTCTAAAACATTATTTATCCACGGTTCGTATGTCGTTGGCATTATCTGCGCGGGCGCACGAGCCGCGCAATGTGCGCCGCAGCTGCTCCAATCGCGACGCGCCATTTGAAAATGGAACGCCTTTGGTTATCGTAGATCTGATTGCGCCTATTGTTGCGCTCAAGGTGCTGCTTTGACGTTTGATCGATAGAGGTGTCAGTTTGATAACGTGAAATTTTAGTAACTGAATTTTTTTTTAGGATTGATTAAGACAATAATGCAGACAAATAAATCAGTATGTTACCTACCGAAACAAAGAAATTCTACGTCGAAAACATATGTAATTGTATGGCAAATCTGTAGCTTTCGAACTAAAGATGACTTACTAAAGTTAAAAAGACATTTTACAGTTTCTTCTTAAATACAGATCACAAATTAGCATTTTAGCACTTCGAAATAATTCAAGACGTGTTAAATGTGTCTAGAATTTGAAATACCAATCTGACATTTTCACTTCTCAAATACGTCATACCTGAAAAAATAGACGACTCGAAAATTTGATTTTCATCACCAAATGAATCACCACTTATATTTTAGGCAAAGCAGTGACTCAACGTAGGCAAAAACAAGGAATAACCAGACAGACTGAAACTATATTTCAAGTAAATGTACGAAACTACATTAGGAGAGTTTGGTTCAGACATAGAAATCGAATTAAGTTTGGCTGTAATAAATATAAAGGATTTATTAAGTAGAGAGAAGTTGGTAAAGGAACTGTATAGTATCAGCAGTAAGCAGGTACTTTGTAGAAAAGTATGCATACATACATATATCACGCCTATGTGTCTCGCGGGATAGGCAGAGCGTAAACAGCTATAAAAACGGCTATTTACACCACGACTGACAAAAGTTTAAGTGTCATTCAGAAGATTGTTTATCACCTAGTTTTTCTAAATTGTATAAAAGATCTAATTTTGCTAGCTGTAGCCTCAAACTAAATTGATATTTATAGGTGTACATCTGAAGAAATGTCAAACTGTTTAAGTGAAATTCTTAGTAACCGTTTCACAACTTTCGTAGCAAACATTTCATACCTACAATTTGATGTACAATTTAAATGAGCACTTATTGTATCAAAATTAAAATATGAATTCAACAATTTTGTGCACGACACTCTAACTATTATTGCTTCCATAATAACCCCTGCGTGAAAGATGCCAAAATTGTTCCTAGAATGGAATAAATGTGTTTTTCTACGAAACAAACAATCTCATAACAGCATTACTAAGAAACTTACCATAAATCTCCCTTTTATCGCACATTTTAATGTCTTTTGTTTTTACAGAATATTCTTAACATTGCTATAATCGAAGGCTTTTTTTCTCGGATTAATGGAAGCAGATAATAAATACGTCTACGTGGTGGAATTAAAAAGAATTTATGGCGGCAAAAGCAATTTTGCGACTTGGAATGTCTATGACTATGAAATTACATTTTCAGCTTTTTATTGCTATAGGTACCTAGAACGGTAATTTAGAAGATTGTTTTGAAAATTGTTGGTTTTTCGAACCTCAAATTATGTATATGAGTTAAGACTTTAGACAAGTGAATTATATTTTCAAAAACATTGGGTAAGTTAAATAGAAATACGGCATAGGGGTCGTCCACAAATTACGTAACGCACTTTTGGGGGAGGGGGGGGTTCTGACCAAGCGTTACGGTCCCGTTACTATGGGGGAGGGGGGGGTCAGAGTCGAGCGTTACGTAACGCTTTTTTAATATTCTTTTCAGCTTTTTTTAATTCAGGGCTTACAGAACTAAGTAAATAAATACCAAATTTTTAAAGCCCTTCCAGTTCCATTGACAGGTATAAATAAAACAATGAAAATTTTATAGAAATATTACAAAACTTTCTACTGAAGGCAGAATATGAACGACTATCGAACGAAATTAATACTGACAATGCCTCTTCCATCTGGGTTCTATTTTTTTTCTATCTATCAGGTTTTCAAAGCCTTGGCTACATACATTCAATCTGTTTCAAGAATAAATGAAAATCTGGGAATAGTTGCAAAACTATTTCGGTGGAAAGATCCATGCTACGCATTATTAAAACGAATGAGCCGCGGTAACTCAGATGGAAGAGGCGTCGCCAGTGTTAATGGTGAAAGTCGCAAGGTCTAATAGGTTTTGCAAGTTTTATTTGAAAACTTATTTTATTATCAAAAATGAAAAGAAACTGAAAAAATGTAAACGTTACGTAACGCTTGGGGGAGGGGGGGAGGGGTCATGACTAAGCGTTACGGTCCCGTTACGTGGGGGGAGGGGGGGCTCAAAAAGTTCGAATTTTTGCGTTACGTAATTTGTGGACGACCCCATATAGCAGCATTTTGCTAGGCATTTTGTGATAAAGATACGTTCATGAAAAATTACTGAAATAAAGCTGCCTTGAAAGCTGCCTTTCAATATTGACATTATAAACAAAATGACATCTGAAAGGATCGCACACGCGCGCTACCTATCATAACCTCGCAAAAAACGAGTTCGATTTTCAAAACCACGTGAGTCCACCGAGTGGGGCGAGTACGAGCCGATTATAACGGTCGGCGGGAGTTTACACTTTTGATTTTTTTCTCCGTTTTTTTCCTTTCGTGGCACGCGCCGGCCGATGTGGGTGATTCACTGCTCTCGGCCGGCAGATGTTAGCCAGGGTTTTTGTGCTATCAGCTGACGTAACGGGCGCGATCGACTTATTAATGATGCATCTTGCATGCATGACTTCCAACTATTACGTGTAACAGGAATCGGCGCGCGTAATTGTTTGCTTTTTTATTCTTCAGCTCGTTGCCGGCCAGTGCGGTGTTCTGTTTTCAAGTTTTTTAGAACGTCATAATGAATTTTTGAATTTATTTGTTTTGTTTCTTTTAAAAGTGAATTAAAATGGCCGCACACAGTTTAATGGTTTCGGAATTGTGATAATAAAATCCTAAATGAGGTTAGTGCGATATAATCAAAATGTCATTTGAGTCGCGCAGATATCAATTTACTTTTTCTTACTTCTTTTACACGAATGAATGAATATTTAGGTCACAAATGAAAATTACACGCAAGTTTTGTCAACATCGAATATATTTTGTCCGCCATGCATAAAAATAAACAGGATGCGACTCAGACACTGTTTATGACAGTTTATCTTCATAAATGTTGGTGGTTTTACAACGAATTCAAAACATGAGTTACAAAAAAGCTAAAAAATCTAAACAAAATAACTAAGTTCGTAAACGGCTGCTGCGGGACCACTGTGCACAATAGAGGATAGAAACTACTATAAAATTTTACATTACACATCTGTCGTAGTCGTACGTTGCTTTGTTGTACAAATGGATTAGGATTTTACTGATCTAACATACTCGTAGAACAGCTTACATTTAAATTTTTAACGTACCTAGGTACTGTTTTCTCTTTGAAAATGGCGCTTTGGGCAATTTTACTAAACTTTTTGTTTTTATACTGGGTTATTTTTTAGTCTTTGTAGGGTGTTTCTACTCGTGATCTTATGATCAATTTTTACTATGGGACCACCTGCGAATTCGCAATAAAAATTTAGATGTTCCATAGAAAAATTCATACATACTCGGATAAAATGTATGGAACATCGTGATTTTTTTTAGATTTCCCATGTGGCCCCATAGTAAAACTTGTTCAGAATCACGAGTAACACACCGTAAGTACACTCTGTATAATATTCAGATACGTTAATGAAAAAGCCATTTTTTTTCATTATCTCCAAAACTGGAGCGTTTTACCATGTTCGTCTATTTTGACTGCATTAGCTCAACGTTTTTTTCCAAAACGGATTAGGATAACAGCTGCGTTACGTAGTTTTTGCCGCTTCCTTCGAAAATTTACTTTTTTTTCTCTTCAACGAGAAGTATTAAAATAGAAAAAAAATGGAAAGATATTGAAAAAACGTGAAATTGATTATTTTGTAAAGTAAATTTAAAAATATACTAAGTTACCCACTTAAATAAAGCTTGCTACAGACAAAATGCTTGTATATGTGACCGCTGTATAAACTTACTTACTATAAATAATCACAAAAGACTTTTATGAAAGGCGTTTGTATAGAATTAAATCTTTATAGACGGCACCGTGACGGTTGTTCTTAAAACCAGTTTTTTGATGTTTGCATAATATTAAAACTGTTGAATACGCTCCTGAATATTTAAATAAATTCAAGATCTGATAAAAATAAAGTAGACATAAAATTCTAAAACCAAAATCATTCTCCATTTGCAAAAGCTCTACAAAACTGTTCCACCGAGCAACAAATCAATACTTTTTCCAAGCAAAGACTACCCCAATGCACGCAAGTAATTCATACAGCCTAGAACACAGCGGTATATAAATAACTCTATCTATACGACCTCTTTTCTACAGAACAGGTACGCACACATGCGCGCAGCCCGCTGACCAATCAGACGCGAGGAACGCCTCGTTCGACGTAGTTTTACACATGTGTGCGTGCGGAGTGCGTGAGGGGTGCGTTGATGCACCCTTGCCATGCATCCAACACGAAATGCATGCATTTTATATTTTATTATTACTATTAAATAGGATCTTGGATTATGTCCGAGACAGATCTAGTAATTTATAGCTAACTGTATTACTTTTACGAGCTTTGTCCATCAGAAAATTGGATTGTGAATGATTGGGTTTTAGAAATGCGTTACTTTTATGTTTGGGTGCTACTATTCATGTCCGTTTTATGGCCAATGATGAGAAGTTTGCCTTTTAGCCCCTTGGCTCTTCGTTGGGCAAAGAAAACTATGAAATTGTCTTTTTATTATAGGAAAATAGTACCTACATTACTACTGCCCATGCTAATAAAATTAGCAGGGAAATGTTAACAAATTCCTCAATAGCATTAAACGACACTCCATAATAATATTGGAATAAGTAACAGGGTATTTTAAAAGCTCAGTGACACAAATGTCCCATCTCACCTCATTCGACCCACTGCGCGATGCGTATAGTGCGTTGCGTAATACAGGGTGTTAGGAAAGTGATTCATTCCTTTCAGGGGTTGTGCCAACTCTCCAAGGAATATAAGGCTATGTTTTAAATTTTTTGCAGGGTCTTCTATTTATGTTTTTACCATCTTGGTCTTATAGTATAATTGACAAGTAACTTTTTATGGGTTCAAAATTCCACCCATTTGCATTGCATGACGTCGTCAAGTGTCAGATGTAAAAGCATGCAGGGATATAGATACGTTCCAGTATACGCAGCATACCTACACACCAAAAGAAGACACAGAATGTGTCAAATCAAATAAAATTTATCAAAACAAGAGAAGAATTTTAAGGTAGAAAAAATCTATGTCGCGTGGTGGCATGCTGGTTATTAAGGGGACAGGATCAGATGAGTATATCCCGTAAGAAAATCATTTCACATTGCCTAGTTAAAGTTTCCTTTTTAAATGAATACAGTTTTTTTACATCCTATACAGGCAGACGCATCAGGCGCAAAATCGTGCGTGCCTACGCATATGTTCTGAACGCTTTCCTACTAGTGGGCGCTTTTAAATTGTTGTTGAGAATATTTTAAGGTCTAAACTTAATACGCTGATATTACAGATACCTTGATAATATAGTAGTAAATAAAATAAAACTAGGTACTGTAATACGATTATCAAAATATGTGTAGTATAGAGTATAGCAATTGTATACTTATTCATTAGTATATGTTAATACAAACAAAATAGGGGTTGCATCGAAACGCACCTGCCTAGAGCTCAGATGTGGTCGTGTGTGATTGTATGAAATTATGACAAGTTGGACAAAAAAATTGATGTCATATCATATTCAAACATTTGCATAGCCTACGACTGGGAAACGCAGATGTGTTTTAATAAAATTGTAGCAATTAGTTTTTTGAGTAGTATACCTACCTAGGTATTTATATATCCCTAAGAGTGTATTATTCGTGCGTGCTCCATTGCGTTGAAATTAGTTTTCCAATAATCCAAAAATGCTTACTTTATTCACTTCCACTCGCATCACCTCATATTCCATTTAAATAAAACCTAGATAAACTAGCAGCTATATACCTCCCTAGATCTCTATACAATGGATAGTACAGTTCATTAGTGCTCCCACCGACACGCGTCGTGCACTCCCCCCCCCCCTTCTTCAACCCCCCCCCCTCGGGGGTGGGGGTGAGTGACGTCAGAAAGATCTAATTCTGCACGTTACTAGATATTTGTGCGTGCCGAGGCAGAAAGTTGGTGCAAGTTTTAAACAGGAGTTTTAAACGTTCGTAGTTTTAGAAAAGTTATAAATCTTTTGGCATAAAATTTAAAAGGCTTCTAAACTTGGGGCTTATTATATTTCATTATTTCTCAAATATTTCGTATGTATAGAGTTACCTAAGTAGGTATGTGCCTACAAAAACGACATGTCTTGCTAACAACTTGTCTAATAGAACTATTTTCATAGTTTACCCGCGCTCTTGGTGTTCGACGTTAGGTAGGTAGGTAGGCAGATAGGCCCTTCAGTGCTGATGAAAATTGTCACTATCACTTCTCTATCGTAGATGTTGATTAGGACCTTTCTCTACCTCCTTAAAAAACATCAAAATACATCGCTTAGTTTGATGCACAATCAAACTAAGGTTGGGCCCACCCGTAACGCCCACCCGTAGCTACTTTATTTTAACGAACCGCTAACGTCAAACGTCGGTTTTAAAAATTTAGAAATATGTATATACATCTAAAAACGCCAACGCAGCGCGAAACTTATCGTCGGTTTTTTGTATGAGGAATTTGCATATGCATCTGACAAACGCATGTGTTTGCGCTTCGCTAAAAATAAAGCACTAACGGACGTTACGTGTGGTTCTACCATCGATACACACAACCGGTAACAGATTGACTGATTTACATCTCCTCACTTTAGGTGGGGTGGGGTCGGCTCTCCTAATTTTTCTGCGCCATGACTTTCCGTCTAGGTTTGTCGATATCAAGTGCTTATTTTATTACCCTTTGTTTTTTATTACCCAAGTTGATATTTGTCACTGCATGAACTTTGTTCCCCGTCTGGGTAGGACATTGCAAGCTGAAGCACCTGATTGTCCGAAAAGTAAGATGGTTAAGTTATTCGGAGGGAACGTTATGCCGTCGGTTCCGGTTGCTATCCTATAATTATGATTACTTATACGGCGGTTGTTACACAACCATGTCAGAGGCTTGCTACTTGTAATAGGCGGTTGAAAATCTCTTGGCTTGTACGTTCATTGGGTCATTGAACTGCTCGGTCTCTCTTCGTGTGGAACACCGAGTCGTTCAACGACCCGATGAACCCTGGTTTCAGAGTTTTTCAACCGCCTACTGCAAGTGGCAGACCTCTGACATGGTTATGTAACGACCGCCATCCATCATAGACAGCAACCGGGACCGACGGCTTAACGTGCCCATCCGAAGCACGGAAACATCGTGTTTTCGGACAATCAGGTGGTATAGCCTGCAATGTCCTAACCAGACTGGGAACAAATTCACAAAGTGACAAATATCAATTTTGTGAGTAACCCCACCGGGAATTGAACCCGATCTGCGTAGCCGGCAGTCGTACTAACTACTGCGCCACATCGGCTGTCCTACTACTCGGTGTCCCACACAAAAAGAAAAAAAATTACCCTCCCATTATGTTTAAAGGATTCCGTACCCAAACGGTACCCAATTACTGAGACTTCGCTGTCTGTCGGTCCATCGGTATGTCACCAGGAGGCTATATCTCATAAGCTGTGATAGTAAAAAGAGTTGAAACTTACACAGACGTTATATTTCTGTTACTGCTAGAACAGAAAATACTAAAAATAGGAATAAAATAAAAATTAAGAGGGGCTCCCATACCAATAATTGTTCTAAATCGTAATTTATGTAGGAATAAGGAAGTTTCCTAGACGTTGACGTGTTTTTCGTAGCTACTAAGTTGCACACCACAAAAAGTTTCACGCATCTCCGTGCTAGGTATATTTTCGGGGCAAGAATTCAAAAATAAATGTCGATTCGCTGCAGGTTTTCTAAAACGCGCTATCGAGATGTTTTTTGAAGTCTATAGATACTACCTGGTTCACAAAAGAAGGGAACCCGAAATGGCAACATAACTGTTCACATCTTGCTCAAATGTCATGTAATATGAGAAAGACGCAAACAATTATGTTGCCATTTCGGGTCCCCTCCTTTTGCGAACCAGGTAGTAAATGGTTACTGGCCACTTGCTGTCCACCGACTATAACTATAATATTTGTAATGTATGATGATGATTTTCAATTCGGGGGGGCCGGAACGGGACGGAAGATCGAGTTGCTCGAAGATTCGGGGTGTGAAATCGTGTCATTTCGACATAGCTCTTTATATACCTTGAAGAAAAACATTCTAATACCGCGTTTTACAAAACTATCAGCGACATCTATGAAATTATTTTTGTACTAATTTTCTTCTCGAACAACTTCAATTTTTTTTTTTCATAATTTTCCGTGAGGAAGGAACTTTATATTGCAGAAAATAAATAGTATCAACTTATACCCTCGTTTCTATATCAGTAAATTTGTAAAAAATGTTTATGGATGGTCGAAATTTGCCGAACCAGATAATAGGTTATCCCGTGGGATTGAGACATTTTCCCGAAGTAAAATGTATCCTAGATGTTAACCCGAGTAATAAGCAATCACTGTACAAAATTTGGTAGAAATCCGTCCAGTAGTTTTTGCGTGAAACGTGGACAAACAGACAGACAGACAGACAGACAGACAGACAGACAGACAAACAGACAGACAAAAATTTTTTTATCTACTGTTCTGAGATCTGTATCTTGAAAACAATTAAATGCAAACATCTTTTTCTAAAAATATTCAATGTACAGATTTTGTTTCGTTACTGTTTTATTATATGTATAGATAAATGGATGTACCTATGCATTCATTATCTGGTTGTTTAATGTGCGTAGCAGTCGTACATTTCAAAATTTAAAAAATATACCTTATCCCTGAAGTTCTTACCATCGGCAAAAGCTTAAAACATAGTAAATAAGATAAGTAGGCAAGTACTGAATATACTTAGTGTTCAAGACCTGATCTGATTTCTCTCTCTTCAATATACCACTCATGGCCAACAATGGCTGCGATTGAAGCACATGCATTTATCTACTCACATACAATAAGTATTCTATAAATTGTAGCAAGATGATCTACTTAGAAAAGCATGCATTCATAAAAAATAAAAATAAATTACGTGCATCATAAATTCATAATTATCGTAGCAACTTGTACTTTGAACTTATAACGCAGTTTGTAAATGCATGACCTATCTTTTTACTTTAATGTAATAATTACATAAATAACACATGTATGTATTAAAGAAAAAATATACAGAAATCTCCAAGCACACACACACACACACATAATCCCCGTAGCAACTAGCTACGCAGTGCGCAGTGCTTGACCTAATTTTCTCTAACTGAAATATAATGTCATAGAAAACACATGTATTTACCAAGACAAAATACATAAAAGCTCTACGCTACGCACATAATCCCCGTAGCAACCAGCTACGCAGTGCGTAGTGCTTTGAAGAGCCGCGTAGCACCCTCCCTGCTTGACTAACCTACAAATCTAGGCTAGGGGCTACGCCGCCCTGAAAGGGTTAAAGGACTAAGCTGGATTTTCTACCCTAAATACTTTGCATAGTAGCTGGCAGCCATTTAAAAAACTGTCTGATTATAGGTTGTTGTATATTACCTTGATATTTGTAAAACTTCATTTTAGTGATGTAGGTATTATAGTTTTGGCTAACCTACAAATCTAAGCTAGGAGCATCTGAAAGGAAAATGAGTAAGCTAGATTTTCTAATAACTTGAAAAATGTAAGTAGATAGCTTGTGTTTTAAAAAACGTAATTTTGTTTTTTTATATGTATTGAATTCCAAGTGCGGGTAGTAGGGTTCAAAATCGATGGCTCTCTTGGGAGCTACCGGGTTGCGAGCGGTTAAAGTACTAAGTATTTGATTTTTAAAATTTGTAGAATGAGTTCAAACGTCACATGCTTATTTAATTCAATCGCAAAATTATATACTTAGATTGTATTGGATATGACAACTTGGATCAACTTTTTTTAGCGCATAAGCAAAACATTAAAAAACATACATATTAGGAACCCAAATAACATTATTATTACAAACTATATTGTCCGTTCTAACCAGCTTGCGAGCAAATAAAATGCTTTGTCTATTGTGTTTCTATTCCTCCATAAACTTTCGCACTAGAGTTTTATTTTCCTAGCACATGCGGAATATAAAACATACTAGATAGATGTGATGTACTCATTCAGAAAGTAGGTACTAACTAGTGCTGGGGTTAATTATATTTGTATGTTTTTATTATTTTCACTTTTTTAACAGGCTGGCAACATAGAACTGCTATGTTTAGACAATAGGCCGAAACATATCACTACAATGTGGCATTCAATTATTCATTCGCTGCAGAAAGAACCTTTTATACAACCGTTATCACTCTGCCTACCCCGGGTCTATAGACGTGATTATTTCCACATCTTAGCAAATACGCTGAAAATTTAGAGACCTATTCTTGTAATTTCAATGCTGATTCAACTTAAATTACACTACAATGTAACTTTTTAAGCACTCGCGATTGTATTCACACATTTTATGTATTGAACTTTGCCACTGAAATTGGACACAGGTAAATTATAAATATTTACCTAAATTATTATCGCGACAGACCCAGTTCAATACTTAATTCAATTTATATTTCTTGTTTTGTGTCTTGTTCTTTTTCTTTGTGATTTAGCCAGTTCAGTTTGTGTTTCAACTTTAATACTAAAAATACCTACGATTGTAGGATTACAATCGTTATAAACACAAACAATTTTGCACCTGTTTAAAAACAATCAAGGTAACAGGTTTCTCGTATTCATTACAACCCTAGTTAGCGCGTACACAGTACATTATATACCAAGGGCTGAAACGTACGCGTAACCTACTGACTGCAGAACGCAAAACGCGTGGCCTGGGTAGGCCGGGGAAAAATAGGTCTTATGCCACGCATATAGGGTAAATGGGGTAAATATTTACCTCACTCCGGTGATTAGGGGTTAAAACCAATATTGCGGAAGTGAGCTTTCAGTGAATAACTAAAGACCTGTATGTTAGGTAGGATCAGTTCTATACACATGAATAGACGCTATTCAAAATATGCTACGCTCAGGTTAACGAATTCACATACAAATACTACGATATCGTAAAAAAAAACTTGAAATCACGCTATTCAAAACTTTTGTATGATCAGATTTTCTAATTCACATACAAATATTGTGATACCTAAAAAAAACTTGGAATTTCGCTATTCAAAATTTTTGTGTGATCGGGTTAACGAATTCACATAGAAAAACTTGGAATTAACGTCAAAACACCGTATTTATCTCTAATTATCTAAAATTATGGGACAGAACTACCTGTACCCATATAAGTGCTAACCATGATCACTTTTTATGCCATGCTATGTGTTTTACACTTTAAAACGGGCAATTACACAAAATACCTTCTCACTTCTAAAAGCACTATCTTATACGCTTTATCATCTCCACCTCGTAATGACCCATTTTACGCACAATCTCTTATCTCCTTCACACCTTATTATCGCCCCTGTCGTCATCTCACTTGCACCCCGGGGCTGCATAAAAAGGTGCAATTTACCTATCAAGGTAGGCGATATCGGTGCGTAGACCCTAACTGGTATAAGTTGGTCTCTTATACCCTGCTGAGTGAAAATAAAAGGGGTGACGTACTTGTAGTACAAAACAATGTGGTAATGATCTGGTAACACTATCTGGTAACAGCTAAAGATATGGTATTCCTTACCTAAACGGCGAAGATTTTGAAAATATATACCTATTATTTTACTTGACTTATAGGTAACATGGGGACAAAAATATAGGCAGATAGGCGTAGGCAAAAATATTTCAGATCTCTGTAGAATATCAATCAGTTGATTGAGTATTGTGTGACTGAGATAAAAATAAATTTTGTTTCCCAACAAATTGTGAAACGTAGAGAAATATGGTCAGTTTTGTGCTCTGAGCATACCTGCAATGCAAGCAGATTATTCATTCGCCAAATTATTCCTGACTTCCTGAATACCAGAAGCCAAGATATACTTGCTTAATTGGCAGGCTAGGATATAACCGCGTTAGCCCAGTTGGTATGGCGTCGGCAGTACAGATGCCGAAAGTCGCAGGTTTAAATCCTGTCTGTGCAAGAAAATTTCGCTAGTTTCTCAAAAATTGTATATCCTGAAATCCGAGGTATATGCACGAGTATGTTCTATCTAAACAACAGACACCTACATTTACAGTTTTCATCTCTACCAGCAGAATATAATTTGAATCCTAACAATTGTGCATGCGGGCCTTGGTACACTGGCTGTCACTGAAAGGGTGCACAGCACACTTCGAGTGAGGTCGTTACCCCGCCTGATTGTTCGATGAGTGCATTCACTCACTTGCGTGTGTAAATAGAAGGGAAGAGGATGGAGCCCTTAGGAAGCCTAAGGCTAGTAGGAGATGTGGGACAGTAAGGAAGTACCTGACTTTTAATTATTTTAACATATTTCGATACAATAAATGTTTAGTCTAGTTGCATGCACATTGCACAAAGACTTTTAACGGGACATCAACAAGGGAATTCTATTGGTCGTTTATTTGCGGTGAAGAAGGAAAGTGGGGAAAGTACTGCACTGAATTCACCAATCATAGAGTAATATGGAAAGCGTATGCTCCACTGACAAGAGCCAAACTCTTAAATATAGAAGCAGCATGGACCCCTCGATGCAAATAGGAATATGCTTAAGAATAATCGCGTCTCGTCTTATCTAGTTGAGAACTAACTCAAACAAAACCCTTACAGTTTCTTATACCTACGCATTTTCGGCCAAACACACACATAATAATAACCGTTATAAAAGTTCATTATAAAGTCATAACATTCGGTAACAAGCACATACATTTTTTCCAATATCTTTTCGAAAGGTATTTCGACGATTGTTCCTGTAATTTAAATTATTTGGTTGGTTTTTATTAAACCCTTAGCGGCACCATCGGATACCATTCCGATCGTATCGCGGGTACTTCATTACTGAATTCAGTCATAAACTTTGATGTGCAACGAAAACAGATATTTGCACAACGTCCGACGGTGAAATTGGTCAGTGGGGCGACAAAACAACCCATAACGGGCTCTAGTGTATTTTGGTTTTAGTTAACAAAGACCCACAAGCTTATATACCTACTTACTTCATTGAATTTACTACATTTTGCATCATAATATTTTTTTGGTCTTTTTTAGTTTTGTTTTGAATAAATTTTTACGGTTTTGTATAAGTTATACATAATATAGTACGTCATTTGCCTTTGATATAAAAATGTGATAAGATTTGTGTTTTAAACTTTTAGTTTTTGAGTTAGGATAGGTAATAAGATTAGGTACACCTTATTCCAGAGGGGTAGGTTTTTAAAAGTGCTTATTAATTGATGTTTGTAATTTTAACCATTTTATCCCAATAAAGTATTTTTTGCCATGTTTATGAAGCAAACACAGGTAGTAGGAAATAGTGTAAAACTTTTCACTGCAACTCGCCATTCAAGTTCATCGATATTCGGCCGATTCTCGCACGTCATCGATTAACGTCCTTATTATTCCGATTCTCGAAGGAGCCGAATCGATTATCGTAATTACGTGACAACTGCACGAAACCGGATCCGGCGGGAACCGTAAACTCTAATTTATGATTTAGCTCCGGTTTTTGAACGCTGTTTCCTTTATAGTGCTGGCACATGTGACTCGTGTGTGCAGTGAGTTGACTCACGAACTAAGAGTTGTATAATGCCTAAAATTATTTATTTTACGACGTGTGTGGAGTAAGTTGACTTCAAACGTATGAGTTGTATTGTATGAACCACAAAATTATTGATTTCACGGCTCTTTGAAGTATATTATGGTGAACTAGCACATTTACCTATTTACAATTCGAAACATAAGCAAGCATTAAGCACTAATCAAAAACATTTCTTAACAAAAAAAAATATTCAAATGATTAAGTGTAAGACCATCTTTTTATCGTATGTTACAAAAGTTCAGATGGGACAATTTATAAGTTTTATCTATTTTCCCACATTCGTTCGTAGTTTACCACGATAGAGTCAACTCATACACAAGTAGAGTGTAGATACTCTACTCAACTTCCGTCGCGCTCAAATACTGTAACGCTATACGCGCGCACCTTTGTTTGATTTATGCTTTCATTTTTTTATTAAAGTATTTTTTTATTGACAAACTCCTGGGAACACTCGACAACAGACTGTTTGAAACTTGAGTTTCGTATTGTCGGGTAAAAAAGCAAGAGAAAAATATTTGATTCAATTGAAAATGTAACAAAATAAACGTAATAGATAAATTCCTAATATCTTAGGTCTGAAAATCTGTGTTAAAATGCCAACTTTAGGTCATTATTTAGTACAGCATGATTTTATTTTGAAAATATAGTGATGAGACACACTCCGCCAAAAAAGTATTTTTATTTTGAAGGTAATTAACTGAGACTTATTCCATTCTGACCTATGCTACATTTACAATAGGATGTTGAAAATCTATACATCTGACTTCAGTAGGTACCTATACTTTTTCCCATATTTATAGACAGTCCATTTCATTTGACGCTTTATTTTAGCCAATATATGGGCATTGTTGCATGTCTATAAAATAGTGTGAATGACAGTTCGACAATAGCCTACGGCTGCACCATGAGTATGTAATTTATAGGTTATAATTTATAACTATAACGCCATAGCAATTATGGCGAAGACATTTGACACGCATCTGTCGCTCTTTGTCTATTGCGTGAGCGATGCGAAATATTATAAATTAGATCTAATCAACAAGCGAAATTCTAATTAAAAATTAACAATTTAACAAATAATTTGAAACAGTTTTGTTTTCTACCTCTATTGTTAATTAATAAAATAAGAAAAAACAAAACTCAAACTCAAAATCATTTATTCAAAGTTGGATACAAAAAATATCACTTATTGATAGTCATTACAAGAATAATTTTAAGTCATTGTAAAAAAAAGAAAATTAAATAACACAATTTTCTTTTACCGACAATACCTCAGAAAAAAAACATGTCCTCGGAAAATTAATATTTTAACTTCTTTATGTCCCAAGTATTTAACATTTTGACGAAACTAAAAGACCTTAAATTATGACTGGCTCAAATCTTTCGACTATAAAAACTTATGTTTTTCTCCAGCCATGATAATCGTGATTAATATAAATTATTAATATTATTATCTACATCTATTATGCTGCTGACTGGCATCTAACGTCATTTATTTCCATACAATTAATGTGCAAGAATCATCCTTGCGTTACACAAATTGATCATTTTGTATATTTTTAGAACATGCTGTGTATGGCTTCCATAGATTTTTTCTTAGACTTTTTTCTAATGTCTATCTAATTGTAGAACCTGGTTTCAAATGTGTTAGATGCACCTGCCTATATAATTTATTTGTAATCTATCTATTGATATGTCAGAAAAAAGAGCTGTTAATTGTATTACCTATTCAAAGTGTTTTTATTTGAATATAATGCTAACAAACTATTTGCTAAATTTCTGAGAATATATGACATCAAAGATTTTTGCGCAAGTTGTCAAATCCCATTCTAAATTTCAAAAATTTGGTGACTGAAATAGGTACCTACGCAATTCCTGTATTTAAAGTGTACAGCGAAATTCAGAAATAATTGAATTGCTTGTATCAAGTATTAATTTACAAAAAAGTGTTCCATCATTCTCTTTGACCCACTTAATTCCCAAAAAAGGATCATAACGATGTGCGTAGTTCCATAATAAATCTACTCGATTCATCATTCAAGAACTGGCTTGCATTTATTAATTTTTGACATAAAAGCCGCCATATTGAATCGAGGCAGCTGTCGGGGTCGTTGACCTCGTTTTTATGGCATACCCAGGTAGAGCTACGGGTCGGCCATAGTCTAAAGTTTCGTTAGAGGATGCAAGCTGGTCTCGTTTTGTGAACGTACCTAAATATACGGTCATACAAAAACTCAATTTACCATGGCTTGCTCTTTAAAAGTAAAGATGAACATAAAAATAATAAAACTCATTTTTTTTTCTGACAGATTTAAGTTCCCAATAATCTACTTTGAAAATATATAAATACCGAGACTTAAGTATTGGTTACTAAAACAAAAATAGATTTGCAACTAGAAACATATCGATATCTGATTTTGTAGCCAAGCTAGGTAATGTAGTACCTATTTATACAAAAATATTTGACATCAGTATTGCTTATAAGTACGAGTATTACCTACCCCCGATTTACCCTTTGTCGGTAGGTACCTACGTGGTCATTGCAAATACCTTACAAAGGTCGCCTAACGGCATCAGAACTTAAATATAAAATTATGGAAAATAACGTACCTATCAGCAATAGTTCCACTTAGCCAACTCAAAGACTAACATAAACTAGTATTTCTAAACAAGTGTATGGAAAGCTAGCTTAAGTTGGTCTCTTGAAACGGGTTTAAGTCATATGCTGCCGTAAGTATGTACTTGCTTAAATACTAGCTTATTAAATATCACACCTAGATCCTTAAGAACCATTCGGTACATCCTTAATTAGTATTTTAAAAGACATAATAGCTTATAATTACAAGCCTGTAAACGGTGAGGCTGTTGACAGTTAAGCTAAAAGATGATATGGCAGAGATGTCTGACTTTAAAGGAATTCCCGCTCGACTTTTATGTTTATTTGAATTCCTAGTAAATGATGGTGATATTCGTGATGTATTTTTTCTGGGAACATATAATAAGCTAGTCTAATCATAAAGAGGACTTAGTCTAATCTTACAGTATTTTATCCAAAAACATGCCGGAATATTTTCATAGGAATGTCATTTTCCTGGGTGATCCGTTGTACGGTGGCTTATATTACTTTGATGTGACACTAACTAAAACATTACCTACTAACAAAATATTATCATTACCTCATAGCACTGTAAGTAAACTCAGTACCCAAAGCAGATTTTGTACAAAACTTTATGATTACGTGTCAGGGTATCTCTGGTAGGTCTTTTTCTCACGAATGTACTGAACTATGCTTGAAAAGCATTACATTACATTATTTTCTCGAACTGTCTTCATTACAAAGCACATGTTATGTAGCCATATGTCCCGAATCTTATCACTATCAGCTCTAGGTGGATAAATCCGTCTGCGCGCGCGCATTGCGGGCCGGGCAGCTGTCAGCGGACATATTATAGTGAACTAATGTAACAAGGTTTCTCTCGTAGGTAAATCTCTTTCTCACGAATGTACTGAACTATGCTTGAAAAGCATTACATTACAATACTTTTTCGATCTTCCTTATTATTAGCACATGTCAGGGCAAACCATGTGTCCCGAATCTTATCACTATCAGGTCTAGGTGGATAAATCCGTCTGCGCGCGCGCATTGCGGGCCGGGCAGCTGTCAGCGGACATATGGTGAACTTCCTGAGTTACCTGCGCGCGCGCAGCTGCGCCGGGCGGCGCGGCGCGTGCGCACAGCCACTGTACTGCACTGCCATTGTAGTGCCAGTGTATCTTGAATTGTGTATCTGTTTGTAGGTATATTGTGAAATAGCCAATATTTTTATAGCAAGTTTGATTTAGAATATAACTGCTATCATGGATACAAGGGTTCTGAGTTCCACTTGTACCTATTGCAACTAAGCACCACGCTATTGCCTTTAGGGAGGTCTACCTACCGTTTACACCGGTAATCGGTGTACTGGTTATATTCTTAATCTGTAGGGATTTTGATGGGCGTAAAATCGAGTTTCTGCCTCAAATACAATATTTTATAGTTTGAGGATATTTAGCGAAACTGTAACGTTTCTTGACCTCTACATCTTATCGGAAATCTTAGGTATAGATAATATTTTTGAACAGCGATGTTTCTCTATCGCTTAACTTTATCAGTATTCTTATTTTATTCACTTACTAGGTATTAATAAACTAGTTTGGACAGTGCATGAAAATTAAAACTTAGCAGACTACCCATAATAGGCAAAACTATTCTGAACTTCACTCTTACATGATATCAACACTGCAAACTACCAATTTAATATCCATTTTAATATGGATAAATAATCAGTAGTACCTACCTAGGCGCTAGGTACTATTTCAAGGTTCTGGAAAAATGTGTATTTGATCCTATTTCTTTAGTTTTATTTTTATCCGGCTGCCTCTGAAGGAGGGTTATGTTTTTCCAGAGTATGTATGTATGTGGGTGGGTTTGGTATATATGTATGTGGACAATAAATTATTTTTTCGGGCTACAGCCCAAACGGCTGGAAGGATGTTGACTTAAGAGGTGTCCTCAGCAGCGCGAGTGACACGGGCTTTATTTAAATTTTATGACAAATTCATAATGGCGGATTTTAGACACAAGATATAACTTTTGAAATTACCGCAGTCGGGTTTTTGTTTTTTTAATTATTATACTTGTTGTTCAATTATAATGTTCATAATTTAACAACATACCTATTTTGATTTTTCAGGTAAGTGTCCAAGTCCATTCCAGAAACAACAGACATGCAGGATGGCGACCATCGCAAAGGTAAAACAAGTAGACAAACTAGCTGGAAGTAGAATTTTTAGACAAATGTAGAAACAAACCTAGCTAGAAATATAAAAATCTTAGTTGAAAGCTCCAATTCAATAGTTCTAGATACTTAAAGGTCAGACGACGACAATCTCATGATACCTGTCTTAGACTGGGATAGATTTCCAATTTTATTCTCCCAGTGAAAGGCATTTTTGATATTTTATTTTATTTGGAGAGCTTACTTAGCTACTTTCAGAACATAAAGTTTAGTAAATACCTTAGTTTAGTAGATACCTACTCAAAAGCCAATTACAAGATTTATAAACTACATGAAAATATGTACCTAAAGGCCATCATACCATTTTTTAAATTAAAAGTTCTAGGTACCTCTAAGATGTAACCTTCACTTTAGGAACAAAAAATCTAGCAATAAAAAACCAATAATTTGATTCTTAACCTTGAACCTACGGACATCCGAGGTCTATAAAACGCCGAAGTACGTCCTCCCAAGTCTTAGGACCCTCAAGTTATGATGAGCCACAAAGGAACCAATTATGTACAGCGAAAAAAGAATAAATTCTGGCGCAATTACGAGGTTTGGCAACGTCGCGTATAGCTGTCGCGGAAGGAAAGTGGAAAACTGCAACGTCGCACTTTGACTTCCACCCTCGCGTTTGATTCGACCCCCGCTGACTCATTCAACCTTTCGCATGGTATACTAGTTTCGCGAGAATTTTGATGGGATTTTCTGACTATTATCGATCGTAGTCTCGTGGTCAACGTTGTTTGGATGTTTGGACATTTTGAATCGTAGAATTGGGTTGTAAGCTGTCTCGTAAATAACCTTAATAAAACCGCGATTAAATACAATGAAATCTTCTATCGGAACGTTATCACCAGGTGCGATCTTTACTTCACATAGTAAACTAGCAAATAATTTATCAGCCGTCGCGTCGGCTTGCACAAAATCGCTCCTTTTATTCTAAAACTTGCGCAAGACCTTCTCAAATGCGTTCACAAAGGAACACTACCTGGATGATTTTTTCTCCTTCTTTTTTCAAAACCCAACAACAATGCGACTTTATTCTGCCATCGCTGTCAAATGTCAACATGTATAAAGTTTATTCAAGAGCTTTCTCTATTGTGTTAGCAGTAAAGTTTATAATTCCTTTTTGATGGTTTTCAATGCAGATGTGCCGTGTAGAGGCAATGGTGCAAAATCTTTTGTAGTTTCGGTTGTAATCAAAATTTTCTCACTGGATTTAAGTATGCAATAATCTGTTTTATTGGTTGTTTTGATATTGAAATCATTGCACCGTAAATTTTAATCGTAAAATCTGCATTTTATGGGACACTTAAGTTTATCGCCATTAGAGAGAATAAAGCTCTCTTATTTAATAAAAAATCTTTGTACCTTTTTAAGACAAAAAGCAGGAAAAGACGTAGTTTCCTCGAATACCAATAAAATCAATAAAACTATTTTCATGATCATTGTTAGAGTTGAAAATAAAATTAAAAAGCATGATGGCTCGTGCGAAGTAGCTGGTGCGTGGAAAAATAAAAGGACATCCTTGATGCGCTTGAGTTGAAACAAGATGGAACGCGCATTTCCTTTAATAAAGTAAAATACAATTGAGCTATTTGGACTGTGATTTGTTAGTAAACTTGATTTGGAGACTAGACTTAAAACTCGAAGACTTACAGATTCAAGACGCAGACTCTCAGACGTAAGAATCAGACTTACAGTCTCAAAAGGAACTGACAACCACACTCTTTCTATAAATAGATTCTTATTCTCTCTTAAGATCAGACTTATCTGATGTAGATGTGTGAAGACAACTATCAATAAGTAGGATCTAATAATAAATAACATATGGCTTAAAATGTTACTAAATTTATTATGCATATCTACAGAACTGTAGCAAATATGAGGAAGTTCGTTGCCGGAAGGGAAAAATAATGACTCAATACAAAGTCGAAAAAAAATTATAAGTAAAGGTAAAGCCTACCAAATCAATCGGGCTCGGCTGTCGCAAAAGTTTACCAAAGGACATGTCTCCAAAATGTGTATGTGTCGCAGTACGATGGCAGAATTAGGTTTTTGGCCAAAAACCTAGGTTTTTGGCCAAAAGCCGGCATATGGCAGAATCGTAGACTTCCTTCGGCCATCGTCCTAAGCTGATCCAGGTTTTTGGCCAAAAACCTAGGATTTTGGCCAAAAAACTAGGATTTTGGCCGAAATCCTAGATTTGTTTAGTATTATGGTTCTTTTTGCATTTCGGGTGAACTTTTTCGTCTTCGAGTGGTACACCAAGTCACCCAACGAGCCGTTGGACCCTGGTATCAGAGTTTTCAACCGCCTACTGCAAGTAGCAGGCCTCTAACATGGTTGTGTATCGACCGCCGTCTAAGTGATCATAGAGAACAATCGGGACCGACGGCTTACCGTGCTCGTGTGGTTCGGGGAAACGAGGAGTGGAGAGGTTCTTTATGCACCTCCCTCTGATCTTTTGAGGGTAGACTTGGACAGCGTAAATGGACACCCTGAAGGACGGGGGTAACATCAGACAGCAGGATTGCCTCGGATCCCCTGAAGGGCAGGGGGGAGCATCAGACACCATAAGAGCAGGATGTACCACTCAACGCTCTGGAGAACAGGGGGTAGCGTCGGACCCCCAGAAAATCCAACGCCTGTCATCTTTCATCCTCCAGAGTGTCCGACGCTACGCACGCCCTCCAGGGCGTCTGACGCTACCTCCCACCCTCCAGAACGTCCAAAGCTACCTCCCACCCTCTAGAACGTCCAATGCTACCTCCTGCCTTTTGAGGTGTATGCCCGAACTCTCTTCTCTCTCTTTTCGTATGGGACACCGAGTCGTTTAACGACCCAATGAACCCTATTGTCAGAGTTTTTCAACCGCCTACTGCAAGAAGCAGGCCTCTGACATAGTTGTGTAACGACCGCCATTATAGACAACAACCGGGACCGACGGCTTAACGTGCCTATCCGAAGCACGGAACCATCTTACTTGCGGACAATCAGGTGGTTCAGCCATTGCGTGGCAGGCAGGCATACTAACCACTGCGCCACATCAGCTGTCAATATGCCCGAACTACACGGGCACGTTAAGCCGTCGGTCCCAATTGCTCTTTATGATCACTTAGACGGCGGTCGTTACACAACCTTGTCAGAGGCTTGCTCCTTGTAGTAGGCGGTTCAAAAACTCTAACACCAGGGTTCACCGGGTCGTTGGGCGACTTGGTGTACCACTCGAAGAAGAAGAAGTTCTTCCGAAATGCAAAAAAAGCCATAATACTAAACAAATCTAGGATTTCGGCCAAAATCCTAGTTTTTTGGCCAAAATCCTAGGTTTTTGGCCAAAAACCTGGATCATCTTAGGACGATGGCCGAAGGAAGTCTACGATTCTGCCATATGCCGGCTTTTGGCCAAAAACCTAGGTTTTTGGCCAAAAACCTAATTCTGCCATCGTACTGCGACATATGCATTCTTACAGACTGTAGCAAATATGAGGAAGTTCGTTGCCGGAAGGGAAAAATAATGACTCAATACAAAGTAATGGTCGAGAAAAAATCTATAAATAAAGGTAAAGCCTACCAAATCGATCGGGCTAGGCTGTCGCAAAAGTTTACCAAAGGACATGTCTCCAAAATGTGTATGCATTCCTACAGACTATAGCAAATATGAGGAAGTTCGTTGCCGGAAAAGAAATATAATCACTCAATACAAAGTAATGGTCGAGAAAAAAGCTATAAATAAAGGTAAAGCCTACCAAATCGATCAGGCTAGGCAGTCGCAAGAGTCAACCGATGAAAAAATCACCAAAATGTGTATGCATACTGCATACCTACAGAACTGTCGATATATGTAAAGAAGTTCGTTGCCGGAAAGGCAAAATAATCACTCAATACAAAGTAATGGTCGAAAAAAGCTATAAGTAATGGTAAAGCCTACCAAATCGATCGGGCTCGGCTGTCGCAGGCTGTGGCGCGTCATGTTACAGCGCACAGGATGCGGCTGCGGGCGGACGCGCGCCATCTTGCTTTTTGTGCGTATGCGCAGGTTATGCGCCGACGAGGATGTTCCTTTTTTGAATTAATTTGCTGGTGGTTAGTTATACAGGCTAGAAATAGGCATAAAACTGGTGATTCCTTAGAGCTAGGCTACCCGTAGTAAAGATGAAGTTGAAATGGGCAATATACAAATTTTGCAAGGTTACCAAGAAATACTTATGAAATCTGTTGTCGAAAATAAAAATTCCTCTCAAATATTTTTGAATATATTGATTTTCATATGACGAGCTTAAATTTTTCGTTTGTATAAAAAGTTTTAGAAAATTTAAGCACTTCAAAGAGGTACGCCCTCTATTAAGTAGTGCCCCAACGTTTAACATAGTTAGCATTTATTTTGTCCCTACGTAGTTTTTGTAACATAAGTTTAGCACTTATTTTGTCCCTACGTAGATTTTGTCACATAAGTTTTGTTTGCGGCAGTGTGTGCAGAATTGAATTTACATTTTGCCTCCGAAATGTGCGATGATCATACATTTATTCATTTCTTCTCATTCCATTTCCGTATACGTTTGAGTGTGAAGGTTGTGTGACGTACGTTTTATTTTAATCATTTCAGTGTTTCACCAGGGTTTATCAGGTCCTTCGTCGACTCGTTGTCCGACATGACATATCAAAGAGAAACACATAATTTGTGACTTAATCTAAAAGGACTCTGTCTTTAAGAATGCCTTTGCAAGAAGCAGAGCTAAGACTTACATCTCAGTCAACCTGAATACCAAATGAAAATAAGGCAAAGTTGGGGGTCAACCTGCATCGGAAATTTTAATAACTGTATGAAAAACCAATAACTTCCTTAAGGAATTGCAACTCAAGTAGGTACTTCAAGGGCATAATGAAAAGGCTCAAGAATAATTTTACAATCTAATTTTCTGTGCTTTAATTCTCGATCAACAGCTACCTAAAGCATTATTTCTGTATGCAAAACTTGCAAATTCAATTCAAAAGACATGCACTTCTTCATATCCTCTGTCTTCCGCATGCAATACAAATGCGACATTTGTCACGTCGTACGTCACTTTCAATTTTCAACATTACGCCGTTACGCGCGCGGAATTTGTAAAACTGTAAAATAAAATACGTACCGAAAAGTATTCCAGTCGCGTCCCTCGAGTCGATAGTCGTGAGACAGAGAAAGAGAATATACCCATCCCTTTTCAACTTACGAGGATGACACTTCCGAGAATCGTCTGTGCTTTTGAAGTTATTTGAAATGCCCCACACACAGTACCGTTAGTTTACTACATTAGTTTTTTTTCGTGCCGCTACTCTTTTGTTATTCCTCCCCCTTGTATCTGTGCGAATTTGCAAAAAGTTCATTGTTAGCCACTCGAGTGGGTCTAATTTCGTGGCCTTGAAAGAGTTGTATTGCTAAGTAGACTAGAGAAGCTTATAAATGTAGAGTTCTTGCCAGCCAGCTATTTTTAAGAATAAGAAGTTATCTTGCTTGGCGTTGGTATATTTTCAATCTCTTTGAAAGCTTTGTGCAACACGACAGCGTTTACCTTCCATTTTTAAAATCTCCAGCGATTCCAAGTTTAAAAAGCGCGAACATCGTTCTAGGAACTAGCCGCGCTGCACCCAACCCCCCAAATGTCGACGAACGGGGGGCGCGCGACGTTGCCAAAACGGAAAGTGAAATTTCGTCACACTCTCCCTCTCGTTCACTCACACACCCACACCAACGCACACTCGGACTTGATAGTTCATTGCGCGTTTTGTGTACGTGTGCGTTGAATTCGGCAGACGGCTGTCCAAGTGTGGGTTTGTTTTGATGAATACTGTCCTGTCTTTACAGCACTTTTTTCATGTGTGCGTCTTGCACTACATACGTGTGTTATACTTACGTTTCCGCGTTCGATCGACTTCGTAGACAGACGAAGGAGTCGTGATTCTGAACAATTAGAAAAGGAGAAATTCTTTTGTGAAAAACTCTAGACAAAGGGCGGGAGTAGTAAATTGCAGCTTCTAAAATTAATTATCGCCATTAACAGCTTTGTTATCGTTATAGGAAGTTAAGAAGACGTTCCATTACACACACTTTATAGAGACAGAGCGGGTGGGAAAAACTAAATCACCTATTGCATTTTTCTTGCAGAGCGTAGATTTCTATTCAATTTGGACCTACATCCTAGGTACAGTATCTTACCTATAACAAAAGGTACATCATGCATCTGCTAAGGAGGCTAAAAGCTAAAAGTAAGAAACGCATTTACATTTTTAGTTTGTTTATACTCTGACCGAAATTCTTGAACAAAACATTTCAATTTTGTAATTCAAAAGAGAGATATTACATTAGGTCGCCTCGAGTCTTATATAGACTTATTAAGAATCCCCACACGATAAATTACAGAATGCACTTTAAAAACCCGGTTCATTGACAAACAACAGAATTTACACTGACAGTAAACCAAAATCCAAGTCAGTAATCATGAATTTTGTAAAAATTCGACGCAATTAAATACAGGAAGCAAAAACATGAATGCAATTCTACGCACACCCACAGCACAAAATCAATCAACCACTAATCAACCAATGAATCAAATATCAATCGCGATGATAAACCAACCAGTATGAAAACACAGCTAGGTCTACTTCAATAGCCAAATAGATAGCTACCTACAAAACAGAGCTGTTAACCTTCACACTTCGGTACGAAAATCCGATAACTTTCACTTCCCCCCTCGATGTTGCCAGCCTTTTCAAAGAATCCCATTCAACAGATAGAAAAACTATCTTTTTAATTTTAAAAAAAAAGAACAATCTACAAGTTCAAAAAGCAGTTTTAGTTCTATCAAAATCATGCGTGGTGCGTTTCATAGGGTTCTCTATCCATTTGCATAAAAAGAATTGGCATAATATATTTTGGCACACTGTAATTTAAACTAATGATACTTACGCATAATTCATTTACGCATAACAGTTTAGGCATAATTTCTTTACGCACAAAAAATATTGCCATAATAGTACATAGGCCTAAAATACAAAACCATAAATTGTCATATCCATAATCAAAATAGGCATAAAAATCTGATGCATTAGAAGAACCCCTAAATTGTATAAAAATAACCTAACCTAACCTAACCTAACCTAAACTGACCTAATTTAACCTAATATATCTTAAAAAATACTAAACTGACTTACATTTCTTGCCATTTGAACTAAATAAAAAATATATTATATTAGTCCAAAAAAATTATTACAAAAGCAATTATGCCAAAATATTGTTAGTATAAAATACAATAGTCTAAAATATGATTATGCCAAGATAAATATTATGGCAAGAAACTATTATGTCAAAGCAATGGTAGGCGAAAAAAAATTATGCGAAACATGTTATGCTAAAACATATTAGTGGCAAAAAAATTATGCCTATGAAAGGGATACCGTTTCATAGACAGGGTGCTAGGAAAGCACTGTTTCTCTTTAGGGGTGCAAAAGTATATTCTGAGTGAATAAATATGCCATACATTTCTAGTCTCTCTGATGAGAAGTAGCTAAAACTTTAATTATTTCTTTTCATTATTTAGTAGGTAAGTTTAAAAACAACCTTGCGTTATTTAATTTTAAGTATTCATGAAACTGTAAGTTCAAAACTATACTAGGTTATTTTTTAGTCAGTGCGCAAACTTTGCAGGGTGTTTCTACTCGTGATTATGATCAACTTTTACTATGGGACCACCGGCGAAGTCGCAAAAACAATTTGGATGTTCCATAGAAAAATTCATACTATACCTACTCGGCAAAAATGTATGAAACACCCAATTTTTTTTTTTATTTCGCAGGTGGCCCCATAGTAAAAGTTGTTCAGAATCAAGAGTAGAAACATCCTGCAAAGTTTGCTACTGACTAAAAAATAGCCCTGTATAATTAGTTAAGTATTACGAATATTTTGTAAAAAAACTGTTTGTTTCTATTCAATAAAATAAAATGAAATTAAATGCACCAATTTTAAGCAGATTTAAAAACCCAACCTGGCCACACCGCCGCCCCCCGACCACCCCCGCTTTAATGGCATAAAAAATCAATTTCGCGCGCAAATTACGCGAGTCGACAAATTGCGAACGCGTCTAGTCGGTAATCGAGTGCTTCTCGGTTAACTTCACGTGGGTAGTGGAATCGATTAGGTTAGGGGGCTGAATCGATTTGAACATGTTTCGCTTGAGGTTGTACTATCTGTATAGCCGAGAGCTGCCCTTTTTAGAGGGTCAACTTATACCGGTTTTTCTTACTTTTTGTTAGAAAATCCAGTGAAAGTTGAACAATTTGATGGGTAATATATTAAACCTACATGTATATTCGCTTAGGATACATTAACATGGCGTATTTCATCTCCATTACCTTGATTGAACACATCCCATAATGTACGGTCGTTTTGCTTTGATGACATGTCTTTTACTATGGGTTTGACAGTTGTCAAATAAGACATGTTCGAACAGCCGTACCTTAGGTAATTAAATTTAACAGCACATCAGGTAAACCAAATTCAATTGATAATTACTGAATTCCATTATTTATTTATTTTTGCTTCAAAAAATAATGAGCATTATGAAAGAAAAAGTTTCCTTATAAAAGAAAGATTTCGTTTTCCAATTATGACTCAAGCTTTATCTCTCGAGCCGATTAAGCGTTAGAGTAAAAAAACATGATTCCAGTTCATTTCATTTTGTCCGCTTTTCTAAATACAAATCTACAAAATAGTAAGTAATCTTCTTCTGTTGGTTGCTGTTACTTAAACGGCGGTCGATATACAACCATGTCAGAGGTCTGCTACTTGTAGTAGTTAGGCGGTTGAAAAACTTTGGCACCATCAAGGTTGTTGGATGACTCGGTGTCCCACTCGAAGAAGAAGAAGAAGAAGTAGGTAATCAACTTGTTAAAGATTAAAATCTCTCTGAAAATCGCAAGAAACGTATCACATTGACACCCAGTAAAATAAACAAAGCTCACACTTTAACCTTGACAAAGCCAAATACGCGACACAAAATTTCACGATCAAACACGCCGAAATGAAATCCCAGCATTTAACCGGGGGTTAAAATCCACAACAGTTTCACCGCGTAATGGTAGGCTTATAAACCAAGCGTCGCGACAACGACGCCGTGAAATTTTGACGGCGTTTGACGGCGTCGTTAACGCTGCGGTCTTGTAGAAAAACCCGACCGCATCCCATACAAACCCTGAGCTTCTCAGCGCGCTGTCAACGTGACGGCGACGCGGCGGCGTCGTTGACGCTGACGCCCGGTCTTTCTGGTATCCACATACAAACCAGTCATTTGACAGCGACAACGACGCTGGCGCGACGCCGCGACGCTTGGAAAATAAGGGTACTATAAAACGTAAAATGCCTGCAGCGGCCGAAACGCAGCACGCACACTTTTACACCCCGTTTGTGCACACACACCGTGTCTACACACACACATTGACTGGAGTTCTTGTAGGTGTGTGCGTGACCTTGGCGCGAGGGTGAAAGTGCGGCACACGTGCCTTCCGCGATCTATTTGGAGCCCCTGAACCGCCCAGCGGGATTTTGGGCGGTAGAAATGTTCAGTGTGATGCCAGCTTGGAAAAGTACTAAGCATATCACGATTTATTTATTTAGCCATACCTAGGTCCGCAACAATTTATCTGGGTCTTGACGTTACTTTGCTTCTTTACGCAAAGCTTGCTACCCCTGTAATTAAGTAAAATTTCATGTAAGAAAAGTTTATAACTGCTTTGTTCTCTGTCATACTTAACATACCAACCATTTTCAACATACGGTTTTAAAAATAATTCATTTTTTTACCCAATATTGAATGAGTTTATCGAACATAAAACTAATCTTCGGCCCATCTCTAGCAAAAATATTCGGCATAAAATTTGGATGATAAATTGCCCGTGAGGCGCGACGTTTTTGCGCTGACGATGAAAAAAACAGATTCAGTCATTTTCGGGAAAAACATCGGTTTATTTTTGTTACAGAAAGAATTCTTACGTAAATCTGTACCAGAAGCAAAACAAAAACAAAAACCAAAAACAAACCCCTGAAAGAACAATTTATTTCAATAGCATTATTGTTCGAGCAAGAGTTTAAAAAAAGTTTGAAAAAGAACAGTAAAATACTGTAAAGTACATTTTCTAAAACTCTTAATTAAAGGTTTTAATGCGTCTCAATGAAACAAAAGAGCTACATTTCCATTAAAACCAATTCTAAAGAAGTTTCTCGAGCAACAGAAAGAAGACTGTTAATCTACCCAACACTCCAAGATTGGTAGGTACAATATAAAGATCTATCAATAAGTGTAGAGAACCGTTTTTTGCGGCCGTTTATGCTCTGACTACCCCGTAAGGCTATGTATGTACGAAGTCGTAAGGCAGTGAATTGCGTAGCTTTTTCACTATGTCTACGAGCGTAGCGTCGTAGTAACTACTACGCGGCTACGAACATTAGGAAGGCTTAAAAATTATTCATAATCATATATTTATTCTTAAATTCCTAGTTCGTTCCCTTGATAACTAAAGTCATGCTTGTATTCCTTTCAGGGAAGGCAGACGTCAAGCATTTCAGTATAAAATGGTTTAAAAGATGGCTGTGTCTAGAATTGATAAAGATAAAAGATGTTTTCAAGTTATAAAATTCAGTATTTTCACAGAATTGAACAGCCTTCTTACGTTAATTGTCTAGCTAAACTCTATCTTCGTTAGCATACATTTGAATAATAATGATGGACTTATCGCTGGATCTTTTTGCTTATGTATGAAAATCCTTCATTAAAAAAATCTACAGCATTAATTAGGGACCTAAATATGTCGTGTTTCATTAAAACTTTGCATACATAAGAAACATTTGTGATTTGATTGAAACACTCTGACATCAGGGTTCATCGGGTCGTTGGACGACTCGGTGTCCCACTCGAAAAGAAGAAGAATATGATTATGATTTCAATTACAAAGGGTTTTGGCAAACAAGCTTCCAAAAAATTTCACCCACCTGCTACGGCGTAGCAAAAGCCTACGATGAAAGCCTGTTTACGTTATAATTTTATTAGTTAGGGACCTATACAGGGTGGACCATAGGGTCACGTCAATAAAAATAAATTAGATTCCTCACATCTTGGGGTATTCGAAAATACCCCATGTATGTTCCGCGATTATTTGTAATTATTCAACTTTTAAAGTTGTATGGGAAAAGCCTACGACCAAAAAAGGTTTTTATAACGTAAACAAACGCACATGGCTGTATGTACGTGAACATGACCTTGGCAAACCCCAAACAGATAGCATTAATCTGAGCCAGACGGGGCGCAGACGGAGGGCCCGAAAGGGTCCACGCCACGGTCCCTTATGTGCGTACGGTGGCAATACATGCGCTATTTGTAGATAATGGTGGTTTTTCGGAGTTCAATAAGAAAAAGACCAAAAAAAAAGGTAAAATGTTACTCCGAAAAACCGCCATTATCTACAAATAGCGCATGTACGAGTATTGCTTACGCTCATAAGGGAGCGTGGACCCTTATATTAAATGAAACTAATTCATTTCACGCTCGCTGGAGATTAGTTGCAGAACTATCCCGGCAGATAGAGCCCTGCCACTAGTTAGTGGTCAAGAAAAATTTAACTATTTCGGAGGCTATGATTAAGCCGTAGTAACCCAGTTAGTAGAGGCGTCGGTAGTGCAGATGCCGAAAGTCACAGGTTCAAATTCTGCCCGCGGTAGAAAATTTTGAAAGTATGCCGAACATTTTATAATTGAAAATATACGTCGCTATCACATCTGACAAATATTTGAGGGTCGTTTCAGAAAAATCGTGAGTCCCCTCGAGTACATTAGTTACCTATTACGACACACGCGGGAAAACATGGGGTGATGCTATTGTAAGCCGGCATCACACGGCATTTTTACTTTACATTTACCTGAATTCTTTATCTTGAAAACTGGGCTTTAGCATCTAACTCTTTCAATAAATAAAGGAATGTTAATAACTCCAGAAAGTCTTCTTAATTTATGCAAATGAGACGATAAAATCTTCCAAGTCCAGAAAGTTGTTCAAATAAATATAACATAATGAAAAATTGCCGAAACTTAGACAATAACGAGTGAAGAGTCTTATAAAGAGCCAAGTCTTTTATAGGGTGTATTGTAGACCGTTATTAAGCCTCAAGTCTTACGTTATCCTTTTGTTAAGTTTGTGAATTGTGTTCAAATAACTTAGCTGGTGGAAGGATAAATAGGCTAGTGTTTCATGTTAATTTTTAACTCTGCATTGTTTTAGCATTGTAGCTTGTATTGTATTCAATTTGATAGAAGTGTGTCAACTCGCGCGTAAAATCTTTGACGTATGATTATTTTTTCTACGTGTCAAACAATTTTTATTTAATAAATATGTTACTGTCTGTGACGATAATTATGACGTTTACGTTTTTTTATAAAATTAAATTACCTTATCAATCATTATAATTTAAAATTACTAAAATTTAGGAGTATTGTGTGAAGAGTAAAGATAAATTATTATTTTTTACATAATTTTAAACACCCGCCATGATTATTGAGTAGGTATATACCTCTTAATGAGTCTAGACGCGAGGTCATAAAGTTGGCGGGTAAACCATGTTGCTGTCCGCATGGGGTCGGACAATGTAAATTGTGCAACATTGATAGCGGGAAGTAATTAAAAACCAAAATCTGCGTACACAATCAGCCGCGTAGCAACTCTTTTGTGTCTCTGTATCCGCTACATAGATATAAACTTTGTCTAGCTTTCCAAATCGAAAAATATTACTTAAGGTAAAGCGACACAAAGAAATCGCATTGTTAGAGTCACATTTATATTTTTGTGAAGCGATCGAAATAAAAATAAATAAGTATATCCTTTAATGTAAACACCTCCCAAAAATTCGAGACAAGTTCGTGCCATGCAACCCCTTGATTAAAGCGCCCAAAAATGACTCAGTACTTTTGTACTGGAATACAACCACACATACTCTACAAAAACTGCTGTTTTCTATATTAAAAACACTCTTAAAGAAACACAGGGTTCAAAGCACGGTTAAAAGCTTCTGCAGAAAATATGGAAAGTGCTAGAAAGTCTCAAAAGTTTACAAGCGATTTTTCCTTTATTAAAAAGTCGTCACTGGTGATATACTTCTTTACTTGTTTAGTACTATCACAAAAAAGATAGTTTACAGAAAGTTCACTCGACTCTATTTAGGATTTTTGCGATTGTCACTTGTTACGTATCCAGGGTTGCTACTGTCAAAGTATAAACAAGAATGAGCTAATTTTAATCCAAAAATATGACGTTCGTGGCAACCATCTTCTTAGTTTGAGTCCCTCTGAGATTCCAGTTACTACAGTAATCGTCAAAATCAAAGTCAGTAATCGTCAAAATCGCCGCTAGTACCTACTGAGTGAGCCATCTGTATAGGCGCCCCGCACGCCGTTTCTCTAATTTGTGCATTTAAATGTTTCTTTTTGTAATTTTAATATATTTTTTTAGCACTCGCGATTACTTTCACACATAATAGGTAGTTACTTTAAAAACTATCGCGATAAGACCCGTTAAAGTAAGTATTAGGTATGTGTTTGTTTTCTATAATGTTTACATGTATTTGACAAGATTTTGCATCTTAAAAGTATGAGTGTCAAATAAGTACAACAATATCCTAGACGTATTACTTAAGCATTCTGCATCTTTTAACTATGAGTAATTATACACTCGATTCTGAGATCAAAAGTTTTATTGTCACGGGAAGTCTGTCTCGATTTTAGGCAACTCATCACTCCAACTAATTCAGAAGCCTACTTATTACGTGGTTCAAAACTCTAACATATAAGCTAAGCATATTTTATGTAATACCAAATACTTTTTTTTATAAAAATACGTTTGTGATTTCTATATTTTGGGCAGCAAAGATTTTTGTTCTGTTATGTTAAGTGAAATAAGTAGGTCCTTCATTTATGAGTAAACTGATTACTTCTTGCAAAAATAAGTTTTTTGTATCTGCCAACCCTACCCAACACTTCTCTCTCGGGCGCGGCGGCGACAATTTGCGCTCTCACCCCATCCATTATGTACGCGCGATTCTTACTATTGCTTCTTTTGTTTTTATTTTTTTTATTACTATGGCCAAGGCGATAAGACGTGTGAGCTTTACTACGGGTGATTATGGACCGTGAGAGGGTCGAAAAATTAAGGTTAGTAGTGATATGGTTAGATAAACAACAGTATGCGATGAACAGTGGTTTGTACCTTGACGAAGTGCCACGAAAATCTTCAGTTCCGTTTCAAATGGCGGACACAAAGAGCTAATCTTCAATAGCACCTATTTAGAAAGACGATTACATATAAGAAGCCAATCTGTCCACCAAGTAAAATAATTGCGTACACCGTTCATTATATTTGTTGTAGTATGAAACTAGGTAAGCCTTGCAAGGTTCATCGGGTTACCTATTGCAAATGACCAGATTTTTTTATTCGTAGGCAATCATTATTCGCAAAACATTTGCACTAACTTTGCGAATGCGAATAGGCAAAATCATGCGAGTATTCGCGGATATTCGTTACATCGCTACTAGAAATCAACCCAAAAGTTCCATTCAAATTTACGAGTGGCAAACGTAAACACGCACTCAAACGAGTGACCCGTTGCCGAAACCGTGACCCTATTAGTACGTTAACGTGAATGTCCCTACGTTTAGGCTGGGAATCCACCAGAGCTGTGTGAAGTATTTAAGCGGTGTACGAGGAAAAATCCACCAATAGAATCACTTCATTTGCCTAGCCCCGCTCATTTTAGCTCTGGTGGAATAGGGTTTAGCGAAACAAGGCCATTCTACATACAAAACAAGCGAGAAATGTGTGCGAAGGATGTGTTGCGACGAATGTGTATCGAGGAATGTATTGCGAGAAATGTGCTGCGAAAAATATGCACTCTCCGCTCCCACTACACCACATACTCCCCTCTCACACATTTCACAACTTCGAAACGCATCCTCGCACCGCACAGTAATGCGCATTTTGACAGCTTCTCTGCACATCCTCGACATTTACCTCGCACAGCTCTGGTGGAAACTCCTACACAATTCAACTGTGCTGTAGAAATGTGTAGGGGTTTCCACCAGAGCTGTGCGAGGCAAATGTCTAATACAAGAATGTGTAGCGGAGCTGTCAAAGTGCGCGGTGCGAGGATGCGTTGCGAAACTGTGAAATGTGTGAGCGGGGGGTATGCGGTGTAAGGCTGAGAATCCACAAGAGCTGTGTGAGTAAAATGTGTCGTACGAGGATGTGTAGCTGTGCTGTGGAAATGTGTAGGGGTTTCCACCAGAGCTGTGCGAGGAAAATGTCTAATACGAGGATGTGTAGCGGAGCTGTCAAAATGTGCATTAATGTGCGGTGCTAGGATGCGTTACGAACCTGTGAAATGTGTGAGCGGGGGGGAATGCGATGTAGTGGAAACCTCGCAACATATTCCTAGCAGCACATTTCTCGCAACAGTTTTCTCGCTACACGTTCGTCGCAACACATCCTTGGCACACATTTCTCGTTTGTTTTATATGTATAATGGTCCCGCTGCGCTAAACCCTATTCCACCAGAGCTGAGCTGAGCGAGGCAAGGAAAATGAAGTGATCCTATTGGTGGATTTTTTCCTCGTACACCGCTTAGCTACCTCGCACAGCTCTGGTGGATTCGCAGCCTTATGGGAGCGGAAGGGCGCAAGCACAACATATTCCTCGCAGCACATTCCTCGCAATACATTCCTCGCAACACATCCTTCGCACACATTCTCGCTTGTTTTGTATGTAGAATGGCCTTGTTTCGCTAAATCCTATTCCACCAGAGCTATTAAATGTTAAGGATTTTTTCCTCGTACACCGCTTAGCTACCTCGCACAGCTCTGGTACATAGTCTAATAAAACATGGTCTTACATTCCCAGAGAAACACAAGCCTACGTCACTAGTATTGCCACTTTATTTCAATAAAATACGTTATGGGGTAAATTCAATCTCAGAAAAATGAGTTACAATATTTCTGAATAATTTTATAATTTAGATTTACGTGTGTATTAACTTGAACTTTACAACAACACTTAAATTGTATTTATTAGTTAACAGTATCATAAATTATTTTCAAAAAACATCATAAGAGTGGGTAATTCTGGTAACCCACAAGCATTATGACGTAGACTTGTGTTAGTCACGTGGTTCACGAGTCTCGGAATGGAATACCAGGCGGAGTATCTTATTATACCATGCATATTCCTCGCAGCACATTTCTCGCAATACATTCCTCGCAACACATCCTTCGCACACATTTCTCGCTTGTTTTGTATGTAGAATGGCCTTGTTTCGCTAAACCCTATTCCACCAGAGCTATTAAATGTTAAGGGTTTTTTCCTCGTACACCGCTTAGCTAGCTCGCACAGCTCTGGTGGATTCGTAGCCTTAGGAAAAAATCCACCAATAGAATCACTTAATTGAGCGAGGCTAGGAAAATAAAGTGATTCTATTGGTGGATTTTTTCCTCGTACACCGCTTTGCTACCTCGCACAGCTCTTGTGGATTCGCAGCCTTACGGGCCGTGGTACCGTCTGGGCCGCGTCTAGCCGGGACCGTAATCCCGGGCGGGATCGCGGGATCCCGGGATCTCGGGAACGGTTATGGAGTCGGTATCAGCGGGAAATGGGCGGTAATAACTGGAGGCTATCGCTTTTGGAAGTTAGCGTTTGGGTGGTTAACCGTGGAGATGGTTTTCTTCTAACCGTAAAACGTACACGATAATGATCCGATTCTATCTGCACTAGTTCAGTCTTGGGTTCAGTGGTGAAAATTGTATGAATATGATAGGTAGATATTAAAGAAATTCCGTTAGAGTTGTCATATTTTCGAATACGTGAATGAACGATTGCAGTTTCTGTCTTAAGGCGTTCCGTTTTCCATACAAAAATTAAATGGAGTTATGTATGTAAAGGAGACAAGAGTCGGTTTAAAAAACTTGATGGGGTATATAAGATTGTCGCAAAACACTAAAAAGAATTTTTAAATCATCAGATTTCCCCGTAAAAAGCGAGTCGCCACTTTACGTAAATAGATGGAGCTACTGCTGCAATAAATACGTTTAATTTTATTGTGCAGAAAATACTGATTATCTTTTAACTATAAGTTGTTTTGCGACAAATTTACGTGTGCCTTCATCATTCAGAATAAAATTTCTTTAAAAGAAACTCTACAGCTCATGTGTAACCCGACTGAAGTGCAGTTTTTCGTTTGTATGACGTAACGAACCACCTTAACGCATATGTTGTATCCAATTTTTTGAGCATAGACAATATGATTAACTTTAAAAATTACCCTTGTTTATAGTTGAGAAGACCAACTCAACTGAGAAAAGGAGCGCCATTCGACCGAAAATGCAGCGAGTGGTCTTCTCAACTACAATGACTTTGATTAGTCATCTCAGTATCTGATTGAAGTAATTTCAACATTATTATGCAGTTATTCAAATTTCATTGTTTTGTATTTGATACGGTTTCAAAAAAACGCAGCCTCATAGCAAAAAGTTCGCAAACCGACCAAATCCCAAATCCATAAAACCCCTGTTTCCCTAACCTATCCCAAATACAGAAAAGAAAACACACATTTTACATGAACCCGGGACCCTGACCCTCGGCTGAAGGGCCGTCCCAGCGGGTGTGACCCTACGCCCCGCGGGTTTTCCTCCTCCTACGGTATCGACGGTCATATTACGGTTTACGGGCCGTAAGTAGGTACTACGCTGTAAAACCGCCTGTTGATTCGAACCGTCTGTTGACGCTTTTGATTTGCAGTTAAAAGGATTATGGGTGATGCTTTTTCGTTGACAGCAAAAATGAAAATCAGTTTTTCTCGTGAGGAAAAATGCTTTTTTAGTCTCTCGTATTGGACGCCTTATACTAAACTCGTTCACTTTGAATTCTGTTACTTTTCCAATGTTCTTAGACCGTTGAATTTTAAAGTGTTGCTATTCTACATCGATTGTTTAGGAACAAAGGTTTAAATAGTTATTTTAACCTGCCACGGTTACTTTGTTCGAGCACAGGATATCCATAAAACGTGTCAAAATTAGTACCTCTTTGTCGATTTCGTGTAATCGCGATAATTTTATTGTTTTCCCTTGCAAATGGCGGCTAATGCTACGTTCCAATTTTGAATTTCGGCCGTGAGTCAGACGGGACAATGTACGAACGTACAAACCTTGTATGGAATGATTCATCCGCCAATCAGAGCGTTTTCACGCGAATTCCAAATTTAAATAATTCCAGCCAGTGATTGAAGTTGCTTTGTAGTTTTTTCGTGTTTAGATGCATTGTTGGTTTTCGAGCTGACTAACTTTTTTTTTTATCTACACTTCATACATAATGTTCCTATTACAAATTCGAAAGCAAATGTATAAGCAACTGCTTTACAGCCATTCAGCCTTTAAAAAAAAATGTCGATATCATAAAGTAAAATGTCGATGTCTTAAAGTACTTTTTTCTGACTTTATGATATCGTCATTTAGCAGTAAGATAATAAAAAAAAAACAAATGTCACGACACAATCAAAGAATGGGACGACACTTGAAATTATGAGGACTTATTTATTATTAAATCTTTGCTTCAAATCATTTTTCGAATTAAAATTCACCGATAAATGCTATTTAATTTTAAAAGTTGTTCAGTTTTTATGAGCCTCCATTTTAACGTTTAGTTAAAAAGTTACTTATGTATAAAAGTCGTTGAGTTGGTGGTTCAGTAGATAGGCTTGCAATCGCCATAGTGCAGTGCGGAGGTTGGAATTATTTTTCATAGTTTTTCTTGTAGAGTGTAGATAAAATAGTGTATGCAACTGCAAATAATTAGGCTTTAGAATGCTCGTGTCAAACTATTATCAGACACTCTCATCCTAAAGCCTCTCATTATTAGGTAGTTGCATAAACTACTATTTTACAATCAACATCGCAACCACGTATCTATCTACGTGTCTATATCCCTGCACAATAATATGTCAACAGTTAACACACTTATCTAAGAATCTAAGGGATCTTAACATAGTTTGTTAGATACTAAAAATATCCTGTATAAACTCTTAGTATCTCTAAGCTTTTTAGCTATTTCGGTTCGTAATATGTTGAATTAAGAATCTGCTAGAAAAACTAGCCGTTGCATAAACCGCACGTCACAGATTCACAACTGATTCCTCTATTTCCCTATCCATATATAAATGCGCTCGTCACTTGCGTCAGCGTCAGCGCATGCGCAGCGTATGATGCCGTATCCGCCACTTGAGCGGCGGAAGGCGGCACTATTCGCCAGATTACACAAGCCGAGCGAGCGCAGGATGCACTGATTTCTAACAGTCATTTTACAGTGGAAAGCTCTCGGCGAATTAAAGTCAATTAGGTATATCACATTTTACTAAATTTTTATCATACTAGCGGTTTCACCCGCTACAGCTTCATTTTCCCGCGGGAAAAAGACATTTTCCGGGCTTGTGTTATACATATAAACCTTCATTTTGAATCACTCTATCTACTACAAAAAACCGCTTTAAATCCGTTGCGTAGTTTAGAAGGAGTCAGCGAATTCCAGACAGACAGAGAAACGCACAAAGCGATATTTCCCTTTATTTGAAATCAGTGTTACATAGGTACATTAAACTCTGGCACCATGGTTTATTGAGTCGTTGGACGACGAAACGTGTCCCAGACGTAAAGATACCCATATAGGTACACTTATACCTGACAAATTTTCTTTTAATTTTAAAGCGTAAACTTCGTCTTGTATCCTTCACTTCCTCTTTACCAGCCAGTCATGCAGCGTTCGATTTTCAAATTTAAACGCAACGAGTGTGCGTGCCTCATCATTGGCTGTGATTGCGCTGAATTGTGCTTCCGCTGTCAGCAGTGTTGCCATCTATCTACTGCTGTTCCTCTCATGACATGACTCAAAAAATTATATATCCGTTCGAAAGTCTGGATCGTTTGAAAAAATCGTTTCCAAAATATCATACTTACAAGCTATTTAATACTTATTTATTTAGTGAAATTTTGGTGCGTGTTATTACCGTCGATTTTTTTGGCGATAAATCATTTATCATGGATGGATAATTGAATAATTATAAAGTTGAATTGAGTTTTTTCTATTTCCATATTCCAGGATATTCCATTACCTCGGAGTAGGTAACTCTCTCGTACTTCTTCCATAAATGTTTATCACCAACCGAATCATCTTCTGTCAAAAAAGCACGATCCCAGCACCAATGGCAACACTGTCGGCTGCGCCAATCACGTCGTCGGATGAAAACCGCGTCCTCGCGCTTGCGCATTAAACAATAGACCGGTGAACGAGTCTTGATTGGGATTATTGGATCGTACAGTATAGAATGATACAGGAACGTTTTTACAACGTGGTGTAGTGTGCATCATTCTTGGTTTAAATCCTAGCTGGTTGCACACCGACTACATCACGCGGTCTGACTTTCGAATCTCAATTCTGATTTATTCATATGACGATCTTATTGGAAGACGCACCGAAAGTTTTGATATTTTCCTGCGCTAATATATTTACTGAAATACCTTTTAGAGTTTTATCAAGCCGCTGCCATAGCCGCCTTTAGAAAAACAGGCCTGACCATCAAATCCGTTTTAGTGCTATTTAAGGCCAGTTGTTTCACAAAACATAATAATTCTCCAAATTGATGCACCAAACAAAGTAAACAAACAATAAATGGGCATTGGACAGCCTAGTACAGTATCTATCTACCCCCTTGCTTTCGGGAAAGTTACTTATACAGATTGTAGACGATCGAACTGCATATTTGCAAATCGAACAGAGAAGCTATGATGTACGAAGGTAGAACCACCCCGCGCGTCGTTTCCCTAATTTGTGGTAGAATTTTCTAAGTAGGTATTTTATGATAACTTGAACGGAATCATCAAACAAATGATAATAAATGCAATAAATAACTTTGATACCAGTTTTGAAAACTGCGTAGAAACACTTATTTTTGCCAGAACTTAGGATGAAGAGTCAAGTAGATAAAAAAATTCCCATCAATAAACAGTAAAGTTCACATAACCCTACTTGCCTTACTCATTTTCAGCAATACGCTTTTGAAATCAAGGGTTGCCATAATCCATATCGATTCTCCCCAAGGTCACAGGTGCCACCGGTGTTCCACGGGACACGGGGGAAACTCAGGGCAGGGGATGTCGCAAATTGGTCAGAAAAACCCCAGTTAGGGGCGGTCTGTGTACACTCGGGGGTACATGCTAAATGTGTCAAGTGTTACCGTTTATTAATTCAAAAGTGATGCAAAAGGCTTTGTTTCTTCATTGGGTTTTGATAGGGTAATTGTGATGATAGAATTGAAGTATAGAAATGACGTATAGAATGATATTAAACTTTGTTATGTAGAGCGCAGCCTACAGCCTAATCCAAATACCTACTGGAAATCAAGAAACCTGTATTGGTAGTACTTAGGTAATTGTATTTCAAACATTTTTGTCGAATTAGGGCTTAACTTTTAAGTCACCGAGTTTGTTGATAACTTGATATTCTTAGAGTTGATCGCCTTAACTTGATTATGGAACTGACTTTCATTATTAACCACAGATTGTGTCTAGGTATTAGAATTCATCTTACTAGATAATAAGCTATTTATGTGTTAGTAAAATAGACATATAATTAATATCTACAAAAATACTTACTTCTAACAATGAAACATAAAGAGTAATTACATCACAGAATTTTTGAGTGAAATTTTTACCTGGTGAAGCTTTAAAACTTAGATTAAGCAATAACAGTTTTGATCGGTTCTCTTCGTAAATAATAAAACGTAAAATAAAATACACGTTCTTATATCATCTAGATAAGTGAATATCTCCCAATATGACGATGACATCCTCACGCGAAATCACGTTGCGACAAATCTATTTCCCGACAAAACTCTGACTCCATCGTCTGCCACACTCACACCAAATTGACACTTTTCGTTTCTAAATGTGGTTGTAAGATTTGGCTGGTAAGATATTGATTTTGAAATGGAAATCAAGAAGTCACAAGACTCACAAGTGTGCCTTAATACTAAATTTAATGTAGTAAGAAGTAGGTACACAGTCGTTTTACTAGAGTTCCGAGACTTCGCACTCTTATAATTTTTTAGGAACTTATTTGATTACTAAATGCAGTCACTAGGTTCCTCGCCAAAAACTCACATATCAAAAAACATTGTAACTGTAATGGAAATAATAAGTGCACATTTGAGCCTGCACAGACCGTAGTTCCGCAAATTACAGTTCGCGCCATCTGTCGCAGAGTAGCGGTACTAACTTGAACACACACCCTTATTTTCTAACCACAAACCCGTTAGAAAATACAGGCTGTTATTTTTTCTAATGGTACCTATTTCTAGTAAGTGGTAGTACGTACAAAATACTGAGCTAAAATATAAGAATTAACTTACTTTGATAAAAAATAAGTGCTAGACGCTTCGAAACGATAATGAAGATAGAATTTTACGATATGGCGGGAAAGAAAAAAATAAGAATTCTTTCAAAATAATTATTGTAGCTTGTTCAAACACACCGGTCTACAATTATTTGTTATATGGGGCATAAATATTATCGCTGAAATAATTTAAGGTAATGAACTCTCGGGTCCATAAATCGAAGCACATTTTCGAAACACATCAATATGTAGGGCCGGAAACCAGCGGCCTTAGCAACAAACATTACGGCACACACTCGCAAAAACGGCACTATAGGGTCCTTAGAGAAAGTTTAAAGTAGAGTGAGCCTTGCAGAAAATAGTGAAGCCTTATTTTAAACTAATGTATCATGATAGTCATAGCGAGTATATCCGTTTGGTGGTATAAGATAGACTTCGCTGATTAGCTTGGCCATTTTGTTTTGAACTGCTACAAAGTGCACACACAGAAGTTCAATGGTTAAATACACTCTTAAAATAGTTGTCTCTCTTCGGGACGGTGATTTATTTGACATAAACTGTCTGCAACAACCAATGTAGCATAATATCATGATATAATATTATCAAAGCGTATCAAACTATCTGTCACAAAAAAGCAAACGTATTACTGTTAAAAACGTTACAAACGTGTTACGAATGCCTAACCTTAGCTTGGCTAGTTTAGGCTTAGGAGGCTACCTTTACTTTATTATCCACTCGGTACAGCCTAATTAACCTGCTTATATTATCATTCTTGTACCGCCAGATTAACGGTCGAGATTATCGGCCCGCCATTGGCCGGCACCTGTCCAATAACCACCCATCCGTCATGTCATGGCCGTCACTGCGAACTGTAAACTCAACTCAACTGTCTGTAAGGTTGCCAGGGCCTTAAGTACGATTATAGGGCTTGCAACGGTTTCAGATGTGTTTAAGAATGGAATAATAACTTATTTTTGCAATAAAATAAACATTTCAAAATAAATTATCAAAAATGACAAATTAGTGATGCTAACTAGATCTAGATGACTAAGTCGACACCACATAGCAGAAAAGATAGCATCACCTAGTTTCTACCGGTGATTGTCGCGAAAGCTACTGAGGGATAAATTCTTCCCAAGATTCTTCCTTATGGTCGGCCTGGCCAGCTCCGAGGCAGTGCCCTTATTTTTATTATTTTTATCCCGCCCAAGCCGCGTTTAGAGTAGGAACTCAAAATTGTTATAAAAAAGAGAAAAATTTACCATAATTTTTAATTTTTTTAAGATTGAATTAGAATGTGACTTTTATGAAGAGAATCTTGCGAACTCCTACTAAAAAATTAATGTTTTGACTTTGACTTTGACTTATCAATCCGCCTGCCAAGGGTGGCATTCTATACTACGTATTGCAAAGTTCCCTGTCCAGCAGTGGACTGTTGCTGTTGATGTGGACCCTGATGCCTGGCAACCCTGCCTGTACTTACGTGTAATTATGTAGTAAACTGGAGTGCTTGGGGAAATTAGAAATGTAATTTGTTTCGGGTTGCGTTTTAGAGTTCAAAACTGTAAAATAATTGTCGGTTTGCAGATGTTGTAATAAGCAATCTGATAAGAAGTGTTTAACCTCCTTTTTAATTATTCCGTTAAACGTTTTTGTTTCAAACAGAAATATAAAAGTCTGAACAAGGTTCCAGAATTTCTTTTAATTTGATTTAAAATGCCGATTGTCTCGAATCTACTATGTTTTGAATATCGTCTAGATATCTTGTTCTGCCACTCTGCCTTGCCACTACTTTTAACAAAATACGAAACGACCAAAACGCGACCAAAACCGTCCAACTGAAACTTTATCGACTCAAAACGGAAATGCTAAATTCTGGTTCGGGCTGAAAACTAAATAAATAAGTAACATTTTAAATAATCATCGCTATCCGTTTCCTATACAAAAGTTTAATGACTTACGTCTGTAAAGGAGACAATAGGTAGTCGACGAAATGGCGACTTTACGTGTGCTTTCATCATTGCACATAAAGCATTTTTGAAAAATTTGCTCTGCAATTCATTATCGAAGATTTACATCGAGTGAAGTGCAGCTTATGACGTGATGTTTCCAAACAAACGTTAACCAAATTTTTTAAATCAATGACACCTCACGCAGGTGGTGTCTTCCCATACGACAGTCCTGAATGAGGCAAAGCTCGCGTGACGGGCGCGACCTGCCCCAACGCACGCACCGTACTACGCACCCACGCCTTGCGCCTTACACACGTCGATGCCGTGGGCGATGCGAGCTAAATTGATACACACGAGATGTGTGCTGGCTGGCGTGTGAAAGCGGAGGTCAGGGACGGGTTTGAACTTATTTACATATATACGAGGCCTACGTCCAGCAGTGGACTGCAATAGGCTGAAATAGATAGAATAGAAATACATATATACGTTACTCCCATAACCCTTGCGGGGTTGGCACAGCGTACCTAACGTCAAACAAACCTGTACAAAACGTCACCACACACCACGTTTGACGAAAGTTTAAGAATCTTTCAGTAGACTGTGTATATCATCATAGTGACAGACAGGTCGTCAGCGGGTCAGCCTGTCGGCTAAAATTGCAATACCCATCAATCCTCAAATCCCTTAGTCACTTCTTTCGACGCCCACGGGAAAGATTTGGGTCGATGCTAGTCTAAGCTGACATCACACGTCAAGTTTCAAGTTAGTTTAAGATATAATAAGGTGCTTCTCTTCCTCCTCTTTTCGTGTGGGACACCGAGTCACCAAACAACCTGATGGACCCCGGAGTTTCAACAATGCGTTTAATATCAATCCATAAAGTATATTACTAGTGCAATTCGTTTTGAAAGAGCAGATTATGGGGATCCGATCTAAACATCGTGCCACCTTCAACTAGCTGATTGAAAAATTTGCTAGACTTATGTTATCTATGGTATTATGATATCAAAAGGTGGACCCCAAGTTTGCTATTCTTAGCAATTGTGGTGCCAGCGACACTCAACTGTCATTCCATTGCCATTGTGATTTTTCCATACTAAAAACTGTAAGCATAATACGAATCCACTAAAACCATCCAACTGACATTCCATCGACAATTAACTGAGACGATTTTTATTTAGCAGATTTCGGGCCCTGAATAAATGCTCTTAGATAATACAACATTTTTATCTTCGAAGACAATGGTTAAAAAGAAACACACGGTAACTTACACACATGAATATTCTGAACGTTCATCAAATGTACGCAGCAATAAAACTTCTCACCAAATTAATGCCGATTTCAATAAGAATAGACATGATTAGAGCGAGAGCGCAATACACCAGAGCGGGACAAAAGCCGGGACAAATGTCGCCGGTTCTAAACACAAAAACAGGAGTAACGAACTAAACGCCAGGTGTTACCCGCCATGTGCTCATATACAGGGTGGTCGGGTTTACAACTCTGTTGTAGTGGGATTGTTCTTGCTAATCTATGTAATGTTGCATTAAAAACGTGTAATTGTGGAGGTAATTTAAATATAGTTTTGTTTTATGGTGGCCCTGCCATTGTCATGTTTTGTTTTTGCAAATTGCAACGTTTCAATTACAGGCCTAAGTTATTGGATAAACAATAGGTAGAAGTATATTATTTGTAGGCTTCGATTTGACGTTTTAATTTAAAACGGAATTTAAAATATGATACATTATTTAAACATTAAAATAGGACATCATTTAATTTATTTTAGAATTTCTAACAAATCTTTAAGTTTATAGAATAGCGATAGATAGATTAAAGAATACAGATACAGCAAAAAATACAGAAAACAGATACTGTAAATGACGACAGAACGATTGTTTTTCTACATTTTACACAATTCAAATCCATAGTTTTAAAAACATCCTGTTCCAATAGAAATGCGGCGATCTCCACGTTAATTAGCGCTAGAGAATGGCTCGTTACGTATGACAGCTGTCACACTTGCACGAGCCGCGTTCGAACTCGAACTGTCGATAATACTCGCAAGCACGTCATATTCTGACGTGCCACTTAAAAAACATCCTGTATAAGGTCTTTTATGATTAAATTTAATAGGTATGTTGTACTATTATTGAAAAGATTGGACGTAAAAAAGCGGAATTTTATTTGGTTTTATCGTGAAATAACTACCTAAGTAATTGTATGAGTACTAAAAGTTAAGTAAATGCATAAAAATTAAATAAAACAAGCAAACGTAACTTTTAATTTTTCCTGCCAACTTCCCTTTTTCGCAATAAATTCAAACACAATTTGTATAAAATTACTCGGCAGTCGTCAAGCATTTAAACTCTAAGAACTCTAAGATGACAAGTAACCACAAAACCTACAGTTTTACTTCAAGTAGGACTTAATTACTCTTATACTTTTTACATCGCTCTACTTATGCTATAAATAATGTCTGTGGAATTTTATAATACCTAGCACGGTCGCCATATGTTGTTGCAAGAATTGTGAAGTAAGAAATATAGCCATAATTCATTTTAAACTACCCGGGACAGCAGCTTGTAGATATATGTAGTGTTATGTATGTGTTCAATGCAAAACAATACTTAATTTCGTAATATCGTTTTAATTAAAAATTGTACAATTAATCACTCTGTACATACGAGTACATGACAATATTTTAAACTTTTCTAAAGAATCTCTAAAGCGCCATCTATCAAGTTTTACTTTAACTTTGTGGCAGCAGTGGCCACCTACCGTCGAGTAGACAAACTAACTCGGCACTCAACTAGCCAGCTACGCGAGTTGGGTTCTCATTCGTGCTCAGAAAATGATTTTGCCATTGCCTCAGAGATGGCGCTAGCTAGCGATCTTAGGGTTTCAAAAAGTAGAGTTTTTATTTAGGTAGATAGATAGGTATTAATTTTCAATATTTTCATCAATAACTTTCATTAACACTAAAACAACTAATAAAAATAATCAGTCGCCATCTAACCCTGTCCACTGCATGTTTGTCTTTTCTTTAATTTCTTTGTGTTAACTTTCATTTTGTTCACTTACTTTATTTTCGCTTTATGTTAAGTCTGTGCTGTGTATATTGTTTTAGCTTATTTTGGCACCGGACGGGACCCTGCAGACGGTCAAGGGCGAGTCGCGGCGAGGCAGGGGGCGCGGCAGGACTTCTACGACACCCGTGAGTACACTTCTATTCTTTTCTTTTCTTTTTATTCTGTTCCTTACTTTTCATTTTGTATGTGTATCGTGACTAATGGTGACTAATTTATTAACATTTTAATCATCAAAACAAGAAATACATCTTCGTAAAATGTGCTACGCCGTAGCAAAGTCGTAGCGCTCGTAGTTTTTTAAGCTCTACCGGTTTGATATTACAGTTCTATCAGGCGCTACGTTCATTTTTCAGCTTACATATTATTATAGACGTTTCGAATAGCTGGATATTTGAAATATAAGTACCTATATTTACTCACATAATGCTTGAGATTATGAAAAACAATCCTTCAGCATTTGACAAAGTTACGCAAAACTTTCATAATTTCGTCCACTACCGCAAAAACACTCGTAAAAATGGCCGTCAACCGCAGCCACAACCGAATATATTAACCTTTAAATCAAATGAAAACGAACAAAAACGAGGCCACTCTCGCTTTCAGCGGCCGAATATAGGAATAACGGGAGTCGGGACATGTCCGGTCACGGCCGTGGTAAATACAAACCCCATTCACACAGATTAACCTTTCCTAGCGCCGACTGCAGCGACATTTTATCATTCACTGAGCACTGGTTGCTCGCTGCGCCCTCACTCTATATAGTTTCATGTGCCACCAGCAATGTATGCGTGGCTGTTCGATAGGGTAGTGTAACTAGGGGTTGGGTGGAGATTTTTCCGCGTAAGCCCTGCGGCACCTGGTTCATTCACTGGTCAGTAACAGTTGTATCGTAAATTTTAATTGAACACGGGCAATGTTTGGTTTCCCATTTGTGGATTGGTGAACACTATTTTGTTATAAAATATGTTGTTTTAGCCGTGTGGTGCCGGCTTAGAATAGCATCATCCCATTCCTACCCGTGGGTGTCGTAAAAGGCGACTAAGGGATTGATCCAAGGAATGGGCAGCAGCGTTCCCTGTGAATATCTTCAACACCTTGCACTGCGCTCGCCAATCCGCCTGCCAAGCGTGGTGAGTATGGCAATACCCCCATGTCCAGCAGTGGACTGTTGTGGCTGTAATAGTATGTTGTTTACATTTATTTACATTTTACCAATAAACTAAGCGAATGAAATTAGATCAATTTCGAAATTAAGGTGCATTGACAAAATGCATTCAAGATTGAAAATCTGGAAAAAAGCAATTAATTGTAAGGTTCAGGTTAAACTATAACATTTTGTCATATGAATTTGACGTCAAATCTCAATTTTCATTTCTATATTGGACTGGAAATATTGAGAGATAAGTTAAATTAACTTGCTTCCGACCACTTTGACTTACCCGATATAGCTTTAATTTAAATCGAGATCATTGTAACAATTCTATGTAAAAGTCTTCGGGCCCTTTTCCTGTCATGCGTATTTTCGCACGCGCGCGGATCTGGTCCGCATGCGGATGATAGCACGCTCCTGGTCACACGCAGGACAGGGATTTCGTTTGCGTCAATCCGCGTTCCGCGCGCGTGCTAGCCGCATGATAGGAAAAACATGTATCAAAAGATAAGATGCGTGCGGCCCGCATGCGGACCAGATTCGCGCGCGTGCGAAAATACGCATGACAGGAAAAGGGCCCTTCATCGCTATCTTAGAAATAGCGCTGTCATAGGTTCCGTGTGGTAGCGAATAAGAATACTGCCACCTCTAGTCCACTCAGGGTGTTTCGTAAAAGGCTACGTTGAGTTTTTGACCTCGGCAGAATATCTGTCGACTACGGTCAACCGCATGGTGGCGGCGATACCGTCTATAATAGCATTCCCAAAGCGGGTTGACGACGACAGGCAGGCGGCCGTTCATAATAAAACACTGCCAAATCCTTTTTCTTCATGATTTTGTTTATAAAACATAACATGTTGCGCCGACGCCATTTAATATGGGATAATGATGATGAGGTTTCATTCCAAAAATTACAAACTCTCAATTCAAAAACATCTATATACATTCAAAATTCTTTTAAAATACGTCTTTTTCAATGATAAGAGAATTTGGACTTTCCATATAAAGGAGTCAATATGTAAATCACTCTGCTTTGACTGCGCACCTACGGATACGCTAGGTTTGGATAAGTTCTTTTTATCTGTTCCTTCATAATGGGGACTAAAAGAGTAAAGTATTTTCTAATTCAAGTCAGTGTTCTATTTTTGTTTAGTTTGTATTGTTGACACACTACGTAGATAACCCTTGTACACCTAAACCACAGCCTTAACCTACAAAAGTAATATTCTTTCATGTAGGTAGGTGATGCATGGGGGCATGATAAAAATGTTATATTTAGAAGTAGGTAGAAGATAATTAATCAACACATGGCAAACTCATTCAGTAACAAAAAGAAACAAAATCACAGAGTTGAATTGAGCTAAATAATCTTTGACATCCAAATCATTGCACATTTGCACCGTCAAAGCAGCGTATCTTCTTAACCACTCAGCTTTGGAGTTTATTGTGTAAATAACACGTTAAGAGATTCGCAGCGCTATACCTCCTTGTTCTGTAGACAAACGAAGGCTTTGTGAAGTTTCTTCAGACGAAACCGAGCTGTTTCTCTCAACCGTAGGCAAAGAATAATATCTAACTATAGCTAACCGCTCCGTAGGCGCTAGTTGCGACTGAGACCGTCTGTGAGTTTTACTGGTCTGGCTATTATGCAGGCTGGATTTTCAGCTTACATAACATTTTTTCTACCGCTCTTTTTACACTCTATGTATATGCAGTTCCACGTTACGTTAACAGATATAATGTTATCTATCAGCTATGGAAACCTTGTAGAGGTCTCAAATACCAAAACCAGTAGTAAAAATTGTTAATGAAAAACTCATAGGCAGGCTGCACTCAATCCAAACTCCGTCTTGCTTACCTACCTGCAATATTTTTAGAAAGGTATACTTACTTAGATATATTTTTAAAGAATTGCTTAGACAACATTGAGAGGCAACCCCTCGCTATTCTTTTTACATCATAGCATCACATTTTTAAAATCAGTTATATCATTATTTTGAACCAATGAAATACTCATACAAAAACTGCCAAACTTAGGAAACTAACTGCATTCAATTCGAAATTTGAAATGTGGAATAATGAAGACGACACGGTGCAGACGGACTAATTTTGCCGCTATCTTGCAGAGAAAAGATATTATTATTTTGAACCAATAAAATACCCAATCAATAACTGCCAACCTTCCGAAACTGCATTCAATTCGGAAATAAATTGAAATGTGTAATAATGAAGACGGCGCGGTGCAGACGGACTAATTGCGCCGCCATCTTGCAGGGAAAAATTATCCAAGCAATATTATTATTTTGAACCAATCAATAGCTGCCAACCTTCCGAAACTGCATTCAATTCGGAAATAAATTGAAATGTGGAATAATGAAGACGGCGCGGTGCAGACGGACTAATTTCGCCGCCATCTTGCCGTTGCCATGGCGACCAGACTGCCCCCTCCCCGGCGTGCACTTGCGTTGCATTTCCTAGAGGCTAGACGAGGGTAGTCTAGCTAGGCTATACCTAGGTAGGTACAGGCTCCTGATTAGCCATTTTGGAGGTATTTTGAAAGGGTAATCGATAGTTGGGGAACCGCATTGAATATTTTAGGTAGAGTGGAATCGTGGGTTTAATTTGATGACTGGCATAGAAGACAGACATATGGTCTAAATAATCTAGACAAGTAGAAATGGCTACAATATCTCATTAATACTTAAATACAAAAATGTTCAGTAAACATACAAAAATTTACCTACTCATGAGAAGCAGCGTACGAAAATCTGGTAAATACTAATAAATACAATTGTCACGAAAATACAAAACAAGACAGATCCAAAGAAGATAAGCCTACATTTACGTGGAGAGAAATTTAATGAATAGAACCAATTTAGGTGAAAAACACAGGCAAAGTTATGCAATGCTCTGCAGCTCTGCAGTCAATTTATCGCTTCCGTATCCGGCCCTTCACTTCCTTTCTTCTGCCTCAAAATACCAAATAAAAGCAAAATTCGACATTAATCAAAAACTTCCTAACGGATATTTAGTATTTATCGAACACATCCAACTTCCCAAAACAAAAACTCGCGGATATTTCGAAAATGGCGCAACTAACTTTAATTTATTTTCTTATGCATCTTTCTCTCTCGCTCGCACAGCCTGCAGTCGGAAAATGGACGCTACGAGCAGCCTCCGAATTATAAACTCGGGCGAAATTTGCACAGAACACTTTGTAATTGCAAATTTCGTTCGCGCATGCGCTCTGCCGCGATCAATACCGCAAGACTTTATTATTGTTTTTTCTTCAAATACAATGCCATCCCGCCAAAACTTCAGTCGTACCAACACAATTATAACCTCACTTTTGATGGAACTTTTTAGTTTGACAGTTTGTTTTAAAGATGGCGGCTGATTTAGTTTTTTAATTTGGAAATGCAGCGGGCACCCCTCCTTCCTTCCTTGTGGGTTGTCCGCCCGCTCCTATTGGATAGTTAGTCTAAACTATTGCCTGAAACTTTCATTAATGCATTCTATTGCCTCGTTTATGCATTTTCGGTTCGCTAGCCAAATTCAATTTAACAATATTCTGAGCAGGGTGGTAATCGATGCTTCCTTCTATTTATTTAAAGCGTTCCGTTTTATGTATAGAAAAATAACGTTAAATATTCATATTATTGGCAACTTGAAAAGTACCTAGGTATGAACAATTTTAAAATAAAATGCTAGAGCATTAAACGTAAGCCTTTAAGTTTAATAACGTAATTTCCCTTTTTACACCGTGTAAGTCGGAATTTCCTGAACATTTCAGTTTCATAACTTGAGCTTTAGCGCTGTAACAGTCGTTAATTTTTTATTCAACGTCGACGGAAGATTGCTCTTTTGATTGTATTTGCAAAAACGGAACGTTGTTTGCCGGATTGAATCTGTAAATACTTTATCTGTTAGAAAACGTGGACATTGAATTTAATACGAAAGATAAAGACAATTTTAATAAGTATGTTATTACAAAAACGTCACTTGCGCATTTATCATCCAATTTTCAACACGAGTTGATGTGGTTAAACGACTACGACACTATTTCGCTTCTTTGCGTGGCACTTAATTTTATGAATTGTTTTCCGCGTTTATTACAATCACTGTTCATTGCGTTTTTACGTAAATAATTTTCGGAAGGATAAGCACTGGCTATTCATAAAATTGGCATTATATTTTTAAAATCCTTGCGTACTGCCAACTTTCAAAAAATTCAAACAATGCCCTATTGTATTCCATCTCTAGTCCTACGCCGTCTGCACACACACATACTCACATCTTACATAGAGTATGCATTTCTATGTATGTAGTGGAAATACAGGGTGCAAGAGACGGTGAACTTACTGAAAAAGTTACAGGCAGGTCTGTAAAACTGAACAACTTTCCCCGAGAAACATATCTTGGGTGAAAAGGAGTTTCCATCGAAAACTTTTGTATACGAAGCGGATTTTATTCTCATTTTCCAACATTATATCCATGGACCATGATCACCCGCCTGCCCTTATCCCAAATATTTTGGGATCAGCAAAAAAATACTTTGTTAGAAAACAAAATATCCCTATGGAAAATAATTCACTTTCATGGTTTGAATAAGCCTGCAAAATTTTCGTTACACAGCCCCTTACACCCTATATATCCTATGCATTTCGTACCTATGTAGTACTACCACATACATTGCTGCATATGTTCTGGTCCGCATCTGAATGCTCGCACTAACAAGCCAATACTGGTCGGTCGTCTGCAAAGGAGATTAACCGCGTTCTGTGGCTGCACTCAGCTTTACATTTTAAAGGCGGTTTTTATTTTATTTGGTGGCTGCCCAAGTCGGATAAGGCTCTTGTTAGAGAAATCACTTGTCCATAATAAGTTACATATTTATGAATAGTAAAAACACACGTTTTATTTAAAGTTTTCAGAGCGTACTTCATATGTTTTTCGTTTTTCATATGAATTAACTGTTTATGGCAAACTGTAACTTTTATCATACTTAGGCGAGGAACACACGCAACGTCGGTTTGTGCGTCGTTTGTTCGATTTTCCACCTTATATTTATACGAATACGGTTTATGTCAAACGATTTGACAGACAACGCAGCGTTGTGCGATGCCGTTTGACACAAACCGTATTCATATGCAGGTAGGGTGGAATCGAATGAACGACGCACAAACCGACGTTGCGTGTGTTCCTCGCCTTAACAAAAACTACCTACCTACCCATATAATTAACATTTTTACTTCATTTTTGTCTGTGATGCTTTTTCTAGGTATTCATTACAGTTTTTGTTGTATTCGCAAATAAGTTATAAGATGACTTCAATACTCAATACTCAATACTCTTTGAGTACCTAACGCGGGTTTTTCGACTAAATGACTTAGTCATATTTATTTGATGTCAAATTACTCGCAAGATCCTATGAAAAATTCTGTTTAAAAGTATTTACGTAAAGTAGCTAACCGTTATCTCATCGCGTGTATATTATTCAATACTTCGCCGGAGGAGAATGGGCGTTTAAATCGGCAGGGTTCGATATAACACGCTATTACACTTTCATGGAGGGCGCTATTTCGAAGGAATTTGCCAGCAATCCCCATATAAACCAATTTGCACTGAAAGCCTTTTACGGAAAAGACTACGGGATTGTTTAACAAAACTTTTCTCATATTATGCATACTCCAAATTATTTTTCATTGGATATGATTTAAAACGGTTTTATTTATGCTTTAGAAACACCGCTGTCTAAGATCGATAGGTACGTACGTACGTTCGTCAATGTTTCATTCTGTCAAACATTGGGATATGCCTCCATAAATTATTTGTTAGAGTTTAGTCTTGGAATGCTGCCCTAGGTTCGAGTCTACTATAGATATTCAAGAAAATCACTCGCTGCATTCACGGCCGTATTATTTCCCACAAGTGAGAAAGAGCACCATACGACCGCCATATTTTTGACTATACATACTCTACGAAGGAAGTTGTCAATCTCTTACACCAGTGTCTATTGGGTCTTTCTTCGACTATGAGACTCACACGAAAAGCGAGGCAAGCATCGATTACTTAAAAAAATGCTCAAGTTATATTTATTAATAAAACGTAAAGAACAAATTTATTTATTGAGTGTCAAGCATACGAGTGAGTACATTACGCTTTTAGTTCATATGAAAAGAAAATGTGAGAAATTTTCTTTGAGAACCTGTCAAATAAAAGCTAATGAAATGAAATTAGATAAATGGGAGTGGAGAGGGTAACCGAGCGGAATATACTGGGTACAGAGACGTATTCATGTAGTTTAGGTACATTTACACGTAGGTAAAGTAAGTAGGTACATATTTTTGTGTACCTATAGTAAGATTATAAGGGCTCATTTAACATGACGTGTCAGTAGTTTTTATTTCAAAATAATATTAATATCACATGAGTAAATGTCATTCCCGGGATTTGAGAATTGATATGTATTGCAATTTGAGGCGACAGCCTGACAACCTGTAACTATGGTGACACAAAGTCTTCTGAATGACTCTCAAAGTTCAAACTTTTATCAGACTTGCCGTTTTTTACAGCCGTTTACGCTCTGCTTACCCGTTTGGCGTTTTATATGTATGTATGTATGTTTATCTTCTATATGGGTATTGGGTACCTTCATATACTTCCTACCTCAGTCTGAGTCCGTCCCTGTGACACATGTCTTTTACGAGCAGCTCCTGTAATATGGAAATATGTGTCTCGTTATAAATTTAATTTCCTAATGTCTGCTCATTTTCTCGGAAAATTCTGCTCCGACATGGAAATTATTCTGAATTAAAAATTATGTTTTTATAACGTCTTATGTTTATTTCATGAGCGGAATTTTGTAAAATGTGGAAGGTTATTTTACGTTTGAATCAATTTTGGATATAATGTATGTGCCTTGCTGGCCTGGGAGATATAAAAAATACTGTAGCTCTGCAGTTGCTACGCCGTAGCGATAACTACGAAACGCGGTTTTTTTATAGGCATTTGCTTTAATTTGTAGGCAGACACTCGCTTACCATTGTATTGATAAATCTGACACCAGAGTTCATTGGGTCGTTGGACGACTTGGTGTCCCATTCGAAGGAAAAAAGGGTTGATAGAGGCGAGTTTGTTACTTCCCGATCAATGTCAAAAAAATCATGCCAGGCATCTGGGCATTTTTCTTTTTAACCCAAACTGTATCTAATCAAAACCCCTCGTCAAATTAAAGCACTTTTTAACCTGCACGTCCCGCCACTCCAGTTAGCTCGTCGAACAGATAATCTTTGCCGCCCCGACGCCCCGCGCCCCGCTGCCCCGCGCGACGCCCCGGGGAGCGATCTAATCTGCGCGGGGACGCCCCGGAGCCTGTTAGCTTTCATTATTTCGCAATAGACAGGTCTACTTGTTGCACGGGGACTAACGGGTTAAAAGGTTTCAGAGCGGAGGCTGAATTTTAATATTTTTAACGGAATGCTGTGCCATCTGGCGGGGTAGATCGTAACACCAATGACCGATAGGGTTGGAAAGTTCTGATATGGTGGTTGATCAGAAAGCGCAGTGTAGCTGGACCTCCTACCAGGTGGATTGACGAACTTATAGAAGTTTCGGGCACTCGTTGGGTACATTTTTTCCACTTCCCATAGCGGTATATGGAAATGGTTGACTATATTTAGCCATGACAACTTATGTTTCGATGAAAAACCACATGTTACACCTCACAGTCACAATATTTTTATTATTATGACTCTGAACCCTAAAATCCACAAACGATAATAAAAGTGCAAAATGCACTTTCATCTTTCATGCAAACACTAGAAATGGAAGAATAAAAGTAAAATAAAACTGTGGCCCCAATGGAAAGTAAAACCTTTCGGACTGGAATCCTTGCATGTGACAACTATGTTCACACGACCAGGCACCGCCCAATATATCACGCCAGTACAGGGACGTAGCTAGAATCGTGTGCAGGGGGCATATAAAGGATTATATCACTGGAGAAACAATTTTGAATTTTATATTAGTTGGTGTAGCTATTTCGGAGGTAGGTAAGGTGGTGTAGGATTTGGTGTAGATCTACTTTGAGTCACTGAAATAAGTGTATTTGAACAAAAAATCACAAATCGATGTAAGTTCTCTTGTTCATTTAGGGGTCTCAGTTCACTCCCAAATTATGGCTGCTGAACCTGGCGCCCCTTTTAGGTGTCATGTGACCGCACGTCTGCAATGCCGCGTCGTAAAAGAGGCTGCAACAAGTGGGGGCGATAAATCGTTGCCTTCTCTGGTGGCCCCAGTCCTTGGCTAGCATGGCACCCCTTCTAGGTCCGGCCCTGTGACCGCACGTCTGCAATGCCGTGTCGTAAAAAAGCGGCAACAAGTGGGGGCGATAAATCGTCGCCCTAGCATGGCGCCCCTTCTAGATCCGGCCCTGCGACCGCACGTCTGCAATGCCGTGTCGTAAAAAAGCGGCAACAAGTGGGGGCGATAAATCGTAGCCGTCTTTGGTGCCCCCGGTCTTGACAGGTTATGTGACTGGATAGATAGCGCCCCTTCTAGATCCGGCCCTGTGACCGCACGTCTGCAATGCCGTGTCGTAAAAGAAGCGGCAACAAGTGGGGGCGATAAATCGTTGCCGCCTCTGGTGCCCCCGGTCTTGACAGGTTAGGTAGCTAGCTAGAGGACCTAGGGCCCCACCTGGGTCCGACCCTGTGACCGCACGTCTGCAATGCCGTGTCGTAAAAGAAGCGGCAACAAGTGGGGGCGATAAATCGTTGCCGTCTCTGTGCCCCCGGACTTGACAGGTTACGTGGCTGGCTGCAGAACGGAGCACTGGGTCGTGACGTCACATTCTTTCCATGCTGTTTGGATTTAGAAGCCGTTTTCATTTCAGTTTTTCTGTCTTTATAAACAATTGTAAGAAAGGGTCCAAAATCGTTACTGAGTTCCACAAACACATACTTAAATAACGTAATGCCTTCCTATACCGTATGGGACAAAAGTTGATGAAAAACCCAGTGGGACCATTATAAGATCTGAGACCGTTATGCGCAAGAAAATTAATTAATTCATTCATAAAAGGAGCCTTAAAGTGTCATTTGTAAACATATTATTTCGAGACAACTTGTTAAAATGAAAAAATTGTTTCGCAACAACTTCACGTGCTTCGCGATGACGAGATTACAAAAAGTTTCTAAATGAATATGCGTTTTAAACATAAACAGTGGCCTGTGAATAAGTAGAAATAGTTCATAAAACTAAACGAATAAACAAACGAATTTAGCATTGCCATAATAAAACATACATAATGTATCTAGAACGCTATGCATAATTCACTAGAACTTCAATACATAGAAAGTTCCGGGAGATATTAACATATTATTATCTAGTTTGGGAAAAACTAGAGGTTAAAAAATTAAATAGCGGAAGATTTAATTAGGTAGATATGGAAATGCACTACTTTCACACACATACACACATATTAGGGCACGCCCATATCCCTTGCGAGGTAGGCAGAGCGTAAACAGCTGTAAAAACGGCCATTCACACCAAGTCTGACAAAAGTCTGAGAGCCATTCAGAATACTGTGTATGATCATAGTGACAGGTTGCCATCAGGAAAATCGGGACAAATGAAAATAGAGGTTACAGTTTTATTCCAATCTGCAGTTATAAAGAGTAGATATAGTAGTATGTAGGTAAATATAAAAAGAATGAACTACACAATAACTAAATCTCTTCGTTAATCCACCTCATTTCACCAAACTACATAGACAGACATACATACCGTAGTTTTCCATGAGCGGCTTATACCAACGACTTTTAATATATCGAGGCTTAGTGGGAGGAGAGAGCGTTCAAAGAAGGGTCACACACGTGCCAGGCCAAAATGCGGTTTTCGACAGACAAAACAATTGCGACAGCCAGCCATTCGATTTTAAGGTTCCATGGTTTATATCAATAAAACTAAAAGACATTTTAACGGCTTTTTACTCAAGGTAGGGTGTTTTGAGCACCCAGTATTTTGGCGATATTGCAATCGCCATGATCGCGGGTAAATTAAACAAACAAAACAACCCTACCGTGAATAAAAACCCGTTAAAATGTCTCATAGTTTTAGTGATGCGGCATTCGTCGTGCATGAGTCATTTATGGCGTCCCTTTGCGATTTGTTTCAACTCCTTTCATAAATAAAACTAAACCGGCCACTATACCTACCGCAAAATAGGATGGTGTGTTTAGGAACCACCAAAATCTGTTTTATGACCGGCTCAGCCGGTCCATTTTATATACATCCCTATGTTTATGTTATGTATTATCAAATTGTGTTTGTATTGTCCTGTCCTTTTTGTGATTTCATTTACGTAAAATTGAATTACTGTCTTGGGTAAGATATTTTTATGGTTGAAATAAGAAAAAGTAGAGACGATGAAATATAAAGAAGTTTGATGTTTGATGTATTAACAATTCAGTGACAAAGTTTACAATATTGTGTAAACCTTAATATTGTGTAAACCTTATCGCTATCTTATTGTGTAAACCTAATCATCATGTCATATGGGAGGAACTCGTCATATAAATAACCTAAGAAATCACACGTAACGGACGTATGAAATAAGGTTAAAATTCGAATTTTCCTAACGCATGCGTTGCACAGCGTTAAAACAGCGCATCATCGTATATGTTCCTTGCCGTAGCGGTAGTTCTTTAAGCCGATTAAAATTACTTACATAGGAAAAGAAACATTTACAGTCCACAGTTACCCAACTATGTCAGAGGCCTGCTACTTGTAGTAAGCGGTTGAAAAACCGTGACAAAAGGATTCATCGGGTCGTCAGACGACTCGGTGTCCCACTCGAAAAGAAGAAGTATATTTTGCCTAGAACCTAGACCGTCTCCATAGCGACAGGTTTAACTTTTTCTCGACGAGCTGCAAACTGAATTTTCCCTCCAAATTGATGCTCCGGGCCGAGACACAGTTTGCGTTGATGGAATACTAAAAATAATACACTATTTTTTACGTAATATTATATGAAATGTTGAAGAAGCGAAAGAGGTGTGTCAGGATCGTTGTACCTAAGTGGCAGGATGCAGTTTCTGCCTACCCCTCCGGGAAAAAGGCGTGATGTATGTATGTAATTCACCTACGGAACGTTAAAATTATGGAATTTCTAGTTGTATGAGTATGACATAAAAGATGGTCCGCTCAAGCAGTTTCTTGAGTTCCTTTTCTTTGTTACCAACCATGAAATACATATGACACAAAACGTATAGTACAATCCTTAATTAATATAGGTACCTAGAATTAAAAAAACTTAAACTAAACATGCGCTGGTGGCATTTGATCCCAAATAAAAACTTAAAGGAACGCGTAATCTTTGTTACTATAGTCCGGCAAGTTCGTGCGCGAGCTTCCCTAGGGGTGACAGACGTTGGGGGGGGAGATGTCAGCGGGTAGCGGAAGGTGTAGCGGGGAAGGGAGACGCGCGCATCCGCGCCGCACGTCATATTAAAATGACGAGCTTCCTCGCCCCCCGACCGTCTGTACCCCGCAGGAAGGTCGCGCACGAAGTTGTCGAACTATAGTCAAGTTCTTAAAAATGGGTCGATATTTTTGTAATAACGCGATATGTTATTTCAGTAAAACAACTTGTTTATTAATTACAGACAACACTACAAATATAATTACGATAACCATACAAAATCTTAGTAAATATTTACACTGATTGCACACTCGTAATAACTCGAAGCAATGAGTAACCAAACCAAGTAAACGACCTCTCTGTAGGACCTTGAATCGGCCATTATCACGACAATAAATCAGTTAGTGATATTTTAATTAAACATCCTCTATATATCAGCCAGATAGGAGGGGGATAGCCGACTAGGGGTGGCCTGAGTACTAGTAATTATGGTATCAATGTACCTAGTTAGTTTCATATGACCTACCTATAGATGTAAATATAAATACCCAAACACACCAGTACCTACCAGTACTTCCGAAAACATATTTTTTCATATTATTATTATTTTTTCATTTTTGACATTGTGTTCATTAGGAAAAGTTGTTCAGTTTCATAGACTGGTTCACCCTTTCAAATAAATATTTGCAGTTATTTTGTTATACTCGGGTGAGCTCTAACCATTAAATATCATAGTCATGACTTACTTACTTATAATTTACTTACTTATTTATTTACTTACTTACTTACTTTATTTACTTACTTAGTTACTTATAATTTACTATTCTAATGTCTGGTACGCAGATTAAAGAACTTTAACCCAAGAGCAGTTTTTAATTGCGAAAGTTCAGATGATTAAGTAGGCTTTAAATATTTTAGTAGGTATCAAAATATGCTCCGTAGTAGATAATGGCCAAAATTATATTTTGTGCATAAAATCCCGGGGGAAAAACTTTGATTGGCTCATTTAATTCCCATTCTCCAAAATGCCTATACACGAGGCCACAAAAGCAAAGTGCATAATAACATTTCATTAGATACTTGAGTTTCCTTCCCAACCCTGAAACACGCCAGTTTCTAAAGGAGGGGGGCAAAGAAGGGGGAGGTAAAGAGCCCCCCCCCCCCTGGTGAATTAATTTAATTTTAACTTGATAATATATCACGAAGCGTCTTGGCTAATAATGGAATTATGTTTGTACTTCCAGAATATATTTGCATTGTTTTAATCGATTTTGGGTAAATCGGGTATGTGAGCCATTGATTGCGGAAGTTTAATGTGTTGGCAACATTGGGGCTATAAAATGAAATGTTTTTTGTTTATTTTGTACATTTGATTATCCTTTACATTACTATTTCACGCGTTATTACTCTTAAGCGGCGATAGGTTCGACGGTTTATTTCTGCACAAATGTATTACAGTAGTATTTTGCGTGTAGCTTCATAGGGTAACATTTTACGAGTGACCGATAGCGAAAATTCAGAACCGGCTGGTTATAAGGAACAACTTTTCCTAAGTTACATAATAATGAAAAAAAAAATTGGACTTTTTGGATAAGAAATGTGGACTAGTAACTCAAATCAGCTGATCGGCAATTCTGTACGGGAGCGGAGGTTCAAATTTCTTTATTGGGAAAAGACTTTCCTTATCACTAGCCGGTTCTCAGTTTTCGCTATCGGTCACTGGTTAAATTTTACCTAGTATTTATTTAGTAGGTATCCTTTGGTATTGGGTTGTACCTATACTAGGACTTACTAGACATTCAAGTAATGTCCATCTGGATGCACGTAATGCCGCAATTTGCTGAAATGCCGAGACTTGCATTTCGAGGCTTCATCTGCTCCTAATGCGTTTTCGTAGGCTGATGGGTAGCCTACAGCCTACGGTAGCTAGGTAAAGTGGTGTATCTCAAACTTGAGTAACATAACATAACATCACATATAAGTAACATAACATGACTTGCATTTCGAGGCTTCATCTGCTCCTAATGCGTTTTCGTAGGCTGATGGGCATTGGGCAGCCTACAGCCTAAGGTGGCTAGGTAAAGCGGTGTATCTTAACATAGGTAACATAACATAACATGACTTGACTTGCATTTCGAGGCTTCATCTGCTCCAAATGCGTTTTCATAGGCTGATGGGCACAGGCAGCGTACAGCCTAAGGTGGCTAGGTAAAGCGGTGTATCTTAACATAAATACTATGGTATGATATAACATGACATGACTTGACTTGCATTACGAGGCTTCATCTGCTCCTAATGCGTTTTCGTAGGCTGATGGGCATTGGGCAGCCTACAGCCTAAGGTGGCTAGGTAAAGCGGTGTATCTTAACATAGGTAACATAACATAACATGACTTGACTTGCATTTCGAGGCTTCATCTGCTCCAAATGCGTTTTCGTAGGCTGATGGGCACAGGCAGCGTACAGCCTAAGGTGGCTAGGTAAAACGGTGTATCTTAACATAAATACTATGGTATGATATAACATGACATGACTTGACTTGCATTACGAGGCTTCATCTGCTCCTAATGCGTTTTCGTAGGCTGATGGGCATTGGGCAGCCTACAGCCTAAGGTGGCTAGGTAAAGCGGTGTATCTTAACATAGGTAACATAACATGACTTGACTTGCATTTCGAGGCTTCATCTGCTCCAAATGCGTTTTCGTAGGCTGATGGGCACGGGCAGCCTACAGCCTACGGTAGCTATTACCTAGCTATCCTTTATCCACCTAGTGGTGTATCTCAAACTTGAGTAACATAACATAACATCACATATAAGTAACATAACATGACTTGCATTTCGAGCCATCATCTGGTCCTAATGCGTTTTCGTAGGCAGATGGGCACGGGCAGTCTACGCAGTGCGGTACCGAGCTAGGTAAAAGTGATCCATCTTACAATTTACTTAGGGCACGTTCAGATGTACGCAGGCTCTATTGGGTTGACTTTGGGGTTGACCATGGGGACTAAGCAAAGACTGCCCCTCACATTTTGTGACATTGTCACTACATGCGCAGTGCGCACTACACGCCTAAATCATCACAGTTGGACATTATAATGTCGATGTGCGGTAAAAACAAAGATAAATAATATGGAAGATTTATTTTTTTATCACATATTTTTCCACATAAACCTAACACCTGAACAATGTCGATGAAATAAGAAATCCTTTCCATAATTTTTGGGTTACGACATTATTGCAGTCGGGGGCAGACTGCCAGCCTCCCTAGATTGCTATTCTAAACCCCCCTAGCCAGGGAGAAACTGCCCATGCCCCGTCGGTACCTATAGTCTATACTTACCTATAGGTATTACCTACCTATAGGTATTACCTACCTACCTACCTACCTACGTTTAATTTCCGTGTCGTAGGTATGGTCATTAAACTAAAATAATGTGTTCATACCTCGATAGCGCTCGTTATGTCGTTAATCTTCGTTACGAAAATATTGGTTGTATATTGCTGGCTGATAAACAATTCTTTATTTGAATTTCGTAATGGATTTTTTCGAATTAAATTTATGTGTCAATAGTGATGTGACAAATACGTTTTTCTCGTGATCGAAAATCATTTTCGTGGCGATTTTGTGTTATGCTTAGAACGAAAAAATACTTGTTGCGCAGGTCAGTAGCACCGATGTAAACAAAACAAATCCTATTAAAACTCAGCATTATGCTATTACCACTTCAAAGTCGAGACAAAAAGGCGGGAAGTTGTTTATCTGTGCAAAGTTTGGTGCCCTTTTTGCTCGGCGCCCTCTAGCGGAGGATTATGGCGGATTGTCGCTGTCACCGGCGCGTTCCCGCCAACTTTTAATTACGACTATTGTGAGGAAAAAGTTTAACTTGCGCCGACAAAAGAAGTTTTTCTAATGAAACTTGTGCCTCTTTTTCTTTGCTAAAGAAACGTTGGTCTAGATTATTTTTGTTGTTAAGAATGCGCTAGATTATTGTTATTATACAGCCAGCGGTGCAGTGCAACCGTGATTTGAAAAGTTTTGATTGTATCATAACAATTTACTTACTTAGTTTTTTTTAGTATAATGCAGTTTGTTTCTAATAGTAAAGGTACACACTGTAAGTATGAAAGACGGAATTAAATCATGGTGGCGGTGATACGACCTATAGAAGCATTCTTAAGAGGGTTGAGGTCAGGTAGGCGGCCGGTCATAATCATCTATACATATAATAAAACAGTAAAACCCGTGTGTCTGTACATTCAATAAAAATACGAAAAACTAATTGGGGGTGATGTAAAAATAGCATTAGAACACATTTCAGTAATTATCTAAATTTTTGTCTGTTTGTCTGTTTGTCCGTTTGTCTGTTTGTCTGTTTGTTACCGCTAATCTCCGAAACTACTAGACGGATTTGAATGAAACTTTTTGTATTGTGTAGCTACTAAACCTGGTCAACATCTTAGCCACTTTTTACTGCGGGAAAATCACTCTTTCCTACGGGAAAAAGGATAAAGCGTAAAATCTTTACATTTTTAAGATAAGTTAACCGCTAATCTCTGAAACTACTGGACGGATTTGATCGAAACTTTTTGTATTGTGTAGCTACTAAACCTGGTCAACATCTAAGCCACATTTTACTGCAGGAAAATCGCACTTTCCTACGGGAAATAGGATAAAACGTAAAATGGACTCTTCGGTCGGTTGGACTTGAATGAAACATTTTGTCGTGTAAATTCTGCTCAACATCTAGGACACTTTTATTGCGGAAAAATCGTTTATTTTCATGGGAAATACGATTACAAGTAGAATCTTTAAATTCTTTCAAAACATTTAATCTTTAACCAGGTGGATTTCAATATAGTTTTTTTGTCGTGTACTTATAGTTATTAACTTATTAAGCACACAAGGTCAAAGTATAAACTACTTATTACGGAAAATCACTCATTTGCATGCTGAAATGAAAGGTCTGGGTACCACGTAGATGTGGACCTCAAGATCAGCAACTATGATTTTTGCCTAAAACTATTCCGTTTTTTTGTTATCTATATCGACACATTTAATGTCAACAGTGAAAGGTCTATTTAATAAAACTGTAAAAGTTTAGTGCTACGCAACCCTTTATACTTACTTTGAAAATACAAACCTACAGCGGCTTCATATTTGAATTCTCGCGATGTTTGTTTGTACGCGATAATCTCCGAAAAGAAGTAAAATATATTGATGAACCTTTTTGTAATATGTAGCTTCTAGCATTGGTCAACATCTAGGATTTTTACCGCGGGAAAGTTGCTCATTCCCCCAAAAAATACGATATTAAATAAATATTTGTATGGCAGCCCCCTTTAAATTTTATTTTATTTCTGTGTTAAGTATTAATTGTTTTTATAGCGGAACTCTAACTATCACGGTTTATGAGATACAGCCTCCTGTACCTGATTTTTCTAAACTACAGGCTACTATTCTACAGGCAAAATTCGATGTACATTGCGTAGCTGGTTTATTAATGAAATCGTAATTGCTAATCGGCTACGCAATGTACATCGAATTTCACCTGTAGAATTGTAGCCTATAGTTTCGTTGAATGAGCCACTGGTGATAGATGGATGAACAAACAGACAGTGAAGTATCACTAACTAGGTACCCTTTAGGTAACAAACCCTGAAAAATAATTGGAGGGAAACTTCTTTTCGTGTGGGACACCAAGTCGTTCAGCGACCCGATGAACCCAGGTGTCAGAGTTTTTCAACTGCTTACTCCAAATAGCAGGCCTCTGACATGGCTGCGTAACGACCACCGTCTTTTTAATCTGTTTTCTGACAATCAGATAGTTCAGAATGCAATATCCTAAACAGACTGCGACTAGGAAATAAAAAACACTAAGCGAAAATATCAACTTTTTGAGTGTCCTACCGGGAATAGAACCCGGATACCCGACAACCAACCAACCAACCATTTGAAATTGGTATGCATCTTACAGATGCATGCGTTAGCGCTGCGCTGTGGGCGCCGCCATAGATTGTGCATGCATCCATTTTGATGTTTGAAATGGTGGCTGACAAATGTTTTGATTAAGGTCTTCATCAACGTTTATGATGATAGATAAGTGATGATAACTTTTATCAGCACTGGATGGCCTGTCTACCTACCTGACGAGGGACACAAGGAGCATGGCTAAACTATAAATACGAAATAAATAGAACATAAACACGAAACACAGGAAAACATCGCTTGGCGAGACGAAGTTCGCGGGCACCAGCTAGTTAAATATATACTTATCTATCAGTATTTTATGATAAATAAATTTACTTACGTATTTCGTATATCCCTAGAAATTTTAGAAGCTTATAAATGTTTTTACGAAAGTTGGAACTGGAGCAAAATCATTTCGTGTTACAAATTACTAAGCAAACATCTTTAATTTCTGTTTCCATTATTAAGTTAGTTCACTAATATCTCGTTAGCTGCATATTTCCGAACGCAAATTGAGCTCGCTCGCTCTGTTTACTCTGAAAACTGAGACGCTGCGAGACGCCGCTCTGCATAAATTGCACAGCTCCATATAATTAAAAATCAACATTTACATTCAATTCGATCGTACCGAAACCATTATGCGGTGTGTTCTATCGGTGTTCGAGATTTGAAAATTGATAATTGGCCACTTGCAAAACACAACACGCTGGCGTCACACATCAATTGAAGTTTTAAAATAAGAACTGTTGGGGCCCTATTTATTGCCGCTGCCATGTATGAAACAGAAAAGAAACCGTCTTCTCGTGAGGTGCGCGACTCATCGCCGACTGCCAACTGTCACTTGCCTGACAGATGTCATCTTACGTCTTGTGTCTTATGTCTCATGCGCCTGATCATGATCGAATCACAAAAGCCGTAGATTCCATGTGATAAAGATTTGTGTAGTAGGTACATTTTATGCTAAAGCCTCACAAGACATTATTTTTGAACAGTTGTCGAGTATGACTGTTGCTCTTTCGGTTTCTGAAAACAGGACATCGTGTAAAATAATCATGTCTCCATTTTTCATCATTTTCTTTCCAGCCAGCGTTCTCGCAAAATTTTACCCGCGATATAATGATGTTACGCGAATAAATCGAGATGTAATTTCAGGTTTATTATTTTGTGTAATGGCCGTGTAATAAGTTCTTTGAAAGTTATAAAGAATATTGTTGATAATTCTTTTTGTTTGAAACGTAATTTATTGTTATAATAAAACCAGCAGCAACGGTCTACATTTGAAAGAATATTTAAATAAGGTCAAAGTACTAGTTTCAGGCCTGATTGTTCCAATGACAGACCGTAATTAAAATTTACTTTCTTCATATTTGGATAATTAAATTAAGTAAAAAAGAAATATATTTAACCTGGTTCATCACTGGTACTTAGGTTGGGACCGGTACGACCACCCTAGTTTACAGTTTTCTCCTGTTTATTTTTCTTTGACCTGACACAAGGCTACAGCTATTGAACTTCGTTAGAATTTCATCCGAGCCCTTCTTCAGTGCGCCATACATTTTAATGTCGAATAGAAAAACAACTAGCGTTATTTCAACTTGCGCCACCTGCACTCAATTTAAATCTCGCCTTTATTCTTGCGGGGTAGGCAGAGCATCAACGTTTATGAGCGATCTGTTTTCTGATCTGATAATTATTTCAGTATCATTGACATTTTGTATTTCAATTAGCCTGTCGCCTCCAATTGGACTACTAAGTATGTATACTCTAGAATTTCTTAATAAGATCATTAAGCACCAGTATGACCAAAATATGGCGTTTGCTCTTTCAAGCCGGCATTAAAGAAAATTAGTGAAGGAAAAATAAGCTATAAAAACTTTTTGATGATCGATGGGAAGTGCTCGATATTTCCTCAAACATTTCGTAGCTTAACACTTTCCAAGAACAGACATTACTTCCAGGCGATAAAGCGGAAAACTTTAACAAATCTATTTGAAGCGAAAGAAACTAACAAAGCTATAAAAGCGATATAATAGTTATGGAAATAGTCTTTCATTTTCCACGAAAGAAAACTCCGCGAAACTACCGACAATATGAATGAAACTATAATATTAGAAAAGTTTCGTTCCCGGGAAATGAGAAAACGTTGTACGAACTCGTTCGTCTAATACACGTAGTTATAAACTTGTTCAATATAATATCGAGAGGGGGTGTTGTCGTCTCGCTTGCACTTGGGGAGAACTAGGAAATATTGCACACGTGTTGCAGGTTATTGCGGTTTTTGACAGCCAGTAAGCTAATGCTAATCTGTGACATTGGTTCACGGTAATAAACAATATTGAGGCATGCCTCGAAAATATCAACTTTTTGTCGCTTACGTGACACTATGGTTACTACCACCTACCTGCTTATGGTTGTGATTACTTGTGATACAAATCTACTGGATAAGAAGAACCTAAAGTTTGCAATGCAATATGTAGAAACGTGCTTCTATTACGGTTGTTGACAGTCAACATGCAAATGCCAACCTTTGATAGCCGCACGGCTGTATCATGTTTTTATGAGATTTTATCTAACTCCCTTTCGTCACTAAACCCGGATCGGCATATGCCTCGAAATTGGAAGTTTCTATGCGATGTCATCCAAGTATTTTTAGACCAGACCGCTAAAATATCGCATAATCGTGCTACACGTGTGTGGCTACGTTGGGGGGCTGAAACTGCCCTCATTTAATTGCATATTCAGCTGAATAATACGGCCCCAGCGCACGTAGGTACCTACCCGTCTACTCGTGTATGGTGTGTATTCATTGTCTGCTGAAAGTTAGAACAAGCCGATATTAATGCAAGCTGCTACGGATTGGAAACCAAATTATATCAATCCCTGTGCAAAATGTGTGTTGATTGTTCAATTAGTAAGTAGCTAGAAAGTTGTTTACCTATCTTCTTCACAGTGAAGACAAATTTATACCTACTTGCATTCAATATTATTTATTTTAAACTTAATTGACATCAAATATCAACTATTATTTCCGCAACAACTACGATAATATAATATCAATTGCATTCAGTACAGCGCAGTCTATAAATAATCGATTAATTATTATTCCAAAATACACGTCACTAACAGTTCTGTTGAAAGTAATACTGGCACAAAACACATGACCTCAAAAAATAAAAACTTTCTAAAAAGAAAAAATGAAATACTTATTTCTCTAAAGACTTCTTTTAAATGGACCAATACTTTAAGCAAAGGAGCTTGCATTTTGCATTTAAGGGGGATCGTTACGTCATACAAACTAAAATCTGAACTTCAACCGAGTTACACATGAGCTAAACAACAATTTTATCAAAAAATCTTTATGTGAGATGAGGAAGGCGAACGTAAATATGTCGCAAAACTGCTTAACGTAAAAAAATATCAATTATTTTCTCCACAAAAAAATTAAACGTGTTTATTGCAGCAGTAGCTCCATCTATGTTCATTAAGTGGCGACACGGTTTTTACAGAGAAATCTGATGGTTAAAAAAATATTTGTTTTATTTTGCGACAATGTTATAAAAGCACGGGACTTCCCATCAAGTTTTTTAATCATAATTTTGTCTCATTTAAAGACGTAACTCCATTTAAATTTTGTATGGAAAACGATCCACCTTAAGTAACCGATTTTCCTTTGAGCTCGATGCGACGACCAAACTCGATATTATAAATGCATTTCTGCGGCGTACTCGAGAATAATGCATGTATGTGAGCAACTAAGTACGTCCTAAGCGATTGTTATGATAATAGTGAAGTATGATCATGTCTCTAGGAGGCTCACATTATCAAAGATTTTGAAAAAACAACATTTGTGTGAAAGACTTAAAATGTAAGTAAATATTTCAAAAAAGCTCCTAATGCGCTCTGTAATCTGTCTTTCAGTTGCCCCTTAAACTTTGCACGTCTGATATATTCTGGACCCACCGAAGCGATTCCCATATGTTAATACGGCACATAATAGACCTAGCAAGATGAAATATCGCTTCGTTTTGCATAAGTACCGCCGGTACCGCGCGCGTAGCAACCTTCGTAGCCGGGCCCGCTACGCCGTAGCTAATTGTTTTATACCGGAAATCATAAAGAAAATAATTTGTCGTGTCTGTACCATTAATTTGAATAGAATTCAGATTAGAAGTTACACAAGGAAAATTACGTAATTGTACCTAAAAGAAAGATATATCTCGACTAAATTGTAATTAGACCAACAGAAAAAGAAATTGAAATAATACTTTTTTACTTTTATTTTTCTTTTCTTACAGTCTTACATAGAACCTATTCCATTAACCATTATTCCTTATCTCACATTTGCTACATGGCGCGAACTCTAACTTAATATTCTAGTAGGCATATTCAATATTTTCTAAAATATGGTCATCAAGTTTTTGTTTCTTTAAATCGACTGTTTAATATTCCGGTAGTGTACAATTCAGAGGTCACACAATGTCAATGCTACACCAAAATTGATATTACGCAATCAAATTACTAGCCATCATCATAATACGACTCACCTTGATGTGTTTTGATATAATAGCTTTGGGTAGGTACCTTTTTGTATAATAATTAATGTCATTTTATTATTACTTTATTATTCTTATGGCTACCATAAATAATATTTATACAGCATACATGCTACAGGATAGGAGGATATAAAATAAAATGTGAAGAAGTCCAATTTTCTAAGCCAGTAAATTAAAATGTTTTGAGCAAAAGAAAATGATTCGGCAAACCATTGACATTTGTATGGGTGACCCATTTTTGAAACATGTTTTTTATTCATGTAATGTTTTTCTTTTTGTTTCATGGTCTGATTTGCCATGTTATACATTTTGTTGCGTTTTCTACCTTCATTTATTTATGAAGATATCTTGCACTTTACATTCACAGTTATCCACAGCAGGTTTTGAATTTAGAAGCGGTTCATAGAATAACGGTTAACCAAAACACCATTCGTTCTATAGCTACTCCGCTGATATGATAATGTCAGCTATCTGTCGAATGCGCCCGTCCGCCTCTAGACAGGGACGGGAGATCAGGAACGCTCCGGTTTCTTGAGGAACAGAGCGAGACGAACATAAGCCCTGGTGCAATGCATACAGTTGTGTCGATTCTGTCGAACGTTTCCGTATCTAGTTTCAAGCTTTTTTTAGTTAGCTACCTAATTAAAAAGGAAAACAACAGATATTTTTTATTTTATCAATTTGTTTGCCTACTGAAATGTAGAATAATTTTATAAATGAAAAAGAAAACATAGAGAAAATGGGGACCAAAAAAAAGCACATTGCAGAAATCAATCGTCACTATGGCAGGCAAACGGAAAATGGTTGATTGCCTATCTCTACATTTACTTAGTGCACTAGTGTGTGCTTTCTTATTGTCTAAGAAATGCGTTTGCAGGAATTGAGGCCGTATTCTGTTCCTGCCCCGCTGGGACGTATCGAAAATGTAGAGAATAGACAATTTATTATCTCTTATTCTTTTACACTTTCCATTTTATCGAAGAGACGTTCAGTTTTATTTACAAAATCTCATTATCTATGAGTGAAATAAAGCCCAATTTACGTAATTAATAATTATAACTTCGCGAATCACTTAATTTATCTCGAACACAATTAAATTTCGCCATAAACTCTTAATGAATGAGTTCGGGTAAAACAATTAAAAAGTTTCCAAACTCAAACAATGTTGATAAAGAGCCCTTCGCGCACGCTTTAGAAAAGTCTAAAACAACATATTAAAGCTGGAGCTCTTCTTTTGTAATTTGTTTATCAAACGGCTCTATGTATCTGTAGTATGTGTGGTGGGGGTGTGGAAGGAGGAAGGAGGGGGTGGAGGGGGGCGCCGGCGCTCGCTCGTTCCGTCACACGGCCTCCAGTCACGTGCGACGTCGCCCGGCTCACCACGCGCCTTACGTAACGATCGATTCACGCTGCAATCGATTCCGCCGGCCGATGCACATCACTATCAGCGTTCCCGCGCGAATTCGATTTTCAAACTTTTCTTTTTTTCGTCGCGTGTGCTGTGTTGCCGTTTCTATTTAGTGGCCAGACCTTGGATTTTGTGTGCGGCAACCTTGGAATTTTAAGGTCGGTGTTTTAACTTGTAAATGTAATGTGGCGTTTTAAAATGTAGCGGATATTTTTGAGGTTATATTGTGGAACCGGTCGGCGCTAAATCGGCTAGGCATGGGGTCAATACTCTGGTCGGCACGCGAGCAAGACGCGATGGATGGCTGGATGTCGATCACTGGATGACTGATGCACGTCACTATTTTTCTAAAATTGTAGGGTAGTCAGTCGGGTTACCGACCCAGGCGATTTAATATTTTAGTGTAGGTAGTAATATTATTTATGTTAGTAGATATTTAAGTAGAGTTTTTTTTTTCGCACTTTTAACAAACCTTACACATATAATAAGACACAAACCAGCAAAACTATTATTACTTACCTATCATACTATTTTTCTCTCTACTGTCTTTACTTCCTATGGGATTTTCAATTTTTTACTTCGCTCATGAATTGCAATTGTTTTGAATTAGAATTTCGCTAAAATGATTTACTCTTACTGCAATAGGTAAAAGGGTAACATATTTATCTATATACAAACAGATGAAAAATCTAGGTATAGGCGTTGGGTATAGGTAGATTTTATCCTCTACAAACCTCTACCTAGTAATAGTATACATTCAAATCTCATTAAACCAACAACGAGCTATGATTAAAGATAATTCTGATTATGATCTCTACGTAGAGAGTTACTAGAAATTTATGACCGTCATCAAAATAGAGTCTTTTATTTATAAATCTCAATGTAATAATAAGTAATGAGATGAAATTCTATGAGTAACAGTGAGGCAGTTAATAAGCAGGTAGATCAAAATATACATCCTTGAATATTTATCATCATGTCAGAAGTATATTTCGAAATAAAGAATCGTTTGAATTTAAGATTAGGATGTCTAGTAATGCCTAACGATTTTCTAAATATAATTTAGATTCTTTGCCTACAGATAAAATGATCATTTTCTTTTTTCTTAGGCTTTCCTTTTTTACCACTACAAGAACGAGTTAGTCTTGTAACTTATCCTAATTAATGATTAACCCTCGTGTCTGAGGTTTCGGATTTAGGATGCCTTATTTTTGGTTAACACTGATTTGATAATTTGTCATCCATTACACGTGAGGAATTAAAGTCTTTGAAATATTAGGATCGATCGTCATCGGTGTCACCCGCTGCAACTCATACAATGAGTCGCAGCGCAGCAGCCGTCCCGCACGGTCGTTTCGCTCCGGCTACCTGCTCGACCACTCCCGTGGCCGCGCCCCCCGTTGAGTCACCGCGCTCACCGTTACCTGCGTCGGACTAGCCTCACTAGTCCCACGCAGTCTCCCGCCACCGTTTGTGCCTTTTTCAAGGCGCACTCCGTGTGCTTTGTCAAGTACGTCTTTTTTCTCCGAAAAACCGCCGGTTTACGCGGTCCTTGCTCAGTGGATACCCACGGTGCCTACCTGGCACTCGCTACCGTCGCATAGTGAGTGCCGGCTTAACGAAGCTGAGCAGGGGGTGTTGACCCGATACATCAGCTTTGCCCCTTCAGGGCAACGCTCAAATCGGACGGGGACCAGAACCACCGGCCCTGGGGGTGAACCCAAGTCGACCCTGGTACCATCCTTTCCCCTGTCCGAGCAGAGTCTGTCTGGGAGAAGGGTTTCGGCCCCAACTTCCTCTTTGCTCGGGCCTGTTAGGAACCTCCCACCCAATAAGATTGGTGGAGGAGACACTTTAGGGCTACATTAATTAAGTACACCCTCTCTGCCTATACCCGGCAGGGAGGATCACCGACGTCTCACCCGAGGGCTGTCCCCGCCCGAGGGCCGCGATTCCATTCTTTTTAGCTAGGCCCGATTGCCGTGGGTTTCTTGCCGTTTCTTTACCACGGAACGGTTTCCGAAACGGCAGTAGTTTTTACCTAGGCAATGGCTTTAACTTCGACCGACATTCTGCGAGAAATCCTCCAGGTCATCGTCAATGACCCCGCCCTCCGCCCGCTTTACCGAATCTTCCCCTTACTGGGAAAATTTTTATCCGAACTTGCGACTCACCATGAGTCATCCGACCCCCCGACCGACCCGACATCTAGTTCGGAACCTGTGACTCACTCCAGTGAGCCACAAAACGACTCCCCCGCCCCGCCACCCCAAGCGGGGACTGATGGCACTCATGACCTCAACAACTCTGCTGAGGCCATGGATGTCATTGACCCCCCGTCTGAGGTCGACGAACTCAATGAAACTGAGTCTGAGGACCAGTTCAAGACAGTCAACTACTCGCGCAAGAAGCGCACCTCAACTCCTCCCCTGAGGTAAACTCAAAACCGCCCGCGTTGAAGGGACCAAGGACAACCGCCGCCAGACGGTTCCTCCACCTCCCCTAAAAACGCCTCCGCCAAAGACGGCTCCACTAAGGAGCGCACCTCCCCTATCATTCTTAGGGACAATTCAAAATGGTCCTCCTGTCTAGTCAAATGACTACAAACCGGATTCCGTTCCTCAGGGCTACCCAGTCCAAGGAAGGAATCCGAATCCAAGTCCCCACTTCTGACGCTCACAGGCAAGTCACCAAGCTCATGGACAAGCTCCATTTCCCCTACCACACCTATGCGTTGGAGGAGAAGCTCTACCGCGTCGTCATACGCGGTATCCCAAAAGAACTGACTGAGAAGGAAGTCCTCGACGACCTTCTTAGCCAGAACATCCCAGTTCACAAAGTCCACCGCATTACGTCCCATCGCAATAAGCGAGCCTTCGACATGGTACATGTCACGCTTGAGAAGAGCGAGGCCGGTAAGGCCATCCATAACATAAAATCAGTCTGCCATCTTTCAGGCATCCGCCTGGAGACCCCCAGGAAAACTGGGATCCCTGGCCAGTGCCACAATTGCCAGTTATATGGCCACTCTTCACGCACTTGCCACGCCGCTCCACGGTGTGTCAAATGCGCTGAACCTCACAGCACCGCTGCCTGCTCCCGTCCCAAAAAGACTGATCCGCCGCCAACGGACAGCTCGACCCCTCCCCCGCCGCCCAGCTGCGCCCTCTGTGGCGAAACCGGCCACCCTGCCAACTACCGTGGCTGCCCCCGCGCCCCTAAGGCCAACCCCAAAGTCCTCCAGAGATTCTTAGCGAGGCATACCTACGCCCACAGGGTAAATGGTGCGCAAAACCCCAAATCTCCTGGAGAGACCAACTCCTCCAACTCCAACTTCCCGCCCCTCATGCCCGCTTGGGCTCAGAAAGCGGCCCCAGCGACTCCAACTGTCGTCCCGCCTAAAACGGTAGCGCCTCCCGCAACCGTCCCCAAGAAACAGGCGCCCCCGCCGCCTCCTTCTAAGCAACCTGCCCCCCCCAAAGAGAACGCTCAAGGCGACCTAGCCGAGGCGTTCTCTATAGTCTCTACGTTCACTAATCTCATCGACATCGATGAGATTATGTCGTATGCCGCGGAGCTAAAAGCCAACGCCGGTGACGCCGGCAAGCTTATAGCCACCGCCTGCAAATACCACCACCTGGTAACCGCTTTCAAAAACTTTAAACCCTAATAATGGATAGGACGACTAACTTAGGGATATCCAGCAATGGTAGGACCAAGCCTCGGTCGCTCAAATTAGGCTATTTCAATGCCGACGGCATTCGCTCTCAAAGACTGGAAGTTAGCCACTTCCTGAAGGAGCACGGTTTGGACGTCCTTCTTGTACAAGAAACGTTCCTCAAACCTCACATGCGACCTCCACGCATCGCGCATTATAACATGATACGCCATGACCGCGAATGGGGCAAAAAGGGTGGCACCCTTATCTATTACAGGCGAGCGCTTCACTGCTCGCCCCTGGACCTCCCGCCCCTCTCCAATATCGAGGCTTCCGCATGCCGCATAGGCATGACGGGGCACCAACCCATCACGTTGGTGTCGGTATACTTATCTAGCTCAAAGCAACTTCTTAAAAGTGAGCTCGCGTCGTTATTCAACCTTAGTGACTCAGTAATCCTAGCAGGTGACTGGAACGCCAAGCACCTGTCATGGAACTGTAACTACTCCACCCCAGGGTAACCTTCTCTTTAAACTTCAGAACGAACTGTCCTTCGACTTGATCGCCCCTACAGAGCCCACTCACTTCCCGGGGATGTACTCTACGCCCCGACATCTCGACCTCGCCCTTCTTAAGAACATAAGCTTACGCTTAAGATCTATAGAAGTGCGACACGAACTAGACTCCGACCACCGACCAGTTCTGTTAGATCTCCAACCTAGACTCGACTTCCCAGGCCCCTCAGGCCTGTTCGGTCCGACCAAAACCATAATAAACTGGGAGAAACTAGGCCAAGCTTTGTTGGCCCCTAGCTCTACCCACCTCGACCAAATACCGACTAGACTTACTTCCGAGACTGATATTGAGCTAGCCGTTTCCTCTATTACAAAGCACGTTAAAAGCGTCGTGGACAGCTGTTCAAGGACGGTTAAAATTACAGACGACAGTAGATTTAACCTCCGAGCGACCTTCGTGCTTTGATAACAGAGAAAACGCAGCCAAGCGCGCTTACGCTGCCTTCCCATCGGCCGCCAACAAGCAGTTCATGAACGCTCTACGGAGGGACGTACATCGTTTAGCAACTGAATGGCGCAACGCTGGGTGGGATCAGTGCCTGGAGGAACTGAAACCATCCCATCTTGCGTTCTGGAAGCTGCAGCGCTCACTAAAACAAGATACCGTCACCGACTTGCCGGTACTTAACAGACCCGACCAAACAAAAGCGTTCGACGACGACGAAAAGTCCGAATGCCTGGCTGACAGCCTGGAAGCCCAGTGCACTCCCAGCACGCTTCCACATGACGTAACATTTGTCGCGACTGTCGACCTCGAAGTCGAACGCCTCACCTCACTACCACTGACTAGCCCTCCACTCAGAGCCATAACTGAGATGGAAGTCCGTAACGCCCTTAAGGCACTAAAACCAAGAAAGGCTCCAGGTCCGGATGGCATCACCAACCGGATCCTGAAAATTCTCCCTGATCACCTGATCAACCGGCTCACCCTGATTCTGAATGCTGCCATGGCCAACTGCACCTTTCCAGCTAGCTGGAAGGATGCAACGGTCATCGGCATTCACAAGCCGGGAAAGCCGGCCAACGAGCCCACTTCCTACCGACCTATCAGTCTACTCAACCCTCTCGCCAAACTTTACGAACGCATGATCTATGCCCGACTGCAAGATCACGCAGAGACCAACAAACTAATCCCTGACGAGCAATTTGGCTTTCGACACCGGCACTCTTGTGTTCAACAAGTGCACCGCCTGGTCGAACACATTCTTGGCAAGCAAACTGCTTTCTCAAAAGAGATCCCGACTGGAGTAGTCTTCCTCGATGTAGCGAAAGCTTTCGACAAGGTCTGGCACAACGGGCTGGTATACAAGCTGTACCAGCTCGGTGTACCCGATCGGCTCGTACTACTTGTACGTAACTTTTGTCGGATCGAAGTTTTCGATACAGAGTGGAAGGCACTCTATCTTCCCTCACTGCATTCAGGCAGGTGTCCCCAGGGCTCTGTACTATCCCTCTTCTATTCACGCTATATACAAGCGACGTCCCAAAACACCTAGGACCGAGCTTGCCATGTTTGCGGATGACACTGCGCTTTACGCATCCAACCGCAACCATGACAAACTCGCAGAAGATCTCCAGAACGCGCTAGACTCCCTCGGAGACTGGTTCCGCAAATGGAGAATCGAGGTCAACCCTGATAAAAGTGCAGCAGTGTACTTTCATAGGGGACCAAACCGGCCGGACGTCCCCGCTGTAAAGCTTTTCGGCCGACCCATCCCATGGGTAAACGAGACCAAGTACCTAGGCGTCACCCTGGACTCCAGGTTAAACTTCCGATCCCACATAACGAAGGTTCGCGACCGCGCGGCGTTTGTTTTGGGCAGACTACATCCGATGTTGAACAAACGGAGCAAACTCTCCTTAGAAATAAGGTGAGGATTTACACCACCTGCGTCAGGCCTATCATGACCTACGCTAGCGTAACCTTTGCTCACACCTTTAAGACACATCTGAATGTGCTGCAGGTCATCCAAAACCGCTTCTTACGCAAAGCTACCGGGGCCCCCTGGTACATGCGTACCAAGAACCTTCATATTGACTTAGGACTCCTACCATTAAAGAATATATGAAACGAGCGTCCCGTCGATTCTTCGACAACGCTCCCCATCATAAAACCCCTTATAGTTGCAGCGTCCAACTACTTCCCCCATCCAACCACGCGTTTCAGACGCCGTCCGAAACATGTCCTTTCGGATGAAGACGATGAAATTACAGCAGCAGCAGCTGCAGCCATTGCAAGTAGATCACACTCCACAAGCTCTTCAGCAACCGTCGTCCCCGCCGGCGGGGACGCGGAGGTCCTTCATTTGTGCCATTCTTTGGCAACTACCGGCATATACCCGGTAGACATAGTCCGATCCGTTCTTCCCAGAACAACTCGTAAGCCCAACCGCGCCCCAGGGGCGCGATTGGGCTGGTTGTTTGAACAACCAACACACACACACTTCCGGGTGAGCCTTCCGCTCCCCAAAATTCAGCTAGGTGTAGATATAGTTGCCTAAGTAGGTAGATATCGTAGGGACTAGTTAGTAAAAAAAAAAAAAAAAAGCTGCAACTCATTTTCCTGCAGTAAAAAGATTTTTTCTCTACATTTGTTATACATATTTTTAAGTATAAATCCTCCTCTTAAATAATTCTCTCTATTACAAAAACACTCATCAAAATCCGTTGCGTGCGTGGTTTAAGAGGAGATATCGGTATGGACACCGCTACAGAGAAACGCAAAAAGCGACTTTTTTATACTGTGTATTGACAAAGTTAATGAATGTTGACGGCAGCTATATTTGAACATCATTTAATTATAGAAACGTGTTCGTCCTTATCCTTGTTTCTTATCTTTTCTTATCTAGATGTAGAGTTTAAATAGTAACTAAAGATATTGTTATCTCGTGACCTAAAAACTGTAATCAGTTAATTTTAGAACAAGTTATATAAAAATATGAAGTCAAAGATTTGATATTTTTTTATAATTTAAGCATATCAATTCCGTTCCGACTTAGGAGAAAAAAATATACATTTCAGACAAGGCAAGGAAAGAACTCGCTATAGCTCTTACGAAGAAAGAACCTAACGGCATATAAAAAGTTCGTAGTTTTCACATCACTAAAATGGTTTTACCAATTGATCGAATTCTAAATTTGAAATCTTTGCGTGAGGTAGGTACACGTCCCAGTAATAGGCGCAGGTTTCTGACCATGTTGCCACATGGTGCGATGCGAGCGCCGGCGGCATGGCGGCGAGCGAGGCAACTCGCGCGGCAAATAAAAATTTAGGTCACTCTCGTATTGCCCTCGATTCATTCAGCTCGATCGTGCGTTGCGGGTCGATGTATGATAGTGGTGTAAATAAAAACACGTGGCCGGCTTAGTGATAGCCCACTTCGGACCTGTTGCCAGTACGAACAATTTATTTTTAATCACCCTATTCGCTCGCAGCCAAGACTTATTTCGATTCCCGCTCACGCTTACTATAGACTGAACTAATTATTGTTTCAACGTAGAATGTACCATACAATTTCAGAATAGAGTTTTATTGCGACACGAATAAACTGCAGGTTTTAAAAATGCATGCAGACTTTTTAAAGCCAATAAAATGCCTGGCATATTTAAACGTTATCGCTGAAAAAGCAGCCAATGATGAGTGACACACAAGCGGCCAGTATTTAAAAACAACAATGGACTGTCTGAAAAAACTGCCAGTGCCTGGCTGTCTCGAAAAACGCGAAAATCGATATCGTCTGCGCCGGTAGAGGCAGTAATTGGGAAATGCATTCTAGGCGTTTATTTTTCACTTTTCCCGTGCGCTTTTGGTGTTCCTTTTCTGTTCTTTTTTCAAAAATGTGCCGGTTTTTGTCACGATCGAAATAGGCAGTTGAAATTAAAATATAATAACATTGATTCTATAGACTTCTCGCAAATTGAAGAAGCACAAGATTTGCTTAAATATTAAATAAAACACTTAAGTCGCATGAAATACGAGCTTCAAAATATTAAAAGAAAAAGTTCTGCGATAATAAAGTTGTATATAAATGTCTGCTAGAGCTTTTACGGGGGAACGTAAATTTTAATTTACGAACGTTCCACGAGCAACGTAATTGACTTTACGACTCATATCAACTGCAATTAGCCGTTGCGGCCATATGCTATTTAAACCTGGCTGAAATTGTGTTAAAATCTGTTAAAAATTAAATTTGAAAATGGAATTGTTCCCGTGCGATATAAGTGAAGTGAAGTTCCGATATAAATAGGTAGGTAGTTGATTTTAAATCATTCGAAAATTTTAAAATCATTTGTAAGAAAATAAGGCGCCTTAGCAATAACGGTAGTAAAATACCTTTCCATCTCTCATCTTTCAAGTTCTGAAAAAAATACTCGTAGTGTTTTCTATACTAAAGATATGCAAATACGCTGTAGTGGCAAAATTACAATTTACGATGTTAGGTAAAGTTATTTTTATTACTTACATACTTATCAAAGTTCATCGGGTCACATGCGTCTATTCAGTGTTTTACACGGAAAAAGCATGGAAACTAAGCAATCTTCATAATAATATGTATTGAAAAAAGTTGCCTTAAAACTTTGGTATACGCAACTTAAAAATGAAAAAAGGAGATTCCTGCCTTTTAGAATTTTTCTACAGTTTTTGTTCACTATCTTCAAGTACATTTACTTCTAACAATATGGTTGACTCCCCAAGACATAAACATCGTCAAAGGGCTGACACGTTGCATAAGGCAGTAGCTGCGAGTATATTGTATTTAGGTTTAGTGGTAAAGTTAGCTTTCACTTGCCGCTTTCTATTGTAGGAAGTGTTGAATGCAAGACAGTAGGTGCTTTACTTATTTTAGTATTTTTTGTCACCAAGAATAGAAGAATTGGTGATAAGAGAATTTATAACTGGTAGGTATAATTTTATGGCGAGAAGACAGTTTAATCTTATCTGTCTGATGTTTTTGAGTTCTGAAGATACCTACCTAATTGATGAATTTTCAGATACAATATTTTATGTTTAAAAAATGTCTGGTAGAAAGATTAGGTACGATTTTCATACGTAGATAGAGATGGATAAATCATTTTAACAGTTTTATATTCGCCATCCCAGAGTCAGAAATTACTTGGGTATTTTTCGACCACCTAAATAATTCGTATACCTATCTAGTAGATTAGGTTGACTGCATTGAGTGTGCATATCTTTTCATGAGGGTCGTAAGAAGCAGCGACCGAAGACCAGGGTTTCATGGGTATAACAATTTTAGACAATACACTGAAACCCAACTGATTGACTAATTACCAGTGATTGATAGGCTCCGCAGGGCCTTATGTGTAAGCGTAGACTAGCTTGACTACGAATCATCGTCTTCCTTCCTGCCCTTATCCCAAATCAGTTAGGATCGGCGCAACATATTTTGTTAGAACACAAAATCATGGAACTATAGGATTTGGCTACGTTTTATGACCTACCGCCCGCCCGCCTGACGTCATTGAGAATGTTATTGCAGGTAGTATCACCGCCACCATGCGGTTGACCATAGTCGACAGATATTTAGCCGAGGTCGAAAACTCTACGTCGCGTTTTACGAAACACTCTGAGCGGACTAGGGGTGGCAGTGTTCTTAGCCGCTACCACACGGCATCCCTCGACTACGACTACTACAAGTAATAAAATCGTAGTACAAACGAAGCACCCTGAGTAGACTAGGGGTGGCAGTATTCTTAGCCGTTATGCATCCCTTGACTACGACTACTACAAGTAATAAAATCGTAGTACAAAATGCGAGTGTCGTGCGAATCGCAGACGGCGGGGCGCGTAGTCACGCCAGTCACGAGTCACGCCTAGTAGTAATATATTCTGTGGTAGTAGTAATATAGTCTGTGCTAGTAGTAATATGTGACAACTAGCACTTACTCCATTCATGCGATCGCGATTCGCGCCACGTGGGGTAAACGCTTGCGCTCGTGTTTTATTTGTAGGCTATCGAGCACCTGTTGTGTAATAGAGAATTTATGGAATAAGTAAGTAATTGAACACTTTATTGCACACTAATAAATAAAGCAAGTAACATGAACAACTTAACCTAAAATGCTACTAAATGCTAAAAGCAATCTTTTCCAAACAACCTTTGGGTAGAGGACAAATAAACAGAAAATAGAGCAGTGCGAGAGAGAGCAATGGATAGATAAAGAAATTGAAGCGGTTGTACCTAATACATAAAGAAATAAGAATTTTTAACTGCTCTAAATTTGATATAAGTGATACCTAATAAAACTGTAGTTGATGGTACCCAAAACAACATAATGATGTGATAACGTTCATCCGAGCTTCTGTTTCTGAAATTAACTCAAAAATATTACGCAAGAAGCATAGTAGCGTTAGTCAGGATACTGCATGACAATTTTATATTCTCTCTTCATCACACATTTCATGTAACTATATTGCAGTCCTTTTTAAATCAATTTTACAAATATAATTTTGAACCTTTAGGATTTCGACCTTCACAAACTCACCCACCAAAAACTAAACTTGGCGACTGATCCGAATTAGATTCAGGATCGGGGGGCAATCCGAGCCGTTGTTTACAAACAAACCAAATCGGTCCCATTCACCGGCACAGGCTCATATTTCGTGCGGCCCGCGGGACCGGCCGCAGACAGCCGTAAGATACTCCGTAGGGCTGCCGAGAGGAAGAAAATACATGTTTTACCAAAGTAACAATGCTTTTCATCGGTATTAGCCAAGATTTCTGGGGCAAGGGACAATCCAATGAGTTGTTTACAAACGAAATCGGTCCCATTCACCAGCACAGACTCATATTTCGTGCGGCCCGCGGGACAGGCCGCAGACAGCCGTAAGATACCCTCTAGGGCTTCCAAAAGGAAGAAAAACCATGTTTTACCAAAGTAACAATACTTTTCATCAGTATAAGACAAGATTTCTGGGGAAAGGGGCAAAACCACAGACAGCCTTAAGATACTTCGCAGGGCAGCCGTAATATCAAGAATTCACGTTATGCTCCGAAGATACCTACCGCCTTTTAATATTTATTAGCCCAATAGATAGCTAAAATTGAAATAAAATGTTGCGGTAAAGTCTTTTGACTGATACGGCCAAAAGGTGTTTTATCGAAACCAGGAACAAAAATAGAAAGAAATGCATCTCGGGTGTATGAAACAGTGATTACTAGTGGCAACCCTACGTGAGATATCCCGCACTTGAACTTCACGCTTACGTGAACCTGCATTGTGACGTCTACCTTATTCTTAACGCATACTACATATGAAAATATCTGAGCTATCGTCTTACGCTGTATGATTGTTGGTTGAATGTAGAACATAAAGAGGAAAAGATACTAAACTTCGAAAAAAGAGATTCACATCGTTTTTGGTCTGATTCTCTGCTTAGGTTAGATAAATGTTAATGCAGTAGGTGTAAATTTTCTTGTGTGGTATCTACCTTACAAAATAAGTATTTCTTGCAAAGGGCGGTAAACTGGTAGCCCGGCGTGATATACCCTCAGGACCCGCCCTTGACCTTGACGCTCACCTTATTTCTGGGAGATTATCTCAGCTTTGCCTGCTCGCCTATTTACAGAAGACTGCGTTTTTAGCGCATTTTCTACCGTTGAATTTCGAGTTTTGTGTGAATTAATTCAGTACCTACCAAATTTTTGCTTATAAAAGTCAATATGCAACAGCAGAATTTCGCGTTCTGGACAAAATTTATTCTCTATCTTAATTTTGCTCATAAAAGTCAATAGATAATCTGTCAGCCCTGCGTGCGGTACCCTCAGGACCCGCCCTTGAACTTGACTCACGCAGTCACGCGCGGCGCGGCACTGGGACGCTCACCTTATCTCGGCGACGGGGAGATTATCTCAGCTTTGTCTACTCGCCTATTTACCAAGGACTGCGTTTTTGCAGAGATTCTAGCGGAAGAATTTCACGTTTTATGTTTTATTCCGTAAGATGCAAAATTATAGAAAAAAAAGTTGCGTTAGAATTAATTTGTCATAGAAAATATTATAGCATCATTTTAAATACACATTATAATATCACTTCTGCCTATCGCAGTTTTCTGTAAGGTGCGCCAAAGGGCATGATCTTACGTTTTCACCATCCAGAAATACCCCGTAACAATTTCAAATCACAGCAGTTTAATATAAGTAGGTACACTATTGGGCTATTATATTCGAATAGTAAAAACCGCATCGTTGCTTGAATAAAGAGAAAAAAAAATAGAGGCTTTATGCATAAATACACCCGGTTATATCCGGTTAAAGTTCACGGGCAGACTGCGATCCACCGGGGCAACTCGTGCATTTTTTGCACCACTACGCCACGAGAGCATTGTTCGCGTATTTAATCTAATCGTGACACCACTGGGGCTGGAGACATATTTTTGAATCGACAGAACTTTGAATTCTCATTCGCGAGTCTGCAACGAGTGGTCTAACCACTCGTATCGCAAGTTCTATATAGGTACTCTAATTCCGTCGGTTTTCACTCTGTCCGCAAGTTTTTCCGGTATATTACCTACAAAACTGTGTCTGTCAAGATTTGTCATTTATATGGCAGCTATGCTACCATAAACCGCAATACGCCCGGTACGTGTCCGATACACCTTATTTTTGACAAATAAGGGATAGATTCGTATGGTAGAACGTTCTGATATCAGAAGCGGTTACTTGAAAAATACATATCCTGGGAGCCTGTTGGCATCCGGGTGTGATTATTTTCCCGAGCATATGTGGCAGGAGACTGTTGACACGTTATACACGAGGGTATACCCGGTTATAACCGGGTATGACCGGAAAGTTTACACGTCTGCGGCGCGTCTGGGAAACCGGGTGGGCACTCAACCGTTCCTTACGAGGATATGTGTGAAGGAATTTCTAGTTCACCACGTCTTATTAGGTTTATTGCTGTTGTGGCATTGAAGAGAAAAGGTAGAACTTAATCAGCAAAATGGTCATCCTGATTTCGGGATACAAGCCGGAAATTTATTATAATGTGAGATTCGTTATTGAGCGTGTATATGACATTTGGACTGTTAATTACCGTACCAAAAGCTGCTGTTAGCTTCTCTTATTCAAAGTCAGAACAATTTCTATCAAAGTAGCCTAAAACAAGAATGAGTTGAATGAAATGCTGAATATGTTTAAAATCGAATACCATATTTTAAAAATCCTCCCGTGTTAGGTATAATTTAAGTACATATTTGAAAAACTTGCAAAATTACGAGCCCTGCCACGCTTTGTGGGTAAGATATTCGCAGGCTAGGATAGAAACGCGATAGCCCAGTTGATAGTGGCGACAGCAATACGAATGCCAAAGGTCGCAAGTTCAAATCCTACTTGCGGTAGAAAAAAATCAAGTTGTCCAAAAACGTTTAAAATCATAAACTTACTTGATTTTACTTACTTATAAGCAACGAAAATGCTTGAAAAGAAAGTGTCCAGCGAACATCCCTGACCTACGCCACGCCGTCACACCCACGGTACCTCTTGAGAGCCGGGTCACTTCCCCGGTCGATAACCCAAGTGCCAAGGGACTCCTCGACATCCGGATATCCGGCTTTTTCATTCAGTTCGCGATTTGTCCGCTTGGCTGAGATTTCAATTTCGTTTCCGTTTCGGGACATTTTGTTGTTTTGAGGACGTGGATTACAAATTCGTTTCCATTTTGCGACATTTGTTGTTTTGAGGACGTTTGTTCAGATTTGAGTTTTATAATTGTCTGATTCATGTTTTCAAATCCAATAGATCATCTTCTTCTTTTGTGTGGGACATAGATTTATAGAACTACCCAATGACCCTGGCGTCAGAGTTTCTCAACCACCTTTGACATGGTTCTGATTACAGTCGGTTAAAGTAATAAAATAACAGGCAGCAACAAAACCTAACGTAATGGCAAACAAATAAATAATGGTAATATTAATACAACAAGACTATTATCTTTCTATTACCAGTAATAGCATTTATAACTGACCTATTACAACATTGATAGAAGCACGTAGTAGAAATAAATAACCGGATCAAAGCCGGGTGTTATCCGGGCGGTTATCTAGACCGGGATTGTCTGGCCGACAACATGCCCTTTCACCCCAGACAGTGTGTGTGCTTATCTTATCTATCAACTTTCTATTCATTCGTTCACAGGAGATATAAATAAAAATGAATATATTACATTTCTTTATATCAACAGTACCTAATAGCATTTATAACTGACCTATTACAACATTGATAGAAGCACGTAGTAGAAATAAATAACCGGATCAAAACCGGGTGTTCACAGACGGGTGTTATCCGGGAGGTTATCTAGAACAGGATTGTCTGGCCGATTGTATGCTTATCTTTGAACTTTCTAGTCTTTCGTTCATATGATATAAATAAATCTTAAACGATTACCTCTCTTTCTAATAGCATTTATAACTGACCTATTACAACATTGATAGAAGCACGTAGTAGAAATAAATAACCGGATCAAAACCGGGTGTATCAGACGGGTGTTATCCGGGCGGTTATCTATAGCGGGATTGTCTAGCCGACAACATGCCCTTTCACCCCAGACAGTGTGTGTGCTTATCTTATCTATCAACTTTCTATTCTTTCGTTCACAGAAAATATAAATATCTAAAACTCAATGTAATAGACATTCCTTTCTATTAGCAGTAAAGCATTTATAACTGACCTATTACAACATTGATAGAAGCACAAATAAAAAACGGGGTGTACGCAGACGGATAGGTATTATCCGGGTGGTTATCTTAAACGGAATTGTCTGGCCGACAACATGCATTTTCACCCGAGACAGTGTGTTTTTATCTAGCAACTTTCTATTCTATCGTTTATAGGAATTGATAATGGTTATCACGTAATTTTTCAGGATACAATATATTATGTAAATAATGCAAGACCTCTCGTAAGCTATGCCTAATCAAATCTAAAACTTATGTAACTGAAAACTTATTTTTACTACATTTCGAAAATTACTTAACTGATTTTTCATGTTAGATAGCTACCCAAGATAATTTGAAACACAAATTTTGTTTTTGAGATTTCAATAGACGGTCAAAATTTGCGAAAATGTTAACAGGTTTCGTATATTGTCTGAGTTGTTTCAGCAATTTTTACCCATTCAACTTGTTTTGAGAGTTATGTATTTGTCTATAAAAATACTAATTCGGTTCTGTCTTTTTCCAGGTCTTACAAGACATCAAGGTAAATAAACGCATTTTTAAATTTCTCTGCATTTAGTTCTGTCTTGTCTTTCTGTTCTTTCTAATAATGGCACGTCTTCTGTTCTTTTGTTTTATCTTAATATGTAGATACTTACTCTTAGCTTAGCTTAATTATACCTAGCCAGCAATATCGTTACTAACTATTTTTTTTTCCTTCTTTCATTTCTTGATTATAACTTACTTATAGATTTTGTAGAGCGAATTTTCAGGCAAATGCCGCGCTATATTTTTTTGATGTCATTATTTTTAGATTAACTTGCTCGTAGCATGTTGTATTTAGCATCTAGTTTCCTATTAATATATTAAACGCTCGCTAGAAGGATTGAGGGGTGAGTATTTCCAATTTTCCCGTCCTGATTTTCCCATCGTTAATCCAATATTAAACGAGGGCAAAGTTGAAGGAAATAATGAAATGAAATCGAAGTCTAACGAACTTACCGTCCAATTTACGGAATTCCAGCTTTCGTCGAATTTCCGTATTAAGTAAAAACATGACGTCTGAAATATATAAAATGACTAAGACACATCGCGTCCGTGAAGGTTCGATACGTACCCCCCTAGGGTGGGGGAGGCGACCCCCCCTGCAGAGGGGGGCCGGTCGATGGGTCACCGACCCCGGGAGGATTCCGAACCCCACCTACTTACTTATTTATTAAAATTTCGTACTTTGTTGCAACGCAATTTGTTGAGAAAGTTTAATTTTACAATTGGAGTTTCATCTTAAAGAACATAAAGGGCCAATTGGGGAAATGACTTCGTAATTAGATTTCGGAATTCCGAGTTTTTGATGTCGGGACGGGTCGTGTGATTCTGATCCCACCCAAAACATAAATGTGAAAGGCTGCCAAGTTCGATAATATTGGAATGCTTCGCCTATAAAAGAAGTGAGATCTAAATAAGTACCAAGTTCCATACACAGACCTCAGTTAAAAATAGTTACAGGAATGCACACTTGATTTTTCGCAGTTTGGAAATAAGAATCTACTTTCCGTTTCGAACTTGGCAGCCTTTCACATTTATGTTTTGGGTGGGATTTCATTTATTTTTGTAAGGTTTATTTTCTTTTTTTCTTATGATTAAGTTAGGTAAGGAAATATCTCATTTATACTTTACTTTGACTAAATACAAACCTTCGTAACGAATTTTAGGTCGGTACGACGATTGGAAGATATAGATAAATTTTTTGTTTTTGGTCCTTAGGGGTATGAATTTACACCTTCATTATTTTTAAAACCGACTCACACTTGGCCATTTTCAGATTTTTTCCTTTACCTTGACCTAAAGACCTACCTCCATGCCAAATTTCAAGTCAATACGACCATTGAAAGTGGTCTAGGTTTTTGATGAGTGAGTCGGTCAGTCAGTCAGTGAGTGTATAGTAAAAATAGCGATTTTCTGACGTCAATATCTCAAGACCTACAATAGGTACATTAATGAAATTTTGTATTTTAGATCAGTAAGTAGATCTCGACAGATACTAGAAATTTCATATGCGTAGATAAAATAGATTTTGAGTTATAGGTGGGTCAAACTTGGCCCGAAATGGTTCGTGTAATATAACCCACGGCCGGTGTGTCGCTTTTTTTGCTCGAACTTGGCGGACACACTGCCGTGTGTCTAGATGTCTGCATTATGCTATGCGGTGAAGTCATTTATTTCAGTACCACTTCATTTGCTCAATAAGTAAGGTCCGGACGTAAAATGCATGGGAAAAGTATAGTCTTAGAATTGACATGTTTATGACAGACAACCAGTTTAAGAGCTTTGATGATAATGATCATGATCATAGTGTGGTGACTTAGATGTGATGTAGACTTTGAAGAAGTCATACTTTTTTTGAAGCAGAAATCGGTAGATTTTGAAATTTAAATTCATGCATCTAATAGGTAGTGCATAATAACATGATGTTACATAGTGTTGCTACAATACAATTTTAATCAAAACGTGCTTGTTTTGCATCTGTTCTATTTATAGGTGAAACGATTTTCCACAATTTTACGGTTACTAAGAACAAAATTGATCAGGCCAATATACTGATAACAACCCTGGTAGCAACCGATAATACGAACATAGTTATTTCTTACTAATACTACTACGACCCATAATCTAAAGACGTAAAGTTCAAAATAACTGAATTTCCCGTTCCTTTCTATCAAATAGACACGTCTCTTTCTTTCCACAATCGCCAACGGAGATTCTATTTACAAAACATTGGGAGCGACGTTGCCGCTGCGCTTGCGCATGTGACGTCATGGCCTCATGCGTTGTCCTTGTCGGGTAAAACAACCTCTCTTTCTAAACAGTGGTCTACAACCAGCAACTTTTGAAGGTCGGCCTACAAAATATACGTAGCCATATGATTAAGAACATCAGCATAATATTAATCGTCATGATGAAGATTTTGAGAGTTGACGTTGAATTTACGTAGTGTGCTAAAACAAAAACAATGATTTCAATGAAATATTAAGGAAAAACATTTTAAGTGAGCTTGGATATTGGATACAAGAAAAATAATGTTATTCTTCTTGATGAGACATAAACAAAGCAACCAATAAATGACTCATTTTCTCACTTGATTTTAGCTTAAATAAAATTAAAAGATAAAAACCTTTTGGCAAGGACTTCAACTGAGTTTAAACTCAATTGAAGAGCGTTTTGTCTAGGAGTTCATCAGCAGATCCTGACCTAATGACCATGTGTCTACAAAGTTAACAAAAACCGTTAAAGAAATTCAAATATCGAGTAAAGTTCCACGACTTCGCTCATATAACCAAGTAGACATGACCAAGTCTATGTTTGGACATTAGTCGAGGATGTTTCTATAAACACGAGGGAGCAATTAGTAGCTGTTGCTACAATCGTTGCTACTATTTAACAAACATTACCTAATGTTATCGTATATACCATAACAATGGAACGAGCTTATTAAATAGCGTCTATGTTATTCAATGGTTGTTTAGAATGGTCGAAATTTGAAACTATTTAAAAGTTTATATTTAGACAGTGGTAATGGCTAGGAATACTGCCACCTCTAGTCCATGTTGTGCTTTAACAAATCAAGTTGCAACAACCCTGACTGTTTTAGGATAAGGGCAGGTACCTAATTTGTGAAGGTCTTACACTTTCCATATGTATGCGGTCAAGTCGATATGAATTTTCAACATTAACTAAAATGCAATGCTTTTTCTTCATCATCAAAAGTTTCTTAACCATTGACTATTGACCCTTTTTTGTCGCAGCATAATTTTCTTGTGTACTTACCTAGCTAAGATATCTTCAGTCAGAAGGTACCATATCATAATTTTCATCACCTCTTACTTCAAATTTTGGTAATTTCTTGAATATGTTTTACTAAAAAGATTTTGGGCGCTAAAGGTGTTTTGAGATACAAAAAGTAGGTAATGGTTTAAATATTCGCTTTCTCGGCCAGTCGGTAGGTATTCATTACTCATTATCATTACTCATCTTTCTATAACGTTCTGTAATAATATTGTTTAGACAGTTTTGTTTGCTTTTACTTCTTTGCTAATGGTATTTCATCGAACCATTAATTTTCCTCATGTTACTAATTAATTATGTCACTTATTTACTTCCTGTATTTGGGTCTGTGGGTGGGGACACATTAAGTACGGTCCCTAATAATTTTCATGACTCTACCTACATTATACTTTTGCGTGATTTAGGTATCTGGTATCTCAATAAATTGACAGGTTGTTCTTTAAACCAGTTTGTTCTTATCTATAAAAAAGTGGGGTAGGTAAGTTTACATAAGTGATTGGCTTTTCTATATTTAATAAAAAATCATCGCTGATTAGAAAACCCCTTACCTGCCAAATCATGTTTTGTGTTTACCATCAACAATTATCTAACTCGAAAAATACCTACTTCAGATACGGTGCACCTTAGCATGAAGCGAAAAGAAAAAATAAACACAAATAGTACGACGGAAGTAATCAATTCTGAACATAATAGATTCAGAACGGGAAGGTTAGGGATCAATCGACGTACAATGCCAGACCTTCGGGGTTATTTAGACGGACTGGCTTCTACGTCTTTCATGGCACGGGTCTTAATATTATACGTAGTGGAAAAACTACAAAAAGCAAATATAATTCTCAATCTCATTTTTTTAGTGTTGGTACTCTACGCTATATTTTATTTAAAAAGATTAATACTTACCAGGGCTCACCGGAACATTCGTTGAATCAATATCCCACTTCAGCACGCCATTAATAAAAAACATTCCCTTAAGTAAGGATATCAGAATTAATATGAGCGCCATCTGTCATCGAGTAGCGGCAAACAAAAATGACTACGAAGGCTCTAATACATTACTTTTTACTGGGAAAATCACTGGACAGCTAATATAAAAATGATTTTCTTGTTTAAATCACCTAACCCTAGGTAATTCATATAAGTAGTACCTTCTTCCTTTCCTATAGGTAGTACCTAGAAATGAGTTCTCTTTATCTTTCAAAGTTAATTAGAATCTCTATATTTCTCAACTCGGTTGATTTCGTTCGAAAATTTAAACAAAGTTGCCGCAAACATTAATTGTTTTAGTTCACTAAACACATAAATCTGGTTGTGTGACATTAACAGTTTTACAGTTATATTGTGTTTCTGTTTGTTTGTTTTTGTTGGCTGCCACCCAGCTAGGTGGAGCCCCTGGGTTGATTTGAGGCACATTTTATTGTGCCAAATCTAAATTTATTGGTTTATTGAAATAATAAACCAATAAGTTTATAATGTGAAATATTGCTGGTGAAAAAAGACATCTTGAATGAATGAATAGTTTATGTTATGTCTTCTTCCCTCACAGAAATTAAGCTCATAAAATAAGATACTAAAAGAACTTCTCAATTGAAATTACCTTAATTCAGTTATAAACCTAGTTTTAAAATGAAAACAGATTAAGTTCAGATTATTTTAGTTTATTTATTGTATTCGTTTATCTGAAGTCCTCTTTACGACAAAATTCCTTTATGATCTGTCTTATCATATTTACCTACCATACTCGTAATTCAGAGCAATTATAAGACCTATAAATAGACGTCGGCGTATTTACAAATAGGTAATACGTATTTTGCAATATGTCTGCCGTAAATCACAAATATCCGCTTACGCTCATAAAAGCACGACCGTTTCAGGACGTCCCAGTTTTACGGTTTTTGAAAATGAAAATTAATATGAGAATATTCTCTTAGCGAAAGTAGGAAATATGATTGCGTGGGAACACTTACATAACATTTGCAATGGATTGCTCATAAACCCATAAACGTACCGAGACCACCCAAGTGCCTTTAACCACAAATTAGGGAAACGGGGCGCCTTTACAGATGGCTCACTCAGTACTAGCGACCATTTTGACGCTTAGGTACTTACTTTAACTGGAATCCCAGGGGAACTCAAGGTAACTAAAAAAAATTGTTGCCGCGAACGTCATATTTCTTGAATTATAATTAGCTCAGAATCATATGTCGTTCTTGTATCAGATTTTGCTGTCTTGATATTCTTATACTCTAAGATTTTTGACAGTAGCAAGAGACAATCGCGAAAAACCTAAATAGGGTCGAGTCGAGTGAGTCTTCTGTATACTCTCTTTTTTGTGTGTTAACTTCGTCCAAGGCCTTAATAATATCTAGCTGACGTACAGTTCGGAAATGCGGAATATAACATCAAAGTTCTACCCGCGCGAGTTGCCATCATATTACCCATAGACAAATGAAACCTTTTTCGCGCAGGCCGTGAATGACAATTTGGTGCTCTGTGATATTACCTATTATGTCATACAAATTGATCATGCAACTTGACACATGCGGTGTTTCTATAGAAAGACTAGCTAGTATTTTACTCCAAATTTTCTTATTAACAAATTTTCAAGTCTGACTATGCGTGCGTTTGATTAATTATCAGCCTGGCACCGACGCGATCTGATAACACAACCCATCCTTATCTATCTGGGTCGGTAAACGCCCCGACACAAATTACGAACTCGGTCTAAGATTGATCGATATGGCAAAGCAGCGTGAAAATGTTACGGTTATCTGTTAAAAGATCTAGCGGGTTTAAGTTAAAATTGATTTTCTTACATAAAACCTGAAGGAGCTACAAAATAACATGTAGGTAACAATCACCGTATTAAAAGATTATTTATCATTGCACGTATATATTATTTTTTTTGTAACAATTATGGTTGAGATTGAGACAAATACATATGTGAAAAATTACTTACATATTCTAACTCACATTTGCTGAACTAACAAGATGTCAAAGATTAGAGGGTCGTAAACTTATGATGACATCAAACATTTTTCAGCTTAGAGTTTTCTGTCAAATAAATATTCTTATGTATTAAAATAAACACGCACTGTTTAAAACTAAAGGCATCCTTATCGAATATTTACCTTTTTTGGAACACTTCCCGTGTTATGTCTAAACAATCTTAAAAATCTTGTCGCACTTTCAAATCCTGCGGTAGAAAATTTGCAAGTTTTCTTCAACTAAGACTGACGTCGATGTTTATGTCGACACGAACAGCATTAAAATCCGCAATATATCACTCGAAACACATTTTTATAAATACCTGTCAAAACATCCAATTACAATGAAAATAGCGACACACGTAGTTATATTGTGAACCGTAGTTTGAAGTCTGAAATGCTTTGTAGTGGAGATTTGAGGACGTTTGAGCTGGTGCCAACAGATCAAAGGTGGTGTGTCCTTGGCCGAATACTGGCTGCCAATATTATGAAGGTAAAAATATCGGTATTATAATGAAATGTGCGAAAAATTATTAGTGGTTTTGCAAAATTTTAAGGTGTCTCTGAAAATTATAAAGTCCATATCCACTGTCAGAAAGCACCTCTAGAGGTCAACATACGTTGGTTTCCTATTTAGGTGCTATGCAGTTACTATGAACAACCAAATACAAAGGTATAGAATAAATGATTAAACGATTCTTGTACGTTCTGTCGACAAATAAACTCTTGCTTTGATTTACTTCGCTGGTGATTTGGTATTCACTCATCTTCATAAAACATTTACGTAGGGTATTTTATTAAATCTAGTGTCTCTTTCAAGTTGTAGAGATTATTCATTCATGTTTTACTTTCACAAAATATTCTGATCTAAAGAACCATTTACATAATTCTAGACTACATAAGTAAATCAAGCCTATCAAATTCTTTCGCCCTATTTCCGAACTTATCAGAATAAGCCACTGATCTAGAAAACATGTAATCAGGCCAATGGATACGATTCTACTGTACATACGTTCGGATACAATTTACTACATAAGGCATTTCTATCCACATGATATAATTCGTTTGCATACATTACTTTCATGGGTGAAGGAATAAAATAAATTCAAACGACCTGCTTTGCTTTTACTGTTATTGATAGGGTACTGTGTGGTGTTTATTTTAGACAAATTACTCGTACGTAGCAATACCACAAAATAGAGAGTTTACAGAAGAATCACTCGACACTATTTAGGATTTTCGCGGTTGTCACTTATTATTTATGTACATAGGCAGGGTTGCTACTGTCAAAAATCTCATAGTATAAAAAATAAGAATATCAAACAGCAACATCTGAGACAAGAACGTCATTTGATTCTGAATCAATTTTAATCCAACAAATATGAAGTTCGTGACATCCATATTCATAGTTACTTTGAGTTCCTCTGAGATTCCAGTTATTTTCAGTTAAAGCAACAAAAATATAGATTATTGAGTAAGCGTCAAAATCTTCCATAGTACTGAGCGACCCATCTGTAAAAGGGCCTCGTGGCAATACTCAGTACGAATTTTATAGGTATCAGGTGATAGTTGGTAGCTGTTTCACAAGTACCAAATGATAATAAAAGCACTCTATTTCATATTTTTACTCAAGCAAATAAACAGTGCAAAACAAATCAACTCGTTACATATCTGGATGATATAGTGGTGTTTTAATTTCCTTTGCTACGTGTAAATTTAATATTCACTAGCTTCACAAAACCTCTTTCTAGTTTAAATAAGATTTCTCTAAACTAAGTCGATTTAAGCCCGACATAAAGGCGGTTACACAAAGTTGGACAAAGCCGCTAGTTTGGCCAGAGCTGGACAAAAGCTTTTGTTTACGTCTAATGGACGCCGGCTTTGTATTGCGGTTGTGCTCCTACTTATTGTCCGACTGTGTGTACGCTTCTTAAGGGTTATTTGGGGTTAGAGTTATGAATATGAAATTATTAAATCAGATGAGATGTAGGAGAAACCTAAAAGCGAGTAGTAGTATAGTATTCTTTGCTAAAAATTAGAAGAAGAATTTAGAACAATTATATCAAAAAGTTTTAATATTGGAATTTAAATAATTAAAATTGTTTTTTTTAATAGACTATTTGAATTATTTATTAAGACTGGTAAAAATACAGTTCAATATTCATTCGGCAGTCTTGTAAATAAATCATTTAAAAGCTTCGTAGTATCTACTTATTCTTTTTGAAACCAATACCAACACAACTTTTAATAATAGACGAATATGAAATCCGATACAAAAGCTAAGCATAAAACGCATTCTAGCGGAAGTCAATAATAAAAATCTACCCACAGCTGTTTGTGCATCTATTATGCAATTTTTATATTTGTAAAGATTTTATCAAGCGAAAGATATTGCATTATATGCAATTACTTATTTATGAATTAATCTTTTATGCATTTTGCAAATATAGTTAAGAAATGGAAAGCAAATGTCTTGTTGAAGACGGATGAGGGCTGATCTTATCTTTTGTACAATTACGTGCAAAAGCTTGTTGAAAATCGAAATTATTTATTATTTTTAGGTATAAAGGATAAACAAAGCGTGCCGTGCGTGTAGTAGCAGCTAAGAATACTGCCTGCCACCCTAGTCCTCTCAGGATGTTTTGTAAAATAAGACGTTGTAAGTTTTTGACCTCCGCTGAATATCTGTCGATTATGGTCAACCGCATACGTGTTACCACATACAGTAGCATTACCAAAGAGGGTTGAAGTCAGGCAGGCGGCCGCTCAAAAAACATTACCAATAATTTGTTTTTCTAACATACATATTGCGCTGACCCCAACTAATTTGAGATAAGGACAGGAAAATGATGATGAAAGGATAAGCAGATTGGTGAAGCCAGCTGACCGTGTACCTTAAAATAGCATCACCTCTTTTACATCCCTGGGTGCCGTGAAATTTATAAGAATAAATCCAAAGAATAGGCAAATGCGTTCACATTGAGATACCTACCTTGCACTAACCTTGGCAACACGTCTCTCAAGTGTGGGGAATAGTGATGAAAATACACGTAACCCCCAATAGGGAAAAGCCCATGCTGAAGACTATGGTGGAGCAAACATCACTTAACAAAGCACGGCAATTTCCCACCTGTCCTAACCACTTGCCTGCCCGCCTGTACTGCACAGAACCATCGGACCATGTCTTCAGACAATGGCATCGTGTATGGTGCACTGAACACCGACACTGCTTCTCTCATTGGCTACAATTGCATATTGCATGGTATTTTGGGGGTTTATTTAGAATGTGATGAATCGAGGGAATTCGAAGCAGCGTTACCTTTAAATAAGGGATGGTTTACCGAAAACTTTGCAGTCATGAGTAAAAATACGCGAAACGACAAGTAATTTAAAAAAAACTTTATTTTAATTCAAACAAAGATTTTTAGACTAAAACTAAGACGAGTTACCAAGACGATGGTTGGAGTGAAGTAATCGAATTTTCTACGTGTTTGCTGTTATTTATACCGCTGCTGCACCCAATGTTCCTTTGTTCTGAATGTTTTGTCTTTCAAAAGCTAATGGGTCTTTCATGAGACGATATCAGCACACTTTCCTGTAAATGTTTCTTTTCATGCTTGGTGGTCCAGGGTGTAATAAAAATATGACCCGTTCCATTGTTCATTGTCTGCTTTGGAATGTCGCCTTCCTCAGGTTCATATCTATGAATTATATTTTTAGTATCTGGTGGGTTAGGGCTTGGTTGACTGTCCCCCCTTAGTTTTGGAGTCCATGGTTTCGAACGAACCTTGGATCGTAAAAATTCATAAATGATAATAACTGCAATACTTATGACAAGGAGTGTTATTAGACCATACTGAATATAGTTATGTTTTTCTTGTGTTTGAAGGCCTCCTATTTGTTTCAACTGCTTTAATGTTGAAGTTATCTTGTTAGGATCATAGGTAAGGTCTATTTCAGCAATTTCTTTCGTCTGGTTGATTTCAAGACTTGTTATAATAATTTCCTCCTTAGATTCTTGAGTCTGAAAGCGTTTTATTCCTGCTAACGTGAGCTCGCAGTTATCCCCGTTGAGTACATAAGGTCCTTTGACCCACGATGTTTCTTCTCGTTTACCGCATTTTATCTTAACTTCTGTAGTCTTGTTGAGGTACATGTAAATAGCTTTTGATGATATTTCTTGGATTTCTTCTTCTGGGCATTTGATGGGAACGGTTTGGCATTGTTCAGTGGTTTTCTTGGACAAAAAGTTGGTTTCACAGGTGTTTCTTTGTAGAAAGGTTCCTTTGCATATCAACTCCTTTAGTTCAAAGCAATCGGCTAATTCGTACGTTTCTTCATCGTCATATGCTATAGTTACTTTGCGCATTATAGGATAGGAACAGGTAGGGATATTTTGGATCACGGGAACAATTTTCTCGTCTCATAATATTTTGCCTTAACTAAAGGTATTTCTATAATAAAGTATACAATATTATCAATTATTCTACTGTTTACATTGATAAGAGGTTCAATATCATTAATATTAAATGAGATAATTACATCTTTTGAAATATAATTAAGATTCTCTTGTAGCAAATGACTATTTATTATACTGTAATGATACATATGATGTTCGGCAAAAGTTATTGCTGTAGATAATCTTTCGGCTACATCCTGAAGAGACTGAGCTTGTAACAAGATGTCCATGGCTACTTTAGTTTGCTCATATTTGTTTGCAACTTTTACACTTTGTCTATCAAGAATATTTTGAACATTTATTATTTTCTTAATTTGAGCATTATATTCCTCTAAAGAATTGTCAGTTACAGAAATCTGTTTGTTATAAGCAACTTTCAATGTTTCTAAGTCTTTTTGAATTTTGTTTAAATCATCTTGATCTAAATTACCTGTGATAGCTTTAATTACAGAGCCAAGACCATTAATTAAACCTCTCTTAAATCTAGTTTGAGTATTCAAGTGATTACATATTTCGCTTATATGATCTAATATTACACTTATTCTATGATAAATATGTTTTGCCTCTCCTATATATGGATTAGACACAGACACAACGCGGTCAACAGTATCCTTTAATTTATCTTTATGTTCAAAAATAGGTTTGATATCTAATTGATGTATGATACTCCACTTTCCTTCCATAATCCTAGAGGATTTCATTTCAACTAGAATCACATGTTCGTTAGGATTTAGCTGTCTGAACTTGTAACTGAGGACACTGAGGAGTCTGTAACAAAAAGTTCCTCCATGTGATAAGTCCGTCCATTATTAAGTTTATATTTGTTATTTGGTTCGCATGCCTCGACCCTATATGGTCCCAAAAACCTAGAGTTGGTCTTGTGTCTTTCAGCCTTGCTGTTCTTTAAGTATACTTTATCACCAACCTTAAAAGGTTCACGCGGGTGAATGGCTCTATTGTATCTCTCATTACGTTGTTGCTTCTGATTACGTAACAAATTGTGTATATCATTATTTAACTGTGTCACAAATTGTTTTTGTTGCAGTGTATAATTTTGAATAGCTACTCTTAAGTCGTCAAAGTTACGGAGTCGGGGTTTTCTACCAAAATGTACTTCGAAGGGTGTTTTGTTAATTGAGCTGTGTGTTGTGTTATTGTAAGCATGTGTTATGAAGTGTATTTTCTGATTTTGGTCTAAATCTGAATCTCGCTGCAATCTAAATAATTCTTGAAGAGTACTGTGAAGTCTTTCAACGTCTGAGTTTGATTTATGATGCTGAGGCGATGTAGTGTGATTAACAATCTCATACGTTTGAAATAATTCTGAAACTACTTCACTACAAAATGATTGTTCGCCATCGTGCACAATTTTTCTGGGAGATCCTATCATTGCAAAGATTTCAGATAAAGTGTCGTAGACCTTACTTTTCTCTGTAGGCTTTACTATAGCGTATTTAGAAAATTTATCAATTATAGTGAGGTACCATTGCCTCTCCAGTGACATGAAATCTATGTGCCATATTTGCATAGGCTCATGTGGAGTTTCCGTTTCAGTTGCTATTGTTACATTAGGGTGCCTATTATATTTTCTAATTGACACGGTTCACAATTGTTAACATACTTTTTATTTGTTTTCTCATTTTTTCCCAGTAGTATTTTCTCTAAGTTGTTTATACATACTTTCAATTCCAGGATGTCTATTATCTTTAAGGTGATATTCTTTGATTAAGCGTAGCTGGTCTTCCTTTTCATGAATTTCTATGAGGTTTTTAGTGTATCTTTTCGGTTTGAGTTTTGAGTGATCAAAATACTTTCTGTAGACCTCTGATACTTTATAATAAAGTTCGTCATTAGGTATTATGAAAGCATAATTTTCATGATTAAGATATTCGAGCATAAACGCTTTTATGGTGTCTTCCTCTTCTCCTGGTGGGATGTAGAAATACAGGATTCCATTTTCTCGTTTCACGTTTTTGTAAGGTGCCATTTCAAATATAACACGTCTTAAGCGCCTAGGTGGATATTCGTTGATAATAGGAATGCCTTCATCACTATCTTCCTGATTAGAGTGTACTGTGCCTTGAAGACTAACATGGTCATGTTCCGCTGGAGGTAAAGCTCTTCTTGGAAACGGTCCCATTATATCTTCATCTTCTGATTCGGTAAGGGCTAAATCTTCCTCCAGGTTAACATCCATGGAGTCACTTTCAGTGTTATGAATTTCGATTCGACTTAAAGCGTCTGCTACGTAGTTTTCTTTTCCTTTTACGTGTTCTATCTTGTAGTCATAATCCTGAAGTTTGAGCTTCCATCGACAAAGTCGCTGATTGGGTTCCTTTAACTTTGTTAACCAAGTTAATGCCTTGTGGTCTGTTCTTAAAATGAATTTTCTACCGTATATATAGGGTCTGAATTGTGTTACAGCCCATAGTATTCCAAGTAATTCTTTCTCAGTAGTGTTATATTTCTGTTCAGTGTTGCTTAGGACTCGCGATGCATAAGCGATAGGATGATTATCTTGACTTAAGACGGCACCTAATGCGATGTCAGACGCATCTGTTGTCAAGACAAATATTTTATTGAAATCAGGGGAAGGTTAAGATTGGTGCGTTCGTTAATAAGCGTTTACATGTATTAACGGCTTCGATATATTTTGGATTGTTGATGTCTATGACAGCATCTTTCTTTGTAGCATCGGTTAGAGGTTTAACTATTTTGCTGAGATTGGGAACAAATTTTCTGTAGTATCCGATAAGTCCTAGGAATGCTCTAACTTCTTGAAGAGTTTTCGGTATTGGGAACTTCTGAATGGCCTCTATCTTTTTTTGATTAGGTTTCAGTCCGTCTTTATTCAGCACGTGTCCAAGGAATTCTATCTCTTCTTTCATAAAGACACATTTATTCGAGTTGACCTTTAAGTTGGCTTTTCGTAACGCTTCAAAGACTTGTTGTAGTCTGTTAATGTGTTCTTGCTTTGTTTTAGAGTAGACAATGATATCGTCAAGATAAACAAGACATATGTTCCTTGCGATTTCTTGTTTGAGCACATTATTCATCATTCTTTGAAAGGTTGCGGGAGCGTTCTTCAATCCAAATGGCATTCTCAGGAACTCAAAATGTCCATCGGGAGTGCTGAAAGCGGTTTTTTCAATAGAATCTTTGTCCATCTTAATTTGATGATAGCCAGATGTTAGATCCAATGTAGTAAAGTATTTATTACCTTGAAGCTTTGAAAATAGTTCCTCAATGTTAGGTAGTGGGAATTTGTCTGATTTAGTTTTTTCGTTAAGTTTTCTGTAGTCGATTACCATTCTCCATTTTTGTTTTCCAGATTGGTCCATTTTTTTTTGGTACTAAGTGAACCGGTGATGCCCACGGTGATTCGGAGGCTCTGATAATGTTTTCACTTAGCAGTTTGTCTATTTGTCTTCTAACTTCCTCTTGTTGAACTTGAGGTAGTCGAAACGGCCTCTGATAAATAGGATCTTCGCTGATTAAGTTAATACGATGTTGGATGCTAGTCGTAGCACTATGTGTAACGTCCTCTGTAAATAAGTCAGCATAAGTTTTACAAAGCTCTTGAATGTTTTCGTTATCATTCTCGGTCATGTGGAAGATAAGAATTTCTTTTTCTGGCATCGTTAATTTTCTTTCCTTTAAGTCTATTTTCGCACTAATCTGTTCTATCATATCGGTACCCATCAATATGTCGTACTTATCACTGAAGTTGTATACGTGGAATTTCATTGGGCCATTGTCTTCACCGAAGTATCGACACCAGTATGGCGTTATAATGACTCCATTGTGTCTCGTAACTCCATGCGATGTTTTGACTGTGAAACGTTCCGGTTGCCAATACGGTGCGAAATATTTCCTGGTCACATTTTCTGTGATGAATGATCTTTGGCTACCTGTATCTATTAGAACTTTTAATTTAGGATTGTCCGTCTCAAAGTAAGGAAGGAAGGATTTAACATGGTTAAACTCTATTACGTTTCTTTCTCGGGAGGCTTGGCCTCTTGAAAATTTTCTGTTTGATAATTTTCTTCTTCGTACGCCTCGTAGTCGTAGTCTTGGTAATTTTCAGGGGTTTCATGATCATACTGCTCTTCGTCAGTTTCAGGGTGATAAAACACTTCCTCTGCTACAAAACCTCTTCCTATGTTTACTTGTCCGGGTCTCAATCTCGGTGCAGTGCGCATAGAAACATCTCCAGTATCTAACTTAGGTGGGTTATTATTATTGGGAGCATTCTGAGGTGGATTGCGATTACCGTTTTGCGGTTGTTGCCCTCTGTTCTGTTGGAAGTACGGATGCACCGGCCTTGTGAATACGTTATTCGGATTCGGCGTCCAAGGGTTCCTATTATGATAAGGTACGTTTGGTCGCGGAAACTGTTGCGCATTAAAACGTTGCTGCATTGACCTTGGTGTCATCGGGTAAGTGTGTCGTTGTTCTTGGGGTTGATAATTAGGTTTGTGTGGTTGTACGTTCTGTTGTATAGGAAACTGATTAATAATACGAGGTGCTGGTAAGATATTCGAAAACTTTTGTTTGATGTTATCGAATCGCCCTTCAGCTTCAAGCTGTAGTATTTTTGCGACGGTTTCATTAAAATTACAGTTACTGACGTACACTTGGTCATGATACGGTAAGCTATGTCTTAATGTGTTCTGAGCCGTATTTATGTAGGGTTCCATGACTTCGTCTACCAAAGGTTTGTTATTTAACCCGTACTTATCATGTAACTTACTTTTAATAAAGAATATTTTTTTGTTTTAATTCAAATATGAATTCTTTAAAAGTCGTTTTTTTTCTTTACATTTGCTAGTTCAATTAGAAGCGTGTTAAAGTCACGATTGTCTCCGCATTCAGATTTTAAAATCGCCTGTACATTGTCAAAATTGAACTGGTGATCTACCATCGAAATTACTGCCGCGGCCCTACCCTGCAGTTTCGTCAACAGAAGCATCACGTTGTGAGGAGTATTGCCTCCTACAATATTTAACCACTGCCGCGCGTTATTCAAATAGTTGTAGATGGTATATGGGTCACCATCATAGGCAGGCACAAAACCAATAAGCGTTTTCGGGTCGACCACAGGGACAGTGACTGGCATCACAGGAGGAGGATTCAGAACCTGTTGTGGTGGTACCCCGTTGTTGCAAGGCGGCTGCGCCGCGTTGGTCAATGCCTCATCCATTTTACAAGGAGGAGGGTGAATTACTTCCTCACCGTCCGTCTTACTTTTAAATATGAACCTAGCGGGTCTTAGGAGTGGAATTTTGGATATTAAAGGAAAGCGCACTTACAGTAGCCAGCCGATTACTGCGGTGAGCTGCATCCCACGTTACCACTGTTCACTGAGTCTATTATTCCGCGCACTACACAAATTTATTTATGCGGTTACCCGTGTAGAATTGAGACTTGAGAGTCCGAGCGAAATGCTTGAGCGAAGTTGGGATAACTCGAACTTCCGGAACTCAAAAACTTTTCACTTTCCACCGGGCCCCACGTTGGGCGCCAGTAAAAATACGCGAAACGACAAGTAATTTAAAAAAAACTTTATTTTAATTCAAACAAAGATTTTTAGACTAAAACTAAGACGAGTTACCAAGACGATGGTTGGAGTGAAGTAATCGAATTTTCTACGTGTTTGCTGTTATTTATACCGCTGCTGCACCCAATGTTCCTTTGTTCTGAATGTTTTGTCTTTCAAAAGCTAATGGGTCTTTCATGAGACGATATCAGCACACTTTCCTGTAAATGTTTCTTTTCATGCTTGGTGGTCCAGGGTGTAATAAAAATATGACCCGTTCCATTGTTCATTGTCTGCTTTGGAATGTCGCCTTCCTCAGGTTCATATCTATGAATTATATTTTTAGTATCTGGTGGGTTAGGGCTTGGTTGACTCATGCATGATACACAACCAAACTGAACCCTGCTGAGCATTTGTTGCGAAACGAAATTAAATTTTCGACTATCTACATACGTACATACATATATCACGCCAATATCCCTTGCGGAGTAGGCAGAGCGTAAATGGCTATAAAAATCGGCCATTTACACAAGTCATTCAGAAGACTGTGATTCACCATAGTGACATGTTGTCAGCCTGTCGCCAAAAATCGCAATACACATCAAACATCAACTCTCGCTTCTTACGACACCCACGGGAAAGATATGGGGTGGTGCTATTCTAAGCCAGCATCACACGACATTCGACTGTCTAGACTAAATTATATACAAGCTATTTCAATTTTAAAATTACCCTCATGCAGGGATCTTCGGTCTCCCTCAATTCAATCAAACGTGATTTAAAAAAGGAAGACGACCATTGAAAAAGATGAGCCCTATTACCGATCATAAGTTATGGGTATTGAGATTGAGACGACCCATAATTTAATATGGAACGAAATTATGCCATTAAACAAATATACCAAGACATTACACGAGTAATAAAAGCATAAAAGATTACAGAAATCATGCTATAAATGCTTGCAAGATAATGCATTTATTTACTCAAAGATCACTAAAGCAATAATTACGCAAACTGATTTAAATAATTTGTTTTCTAGGGTACGATTGCAACTTCCTGTTTTATTTCTTCTTTTCATCGTAGTTAAGTTTGAATGCAATTCTTCTCTAGCTTTAACTTGGCTACACCTTCGATGCAATTTTTATCTTCTTTTCTTTTTGGTAACCTCTTTTTCTCACGCCCAAACCCAGCTACTTACATCACTAAACTCTTCTTTCTTCTCCCACAGAGCTACCGCGGCCGCAAGCCCCTCGGCGGAGGCGGGGTGGTCCCCGGAGTGGGGTTGAGTCCAGGGTTACCAGCTGCTGCATCACCATCGCCTGCACCGGCTGCGACTGCTGCCGTGCCGTCACCGGCCCCTGCCACTACGCCCAGTATGAAGCAGGAGCATCCCTCACAACCTATGGTGAGTTCATTGTGGGGCTGAGTCCAGGGTTACCTGCTGCAGCGTCACCTTCGCCAGCACCGGCTGCGACTGCTGCCGTGCCATCACCGGCCCCTGCCACTACGCCCAGTATGAAGCAGGAGCACCCTTCACAACCTATGGTGAGTGTTCTAGTGGGGCTGAGTCCAGGGTTACCAGCTGCAGCGTCCCCATCTCCAGCTCCGGCCGCGACTGCTGCCGTGCCGTCACCGGCCCCTGCCACTACGCCCAGTATGAAGCAGGAACATCCATCGCAACCTATGGTGAGTGTTCTAGTAAGGCTGAGTCCAGGGTTACCAGCTGCAGCGTCCCCATCTCCAGCTCCGGCTGCGACTGCTGCCGTGCCATCACCGGCCCCTGCCACTACGCCCAGTATGAAGCAGGAGCACCCTTCACAACCTATGGTGAGTGTTCTAGTGGGGCTGAGTCCAGGGTTACCAGCTGCAGCGTCCCCATCTCCAGCTCCGGCTGCGACTGCTGCCGTGCCATCACCGGCCCCTGCCACTACGCCCAGTATGAAGCAGGAGCACCCTTCACAACCTATGGTGAGTGTTCTAGTGGGGCTGAGTCCAGGGTTACCAGCTGCAGCGTCCCCATCTCCAGCACCGGCTGCGACTGCTGCCGTGCCATCACCGGCCCCTGCCACTACACCCAGTATGAAGCAGGAGCATCCTTCACAATCTATGGTAAGTTCATCACCAAGACTTTAAGCCAACTGCATACGACTTGCAGTCCGCACCTCGTGCAACTTCGACCCACCTATACTAGGTCCCATGCTCTCCCGTGCTATCCGATATACCAATCTGGCCCTGGGAATCGTATTTTTTCTGAAATATGTGACTACAACTTCAGTTTGCAAACCTTAAGGCTGTGCTGATTGTTCGATCTAGTCACGTAGTAATTAGGTAGCAGGAGTAAGCGGCTACGTTTCAAAGCCATAGGTCCTTACATCACTTTAAGGTAACAAATACCTACTAGTAAAAAAAATTGTATTTGAACTAAATTCTAAGCTCAACATATCAACGCCTTAATAGCGTTGTCATTCTGTCAAACAATCTGTATCGTCTAATTACGATTAGCCGCAAACAACCGGCTATCAATTCAGTGCTTGTTGCCAACATGACAACAATAACTCGATCGGTGATGAGATGACTAATGTCTATGTGATTACTAGTGTTATGCCGGCTGTCGGTTGCTTTGTGGTCTGACCTACCGGTGTTATGCTGTTAAGGAGATCCATTTATCAATAAGGGATATCTGGTTAAGCAAATGAATAGCTCGCTGTGATTTAAGCTTTGAAGCAAAAACTGTCCCAAAGATTTTTAAACCGTCTACTAGGATAGGACTACCTATCATCATAACTTACCTACATCAACTAAAATACTGTCTATAGATACTCTCTCTCTCTCTCTCTCTCTTCGTGTGGGACACCGAGTCGTTCAACGACCCGATGAACCCTGGTGTCAGAGTTTTTCAATCGCCTGTATAAGTTGGTCCTTTGAATAGGTGGATTTGCTGGGGATAATGCTTTAAAATTTGATGTCATACCTATTGTCTTCAAATCGTACAACATGGTACTTTCATAAAATGCAATGAGGCACATATCGCAAACGTACCTGTAACGTACAGTAAAATCAGATAGATTTTATAATGATATTCTACTTTTAACCATAAATTACGTAAAACATTCATTACTATACTTACTCTTTCCTAAACTAGCATGCAATCACTTTAACCTTTTTACGACGGCACAGTAAATGCAGTGCTTTTCAACCGAGTCTTATAAAAGCTGCTAAAAAGGGGAAAAAGTGTATAATGTAGATTTTATACAGCCAGGTATACAACAATCTAGTAACAGGTACCTGTAACTACACTATTAAGGCATTACCTCGCTCGCCGTGCAGTTAATGACGGCAGTTTACTATGTAAACATGGTGTTCGTTTGATTTGTGTAATTATTTGACAAGCTAGTTTGTAAAAGAGTTGTAGCTTTTAATTTGAAAATCTTAGTAATGTCCTTAAGAATGATACATGGAACATTATGTGTGACAGCGGCCGCCTTGAGATCGCGCAAGAACTAATAGGTTTGATGAAGTAGATTAGGATTGCACTGATGTGAGTTCTGAGCGTAAACGCTAAAAAAGTTATATTCACAATAAAAGTTCGTAAACTCAGTTTGGCATTAAAATTCCTTAATTCCTAAAGCGCTAAACATTTTTACTCTAACAATTTTCGTATTTTCCTCGAGCAATTGCAGATATTTTATTTTAAATGTGCAATATCGGATATAACTAGCGCTCGGAAGAAGTTGGAAATTTTTAATTTGCGCCGAGCGACGCCCAACTTTGCCAATTTTAGCGCGAGCGGGCTACGGGCGAATTTATCGCTATTTTGAAAACTCATATGAGCTAAGTATAATGAAAATAATACTCACAGCTAAGAATGGCTTGTGAGTGAAAATATACAGGATTATAATTTAAGTACTTACTTAATTTTAAAAGTATTGTACAAATACAAAGTCATATAGGTAAGCAATGTGCCGTAGGTAGAGTCCTACACATTGGTAAAGTCAAAAAAATTGATTACCATCTTTTTTGCGCATATCTATCAAAACCAGTAAACACCCAATAAACCAACAAACATTTGTCAAACTTCGAAGACAATATAACGACAGCCGATAACAATATAATTAATTCTATTCTTGCAAAATAATTTATAGCCAAAACACAAAGTGATACAAATGAGTTAGTTATGGCCGCCAAGACAATGTCGCGAAAACAAAGCATCATGACGCTCCATTCTAAGCAGCTGAATTATTATATAAAGTTCATAGACTAAAGTATTAATATTATGAATAGTCGACGATGTTTAGGAAACAATGTCTGGGTATGTAGGAATTTCGCAAATATTTAGAATTGTCGGGACAATAAATTATAAAGTTAAGATCAGACTAGAATTTTCTAGTTAAAACCTTGTTCATGAACTAAGTATTAAGTAAAAGCTAATCTAAGCCAACAGTATTCTTTTAGCTAAATTGTTTGACAGGCCAAATCGTTAGTCAGTTTACTTGTTTTTGATGGCTATTTATATCATTGACAAAATAAAAACAAGCTTTTTTCCCTGTGCATAACGCACATACTTGTTAACACGATTTAATACACCACCGCGGTGGTCCAAAGCTCCAAAGTTAATCTCATCATAAACCTGCGTAATATAATTTAAAATTCACCGAATTACAGCGACGCCGCGCCTATTACAATTGTAATTTTGTAATTTTGCATAATAAACAAGATTGGATTCGTTATTGAATCTCATTACGAGGCAAAGTTATAATTGCGACAGACGAACACACACGTCTTTATGATTTTCTATAACTTTGTTGTAGAGTCTCTCTGAAGTTGAGTTACGATGCTTTAGAAAATTATAATTTCAATGAAGGTTGTAAAATATAGCCTTCCTGACGGTTGTATAGAAGTACGAAAATTGTTTGGATAATTTGTGATACGAATAAAATTTTGATGTAGGTAAATTAAACGTTTTTCGAGTAGAGTCCAGTTTTTAGCAAATAAAAAAATACATAAATATACCACGCTTAAATTGCTTTCGGGATAGGCAGAGAGTAACAATATCTTTGTGTCTGACTTAAAAAACTCGTACCTACTGCTTCAGAGACTCTACTTTCCAAGATACATTACTTTAAAAGTAACGTATAATTTGTTCCAATCCTCTGTTTGATGTTTGTTTGCAACTTATTTAATGCCCGTAATAACACTCCCTCGGAGCTTATTAAAAATAATTTCTTGTCTACCTGCGTTTTTTGCTCACTAATGCAGCTGGTATTAAATTTAATATTTTCTGCTTTCTCGCTTAACCTTATCCGTAGGAAAGATGAAAAAAATCAGTATAAGCAAGACGTATAACAGGATTTAATAAAAAGAGCTATTTTATTTAAGGGTCGTACCTGAAGTTAAATTAAACGCAAGGCGCTTTAGCCATAAAGTTTGAAACTTTTAAAGAAAAGGAAACTTGAAAGCTTACGTCAAAAGATCATAGAGAGATTGGATTATACACGTACCTATATATTTATATGAGTAATATCAAGGTGGATTTTATACCTATAGTATAACATAGGTACTTCTAGTAATGACCTATTTATGTGACATATAATTTTATTTTATAGCGTAGTCAAATACGATGATGGAGATGAATTTGTTAAAATCGTGTTGATTATTCAATTTCTATATTTACACCATCAGTCTTCTCAGTCCTACATTTCAACTCAATAAATCTCCACCTTTTAGCCCAACGTAAAAGTCATAACTGCGCAAATTCATACTTAAGGTCATTAGGCTGACTAAGTGAAAAAACACGTAAAAAGCAAAGAGAAAACGCTACTAATAGCCCAGGGACGCCTGTAGGCAAACATTTTGAACAAAATTAAACATCACTTAGGGGACACCTAACGTCTCGACTGAGAAAAAATGTGAATTACACTCTTTTTGAAAACTTAAAGTACCGTCGCATCGCCCCTTATGTGTTTACCAAATCTTTTTGCTACAGTTCGCTGCTACTTTTGAGTTTTTTTGACTAATAATATTCTATGTTTACTTTTAACAGAAAGTTAAGTTTTCAAAAGTATCCATCGTCATTCAATATATTGTTAAATGACGCGCATCAGAAAATAAAATGTCTTTACAATGTCACAAAAACGATTCATCGTGTACAAGGTCCTAAATGTTGTATGTAATAAATAAACTTGACATTTTAACCATATTCATACAAAATTGTAAATGCATGTTTTCAAATAAATAAATGACAACAAATGTAGTCATGTTGTCAACTTGGCATCATTTTGTAAACGAGTGTTTCGGCCTCGGTCAAGCAGTGATTACATTAGGGCAGTTTCACACGAGGTAAAACAAACAATGCACGAGGTCCAGTGGTAGCCTCGACACCATTCATGGTTTACCTATGTTGATGATTTACTTACTAGTAATTTTAAGTTAAGTGTGTTGTTTGTCACACTTTTATAATAATAGTCTATAAGCGACATGACTAAAGTTAAACTATTCTTCTCCAAAATATTTTAATTAGACGAAAAAGGACGAAGTTAAGGGGTACCTTAGCACATTTCTTAATAAATTTGTCCCGTAGACAAAAACAGCTTCTAAACATGGCAGGAAATCAATGTAGAAGTGGCGCTATCGATAAACAATCATATGTTTAATAGACCTATTGAGCTTTTTCATATACTTATTCCAACATATGTGCCAGAAAATAAATCCCAATTCCCAGTCCCAATCTGATTTCAGTGTCAACTATCTAACATATTGCATTGATATTCTAATCAGGTGCTGTGTCGATTGTTCCAGGCACCGATGCCATTCTACGCTGGAGACCCGAACAGATTCACCACGACTTGGCAGACTGATCCAACACAAGGTAAATATCCTTTCATATAACACATACACATGATTTTGTGGTCTAACAAAACATGGCGAGCCCAACCAATTAGGTGATAAGGGCAGGCAGATGATAATGATATAATGATAAAGTCATCTCGTGTATAATTTAGGAACATCTTTTCTCTCTTTAGTACTCACTATGTTTCATCGGTTGGTTTTTATAAACTTTTAATAATGTCCTTGATAAGGTATATATATATTGTATGTATTAGTGTGTATTATGAGGTTAGGTAAATATAATATAAACGTTATATTATAACTTTTGTTTGTTTAAATGTTTCTTTTTTAGATTTGTAATTATTCTGTAAAGTTACAAAGCTTTTATTGCACCTGCCCTGTTTTTTCCACATGCCCTAAGGTAGACTGGGAGATAACGCCTTTGGCGTTAAGTCCGCCATTGTACAGATGTGCATAAAGTTTAATAAATAAATAAAAATAAATAAATGATTACACGTGTAGTCATATTGTTTTCAGTTGTCTTTATTGACAGTACTTTAACAGAATCTTTTCTTTTCATAGGTTGGCAGAACCAGTTCATCCAGCAACTACCAACACAGACCGGACAGACTACGCTAGATTACCAAGGGAACCACACAGCGTACGCCACGTCACCGCACTACCAAGCGAACACCACGTACACCGTCCAGAACGTCGCCACCACCTTCGACGTCACCAACAACACCTACTATCAAGCGCCGGTCCAGTCAGTCCCTGCCCAAAGACCACCCTCCAACCGTGGTGCCTACACACCTGTCCCGAGCCCCAGAGCTCCTCACTACACGACGGAGTACCAACAGCAATACGCACAACAAGCCCCAACACCCGGAGCGACGTCCGGAAGTGATTCCAGACCCGCTTCGGCTGCATCCTACCCAAACTCTGTACCAACCTCTTCAGCCCCAGTTTACACTGTAAGCCAGCAGAACTACGATAGAACAGAATACACCACCGAACATACAGAGGAATTTTCCAACATGAACAATGGAGAAAACGGGACAGGAGAGACGAGTAACGATGGCGAAAAACAAGAACAAAGCACCATGAATGGCCAGCATTCGGGAAACGCCGAGCCTGGATACCTGCAGGGGAGCAACGGTCCGCGAGCTTCACTAGATTGTAGCGGGTATTCGGGCGCTTACAACAGCGGACAGCAGTATAGAGACAACGGCCAAGCCAACCAGAACGAATGGCAGCAACGCCAGTGGCAACACAACCAAAGATTACAAAACCAACAGATGCAAAACCAGCAAATTCAGAATCAGCAACAACAACAGCTACAAAATCATCAGCAAATGCAGAATCAACAGCAACAATTACAAAATCAACAACAACAACAATTACAAAATCAACAGCAGCAACAATTACAGAATCAACAACAACAACAATTACAGAATCAGCAACAGCAACAGTTACAAAATCAACAACAAATGCAAAATCAGCAGCAACAATTACAGAACCAGCAACAGATGCAAAATCAAATTCAGAACCACCAAAACGAAATGCAGCAAAATCAGCAAATGCAGCAGCAGAACCAAGAAACAGAGCAGCAGATGTTTTCACAATCAGACAGGGTTAATTTGAACTCGAGACTGAAAACGATGATATTAAACAAGCAGAACCACACGCGAGACGGTACTAATACGCCGCCTGACAAAGGGGACCCTGGAGAAGGGCCGCCACGGGTGATAGACGATAGAAAAGGCGGACTTGTGTCCGTCAACAATGACAACAGTACTACCGGTCATTTTTTATCGTATAGCCACCATCTCCGAGATAATTACCGTTTAGGCGAGCAGGGATATCCTGCCGCTGGTAATTATGCACAAAACGCTCACGCATTCAGCGCGAGCGAATTCGGAGGTGGTGGCCACCACGTATGGGAGGGGGGGACGCAAGTCCCGAGAGGTTTTGATAAACACGCTACAAAGAACGTATCCAAAACTCCTCAAAAGTTACCGTCTTACGCGGACATGAGAGGTCAGTACGGTGCCTACTCGAATGTTCCTTATGAAGCGCAAAAATATGCAGAAATGTACGGTAGCGATAGTTTAGGTTATAATCAAGATAATAAAGATTTTCAATCGAAAATGCTCATCGGACCAGTATCTGAGATGAATCAACAAAATTGCGCACCAGCGGCGCGGGACACTAACGCACAAACCGGAACTTATGATAGAGAAGCGTATGATGCAAAATTCAGGCATCCTTCAGCACCTCTAGTTCCTAAATTAGAAATGCCTGATAGCTATCCACAACATGAACAACAAAGGATTATGGGTCAACAACCACATCCATATTCAAAACCTGACATTCCAAATGTTTATAGAGATTACCCAAATGGAGCTCTACCTCGCTCACAACAAGGATCTCTACCACCAATATCAACAATAAAGCAAGAGAACTTTGGACACAAGCAACCAGTTTATCAAAATTTTCAACAATTTCCTTATGAGCAGAGAAGAGAACCTCCAAATACATTCTCTCAAATTCCAAGACAGCAAGAAAACAATAATGTAGGTTTCCAAAAATATAACAGACATTATTCAGAAACAAATCATAAAGAGTCTGAAAACCGAGCAAATACCGAAAAGCAGGTTGAACAACCAAAACAGCCTTATTACATTGAACAAATAAAGTCAGAACATTCGCCACCTGGCACCAAGATTTACAAAAATGTTAACTATGGTCCACCTAGAAGTGAGCCATACTTGTACCCCGGTGATGGTGGACCAGTTCAAATCAGGAACGAAGTTGGGTACGCATGTTGTCGCCAGGGCTCAACCAAAAAACCTCCACCAGAGCATTTAAGAGATGGGGCTTGTCCTGGATTGCAAACCAAAGACGAAGTATTAGAAGATGATCCTGATAATGACAAGGATCCTAAAAATGCCAAACCACCTACTCCTGGTCCAGATTTTTCAAAGGTGCAAAAAGAAAACCAGTTCAATTACTCCAAAGAATATCTTGATAATTTGGAGAGGCTTAGAAATAATTCAAGAACAGAAGTACCTGATTGCAACTGCTTTCCAGCAGATAAAAACCCTCCTGAACCGGGCAGCTATTATACTCATCTAGGTAGGTATATTACAATTCATGAAACAGATTTTTATTTAATCTTCTTATTTTTAATGTATGTACCTACTTTACTTCATACGTTCTTTTCTTATTTTTATAGGGGCAGCTGCTACGTTAGCAGAACTGCGGAAAGAACTTGAAGCCAGGACTGGTTTGTCTGGCAAAGAGCTACGGATAGAGAAAGTTTGCTACACTGGGAAAGAGGGCAAAACAGCGCAAGGTTGCCCTATGGCTAAGTGGGTGAGTGTATGGATCGACCATTTACCTACATTTTTCGCTTTTACCATACAACATACAAGTACCTACTAGCGTACAACATTTTACAATTTATATTCTCTCATTTCAGGTTATACGGCGATCTAATTACTCGGAAAAAGTCTTGGTGGTTGTAAAATTCAGAAATGGTCACAAATGCGCAACATCCTGGATCGTAGTTTGTTTGGTGGCTTGGGAAGGCATTCCGCAATCTGAAGCAGACTTGGACTACACTCTTCTGTCTCACAAACTAAACAGATATGGGCTACCAACAACGAGACGATGTGCTACTAATGAGAATAGAACTTGTGCTTGTCAAGGTAAGATCCCAAAGTAATAGTCAAAAAATATATGCTAACACCATGCCTGTAAAAATAACATATTTTCGTCAAACATTATTTTCAGAGAACACATCAAAGTCCTTCTTCGCGTAAATAAAATAATTTAGAAAGATACTCTGCCGTACGTCAAAGTTCTTGTAAATTAAAGTCTAAATAAATATTTTCGTATTTCCAGGGTTGGATCCAGAATCATGCGGCGCATCCTACAGTTTCGGCTGCTCCTGGTCCATGTATTACAATGGATGCAAGTACGCCCGTTCAAAAACCGTCCGGAAGTTCAGGCTTTCGGTCAAAACTGAGGAGAGCGAGATCGAGGAGCGCATGCATGTCCTGGCAACACTGCTGAGCCCGTTGTACATGAATTTAGCGCCGAAGTCGTTTGAAAATCAGTGCCAGTTCGAAAAGGAAGCTTCGGATTGTCGACTTGGGTTCAAACCCGGACGACCCTTTTCAGGTAAGTAAAATATCTGTGACGATGTTGCTAGTCTTTTATCCAACTCATATTAATAGTGCCACTGCCAATCTCGTTACAAAAAACAGAAAATTAATAATGCTAAATGAAGTAGCTAAAAAGCTAACCACTTGATTTGTATCTTTTCAGGGGTAACGGCCTGTATAGACTTCTGCGCGCATGCCCACCGAGATCTTCATAACATGAACAACGGCTGCACAGCGGTAGTCACCCTTGCTAAACACAGAGGCTTATCCAAACCTAATGAAGAACAGCTCCATGTCTTGCCTCTGTATGTACTGGATACGACAGACGAGTTCGGTTCCAAGGAAGGTCAGGAGGAGAAGATAAAGAGCGGAGCTTTGGAAGTTTTGGACAAGTGAGTGGTGATGTACAACTCTTTATTTATTGTCGATTTAAACGTATTCTAAAACTCAAATTTATATTTTATGGCGTAAAACGTTACAACACTACGAATAAATATTTCTTTCAATGCAGCTAACATGACTGTTTTCTTAATTTCAGATATCCTATGGAAGTCCGAGTACGTTCAGTCCCGCTGCAGCCCTGCCGACGTCACGGCAAGAAGCGAAAGGACGAGGAGAGTTCCGACACGAATGCTGCCAACAACGGAACCCAGCAACAAAGCCCCAACAACCAGAAGAAACCTCAACAGTGCTCCACGCCTGGTCCACCGAGAACACCTCAACCTGCCGATGCTAGGAATAATGCTAGTCCTCGTAGTCAAAATAGCGCGTCGCCTAGAGCACTAACTCCATCCCTCAACCAATCTAATCCTTCAGCCTTCCAGTCCAACAACCCACATTACAACTCTGCGTTTGTAAATCCTAACATGCATAATCAATCAGGCATGATGAATCCAAATTTGAGCAACCCTGCTCTTTTAGACATGGCTTCCATGATAGATAACTTTACAGATGCTCAACTCCAAAGCAATCAAATTTCTAGTACAGTATTAGATTCGCCTTATAATCCTTATGACCAAAGTTACAATTTACATCATCAGAATAGTCTTTATAATCCTAATCATGTTTCACCTATTGGTGTTGAAGGAAATTGTCAAAATCAAAATCCAAATCAGCTGCCTAGTTTTGCGGCTGGTTTGCAGAAGAGAGAGCAGCAGTTTCCACAAAACGCTGGTCAAATAAATAACGCTGGCCAGAATCCACAATGGCCAGATTTTGGAAACGCTGACATGTTTAGTAATGTTGTGAAGGAAGACCCTGATTCAACGACTGCCCACTTAAATGTACCACCAAATAATTACAGTCCAGACTCAAGAAGTGAGACCAGTTCAGATCAAACATCTCAAAAGAATCCAACCGAAGCCATTAAACAAAATCCTGTTGTTGGGGATATTAATAAATTACCAGATTTTGATATGCCCAATTCTCCCAGACTAACAGAAATATCCCAAAAATCACAGAGTACCCCTGCATCTCCTGCTTCGTCACAAATTCCGGAATTAAAATCTCCAAATAATGAAACATCCGGAGATGTTCGTAAAAGTGTTTGGAAATCTCCTGAATCAAAGAACTGGGATCCAAAAAGTAAAGATCCTTTAACTCCTGAAAATGAAAACTCACTTTTCAGAGTTCCTAAAGCGAGACCGCCTTCGCGATCGCAGCATATCAATCCTCCTGAGAGTCCAGAAAATTCTACATTCCTAAAGCCTTATCCACCTTCTGATAGACCGCATCTAAGTCAAGGATACGAACACCGCAGCCCATATGATGCCAGACAAAATAACTCTGGTGTACCAACATCCGCACCCCAAACCAACTTTACTATCAGTCATGATGACCAAAACATGCCGATGGCAAATAAGCCTGTGCATGAATTTACTGGTAACAACTTTCAACCAGTTAATCAAAATTCGTATGGAAATCAAACCCAAATTCAAGGCTACGGTAATTATCCACAAATGCCAAATGCCTATTCTTTTCCGCCTAATCCATATGGGCATCTCAATCCCTATGAAAATGCTTATAATGATTACAACAGTTTAGCTTATTACAATGCCGAAAAATATAAAAGAGAAGAACTTTTGAGAAATTCACATTGTTACAATTCTTATGGCTATCAATACAACCCCAACTTTCCGCCGAATTTCTACCAGAATCCTAGTCCTAACTGGTGTCAGTCATCACCAAACTGGTGTTTATATCCTCCACCGTTTTCTATTCCATATCCACCAGAACCCCCTAAGGCTGAACCGATAGGCGAGGTAACAGAGTTTTCTGATAACTTAGAATGTTTCAAAGATCCTCAAATGGGAGGCGTCGCGATAGCTCTCGGACACGGCAGCGTTCTATTTGAATGCGCCAAACATGAAATGCATTCAACTACGGCAGTGAAGACGCCCAACAGAATGAATCCAACGAGGATATCTTTAGTATTCTACCAACACAGGAATTTAAACAGACCAAAACATGGTCTGGAGGAATGGGAGGAGAAAATGAGATTAAAAAAGCTAGGTCTTACCCCAACTACTCCTACAACTCCTGGACCAAATTCTAACTCAGTATCACCAGCGACGACGCCTGGCCCAGAACAAAAACCCATGACAATGGCTGAAAAGTGGAAGAATAACGAGGAGACTATACCAGGAGGGTATAGTTCCTTAGCGGCTTTGGTGGAGGCAACAAACGTTGCTCGAAAAAGTGGGCAGATAATGATGAGAACAGACACGCAAACCACGATGTCATGGACGACTCTTTTCCCCATGCACCCGTGCACTGTGACAGGCCCATATCAAGAGTCAGGCACCTGACACAAGCCTGGCCTGTCTGGGCAATGTTCTTCCAACGTCAAACGACGGAGTGACGTCCCTTCCTTAGCTATTTAAGATCTGAGTTGCCTTTCCATTTGTAGGATTCTAACTAGAGCGACGATGTGCTTTCCAAAAAAACCTTTTGTAGTTCCTGGATTTAAGAATAAGATTTGATTAGCACAGACTGGTCCGATGTGCTGTTTTACACGATTCTTTGGAATTGAATTTTACGAATATTTTTAAAGTATACCGTACCGAGTGAGTTTTTAATCAAAGATGTAATTTTAAGTTCTATTTTATGATAGTGTTTATCGCATTTCAGCTAGTCTTACGTTACGTTAGTGTCGATCGTGTATGTCCAAGTGACCGTATTGTTCGTGTAGATTTTTTTGTATATTCTTGTCGTATTTTAGTTTTACCGTTAACTTGACCATGGAAGTTAGTTTTATTTTGCAAGCTACTGTATAAAATAGTGTCGTTAATTTTGTCTGCATATTTTGTCGGTGTTTTCTAATTAAGCGCGTGGATCCCGGTCCATGCGGCTCGATGATCTCATAAAACTACTAACCCTACATTAATGTAGCTTCAGAACAAAAGTACAAAACATCACAAAAGGTTGTAGAGCCACGAGGAGAGGCGGACACATTTGGCAAACGTGTTTATTGATATTTTTGTACCTTTGTCTGCGTAAGTTGTTTTATTTCTATTTTTTAATTTACCATTCCTGTCTGGTTTGTTTTGGCATAAGTTTAAGTTTGAACCATTGACCGCGGCGGTATCGCTGCAGCATTTTACCACGATGATGCGAGTGCTTTTCTATTAGGTTAAGACGTGTGTATTTTTAACTTTTTAGAATATTTAACTTATTTATATTACTTATTGTATTACGTGAACCATTATCGAATCATTTTCTTTGTAATAATTTAGTGTTACGGTAGACGTTAATATTTAATATATTTGCTTTACGACTACATTAAATTATTGCAGTTGTTTTGTGCATGTCTAAGCCTTCTTTACTTTCGAATCGAGTGCCTGTATTTCGGATAGAATTGCTAACGCTACTTCATGAATCATGTTTCACAATTATTTTGATACGTTTGATCTTATTTTTTTGAATGAATTACAAATCTATAACATTCTTCTAATGTAGCGACGATAAAATTCTATAAAATTAGTTACATACAATAAAAAAGAAGAATAATAAAATACATATAAGTATAGAGTATTGCGAAAAGTAAAAAAATTTTCAGGCGCTTGGAAAGATTATAAAGTAGGCATATTATTGAAAAATGAAGGAAAGCATACTGAGTGAATAGTTATTAATATATAATTAGAAATTAAGAAAAAGTTTGTTTTAAAGATTAAAACTATTGATATAGTTTATATTTTTTACGTGTACGTATTTATTGAATGGTAAATTTATTGGGACGAACGTGAAATTATTTATAAGTAACAAGTTTTGTGAGCAAAACTTATAAAAAACTAAGCAATAATAGTAGACACCGAGGACTTGTAAATTGTAGGAGTGAAAATATTAAAATTAACTAATGGTGCGATATTTCGTCGGTCTTATGGTAAAATTTGATGTTTGGATCTACCAAAATTTGCCTAAAATTGTATTCTGATATTATTTGTGTATAGCATTGGTAAAATGCCCTATGATTCTTGCCACTTCTCGATTCAATGCGTTAAGACAAAACATATCAAAAGCAATCACAGTTGTAAAATTAAGGCGAACGTTCATTACAAATTGCAATTTATTCCAAAACATTTTATGTAATAAGAAGAAATTGTATTGTAATCGCATATTTGTAATCAAGTTTTTTATGAACTTGTCAAATCCTTCCGTTACAATAATTTAGTACTTCCGGCATGAAACTTGTAGACTTTCAACCAGTAACGTGTTTTGTATGGTAAACGTAAAAGTAAATGTATCATTTAGGCGACACTAGAACCTGTGATATATCCATTAACTCACTGAGTGCTTGACTGCTTGTTTGTACGTCTCCTTCGAGTGTGTGGATATTGAGGATGATTGACACACTAGTTTATTACTTGTAAAGACTTCAAATTAGAAACAAATTAAGAACACATTGTATCAACTGAGAGCAATCTTATGAATTTCAAAATTTGTTTTCTTAAAGCAGTTTTTTTCTAATTTGAGGTCCGAATTATGCATTTTTAAAACCAAAAATTACCAGTATTGTCAAAAATGTAACCAAAATGGTCACTTGTTATCGTGTGGTGAATATGGGTTATTACCAATGTGCATCTTTAGGTTTAACGACAAACCGTCAAATAAACGACGGTGTTTGAGTAATGATATTTTTTATTGTCTTCTGCCAAAACAAGAGAGTAATCGAATGTGTCATGTAAATAGAACTACCATTATTTATTAATACAATAATTTAAAAAGAAAGTTGCTTGTTTTAATTTGTCATATCCTTAGGTGATATTCTCACTTGTAACAAGAAAACGAAACCCAAATTGTTCATTTAAGTTTATTTGTAAAAAATTACAAAAATACATTTGTCCAGTAAAAATGTATACATAATACTTTAAATTAAAGCTCAATTCTTCGCAGAGAAAACTGCAGCGGAATGTTGGTATTTAATTTCATTAAAAAGGCGCTATATTCAGATCGACATAAAATAAGGTGATAACTATTTATAATAACTTATAAAACAATTTTATGGTAACTTATATTTGCCATTAAAATAATATTAGATTAATTAATTTTTTTGCTCACATTTACATTTCTGATGTTTCTGGTTAATTCGTTGAACAATTTCTGGTGATTTGAGATTCACTTTCCTCCACCAACTTATTGTTGTGTTTATTTTTCTACATCTCATTAAAAATTTATTTACAAAAAGCCTCTATGATGTTTACCTTGTCATGCACCTTAAAAGCGGCCATACTGAACGTACATTGTATAGTACACATTTACTTACTAAGGACATACTTTACTGACGCTTCAAACTCTGCTGTTGGAGCGGTTTTTTGTTAGAAGATTTTGACGTCACTTTGTAATTTTTTTAACGTGTTGCATATACTACTGTTACTACACTTATCTATTGGACAATCTGCATACCAACGATGATATTTAACAAAACTGTCCTTGCATAGCATTTGGCGAAGCTTCTAACACTTCGCAAGCAGTTGACGCAGTAGACAAAACAACAAAATTGATACAAATTTTTACTGACGCCCTTGACTCTGCTGTTGGAGCAATAGTTTTTAATGGTCGATTATAACATTTTGAATACACTACATCTATCTACTGCTACTGCACTTATCTATTGGTCGTTCTGCATAGCAACGATGATGTTCAACAAAGCCGTCCTTGCGTCGCAGTTGGGGAAGCTGTCCAACACTTCGCAAGCCGCTGCGATGTGCTCGCGCTGAAGCTGCTTGGTTGACAAAATACATCAAAATTGACATTTATTTTTACTGACGCTTCAGACTCTGGTGTTGGAGCAATATTTTTTTAATGGTCGAATATAAAATCTTGAATACACTACATATATCTACTACTACTGTACCTATCTATTGGTCGTTCTGCATAGCAACGATGATGTTCAACAAAGCCGTCCTTGCGTCACAGTTGGGGAAGCTGTCTAACACTTCGCAAGCCCCTGAATGTGCTTCCGTTGCTCGTTTTGATATTAAAATCAAGGAATAATAGAACTAAACTGTTTTTACTCTTACTACAGATGCTTCATATTAAGCAATGGGAGCTTTTTCTACAATTAACTACAACAAATTTCTACAATTTGTGGGATTATTTTGACATCCTATGAAATACTGTGCTACTAGGGTTATCAGACATTTACTGGTCGTTCTGCATAGCGACAATGATGTTCAATAGGGCAGTCCTAGTTGGAGAAGCTAACACTTCGCAAGCTGTTGCTGCTTGGTAGACAAAATACAATAAAATTGACACTTATTTTTACTGACGCCCCAGACAAATTTTATAATGATTGAATATAAAATCTTGAATAAACGAGATCTATCTACTGCACTTATCTATTGGTCGTTTTGCATAGCAACGATGATGTTCAACAAAGCCGTCCTTGCGTCGCAGTTGGGGAAGCTGTCTAACACTTCACAAGCCGCCACGATAAGCTCGCGCTGAAGCTGCTTGGTTGACAAAATACATCAAAATTGACATTTACTTTTACTGACGCTTCAGACTCTGGTGTTGGAGCAATATTTTTTTAATGGTTAATTATATAATTTTGAATACACTACATCTATCTACTGCTACTGCACCTATCTATTGGTCGTTCTGCATAGCGACGATGATGTTCAACAAAGCTGTCCTTGCGTCGCAGTTGGGGAAGCTATTCAATACTTCGCAAGCCGCTGCGATTTGCTCGCGCTGAAGCTGCTTGGTTGACAAAATACATCAAAATTGACATTTACTTTTACTGACGCTTCAGACTCTGGTGTTGGAGCAATATTTTTTTAATGGTTAATTATATAATTTTGAATACACTACATCTACCTACTGCTACTGCACTTATCTATTGGTCGTTCTGCATAGCGACGATGATGTTTAGCAAGGCAGTCCTTGCGTCGCAGTTGGGGAAGCTGTCCAACACTTCGCAAGCTGCTGTGATGTGCTTACGATATCAAAATCAAGCAAAAATTTAACAAAACTGTTTTTGCTCTTACTACAAATGCTTCATATTATGCAATAGGAGCGTGTTTTCTCCATTTAACTACACACATTTGTGGTATTACTTTGATATACTATGAAATACTGTATTACATCTATCTACACAGTTGAAGTTACTATTGGTCGTTCTGCATAGAAACAATGATGAGGACAGTACGAGTGCCACTACACAGTAACTAGAGCTTTTAAACCCTTTAAATTAAGTATGTAAAGATAGTATGGGTTCATTTTATGGTGTGTTCTATGTAGGACATATTACTAACTACCTTTTCTATCTACTTTTACCAGAACTATTGGTCGTTCTGCATAGCGACGATGATGTTCAACAAAGCAGTCCTTGCGTCGCAGTTGGGGAAGCTGTCAAGCACTTCGCAAGCCGCCGCGATGTGCTCGCGTTGAAGCTGCTTGGTTTGCTCGATGCCGTCGCCTTCGAGTACGGCTTTGTAGAGCTGGAGGGAAAATAAAATATATGTCGTTAGAAAGTGTCAGAAAAAGTAAGTAGTTATCTAAAGTAAGTTTGATACATAGATAGAAAGAAATTAAAGCGCTCATGCTGACTAACTCGACCATTTAACACAATTTTGGACGTCCGTCTCTTCTGTTTTTTAGTTCAGTGGGAAACAATAATTCAACTTTTACTAAAAATGTTTATAGAATAAGGTACAATACCAAAAGAAATCAGATAGAATGTTATTAAGACCGGGCTCAAAAGGTACTCATCGGAACTCAGTCAACTTACAGCATGATAGTCGACGCCATGAACCGACCGACGTCCAGCTTCAATCAAGGTGTAAAGTTCAGGTCTGGCTTCCAAAGTGAAGGCGAGAGGCGCACACACTAGTGAGAAACTATGCTGTTCCAACGACCCGATGAACCCTGGTGCCTACTAACAGCTGTGGGGCTCTGACAACCAGATGAACCGTGTCTACTTACAGCATGATAGTCCACGTCATGGACAGACCGACGTCCGGCTTCAATAAAGGAGTACAGCTCAGGTCTGGCTTCCAGAGTGAAGGCGAGAGGCGCTCCCACTAGCGAGTAACTATGATGTTCTAACGACCTGATGAACCTTAGTGCCTACTGACAGCTTTGGGGCTCTAACGACCCGATAAACCACATCTACTTACAGCATGATAGTCGACGTCATGAACAGATCCTCGTCCAGCTTCAATAAAGGAGTACAGCTCAGGTCTTGCTTTCAAAGTGAAGGAGAGGGGCTCCCACTAGCGAGAAACTGAGGGACTCTAACGACCCGATGAACACAGGTGTCTACTTACAGTATCATAGACCCGATGAACCCTGGTGTCTACTTACAGTATGATAGACCCGATAAACGCTGGTCTACTTACAGCATGATAGTCGACGTCGTGGACAGACCGACGTCCGGCTTCAATAAAGGAGTACAGCTCAGGTCTTGCTTCCAGAGTGAAGGCGAGAGGCGCTCCCACTAGCGATAAACTAATGGACTCTAACAGCCCGATGAACATTGATGCCTATTGACAGCTATAGGGTTCTTATAACCCGATGAACCGTGTATACTTACAGCATGATAGTCGACGTCGTGGACAGACCGACGTCCGGCTTCAATAAAGGAGTACGGCTCAGGTCTTGCTTCCAGAGTCAAGGAGAGAGGCGCTCCCACTAGCGAGTAGCTGTGAAGCTCTAACGACCTGATGAACCCTAGTGTTTACTTACAGCATGGTAGTCGACGTCGTGGACTGACCGACGTCCGGCTTCAATCAAGGAGTACAGCTCAGGTCTTGCTTCCAACGTGAAGGCGAGAGGGGCTCCCACTAGCGAGAAGCTATGAGGTTCGGGACCGGTGAAGGCTTCCATGTCGAGGAATGCCTGCCAGGCTAGCGCGAGGTGGCAGCCGAATAAGTAGCCCTGGAAATTAAAAATGTTGGGATCAGATAAAAATATGGATATGATCTTGCAAAGCTCTCCTGCATACAGTTTTGTCTTATTGTTTGGAAATGACAGCTATTTTGCACAAGTTGTCATATTTCGTTCGTATATGATGTAAAGAAATCAATTTAATGCACATATTTTAAGACAATCCATGAAACTGAACAACTTGCTAATTCACTCAGTTTTTTAAGCACGGGAGGTCATTTTTTTTATATTTCTACTAATAAGTAGTTTTCTTTCGGCTAGGTAATTCATTATAATGGAATAGTTAACCCCTTAATATTTTTGCAGTAGATTTTTTTACATCCTGTATTTAAGTGAATCTAAGGTGAATCTCCTCTGAAAAGATTAAAATTTCCCTTTCCATTAGGTACAGTGTTGCTGTACCGATAGATCAACGTAACTATTGGAATGGCGATCGCATATTTGTAAGCATATTTTCAAGATTCCTGCAAATTAACAAGCGGCGTAAAGAAAAATGCGATCGCCAATACAAAGTTACAAACATTGCTATCTGCCATCCATACAATATACATACAAAGCTATAACAAATGTGTACTGTACCCGCAGTTCTGAGTCATCTGATAATTAAAATATAACCGACCTGGCTCTGCATGGCAGCATCATGCCCTGCTAGTTTGAGGGTCCCGGAGCAGCTTTTGCCTAGCAAAGCACCAGCAGCTAAAGTTTTTCGGGCAGTCCATTCTCTTCTGGCACTACCGAGCACACCAGTCAGTGCCAATGCCCCCAAAACGCAGAGAATGAATGACTTACTTGGCTCTGCATGGCAGCATCGTGACCAGCTAGTTTGAGGATTCCGGAGCAACTTTTGCCTAGCAAAGCACCAGCTGCTAAAGTGTGTCTGGCGGCCCATTCGCGTCTGGCACTACCAAGTACTACAGTCAGTATTATATCTTTGCTTCAGTGAATCACTTACTTGGCTCTGCATAGCAGCATCATGACCTGCCAGTTTGAGGGTCCCGGAGCAGCTTTTGCCTAGCAAAGCACCAGCTGCTAAAGTGTGTCTGGCGGCCCATTCACGTCTGGCACTACCGAGCACGCCAGTCAGTGGTAGCGGCTCAAGAACGCAGTCCCATTCTAAAAGAAAATAACAGTCCTTCCTTTAGTATTAATATAGAAGTGTACGATTATATCATTAGACCACGTTAAAATATTTGATCCCAGGTAAGAATATGGCATTTAAACCGTCAATTGCAAAATCGCAGAAATTGGTGTAAGAATATGATTTTAAATATCTTTCACTCACACCCTAGCCGCAGTACATAATAAATAACCGTAAAGATGAATTGCGAAAGTTCCCATTCGTATCACATGCAATGTTTGGATAAGATTTTGCATACATAGATCTATTCGTATCTATTCTTTATGTTTAACTAAGTATAGAAAGAGCTTACATTCAAAACATACAAAGGTGACAAAAGCAAAAGTCGTCAAGTCTTCTTCACATGTGTTAACAGTTCTCTGTTACCTTAACGGTAAAGGCATATGGTAAGTCACTGCCTATTTCTTTTAATTGGTAGAAAGTTAGTGATTGTTTGATTTGAAAGGCCTATGCACATAACAAGTCTATTTTTGTTCATGAGTTAGCGAGTCATTCAACGAATGGTCCAATGAACCGATTTTCTATGGTAATCAATAGTAAGTATTTTCAAAACAAACTTTCAATTCTCAAAATGGTCATATGCTTGCCAACAGCTTTTGCCATGGAATTTTTATGAATTTTTTTCGTATTCATGCAGGTCCTTTCTTGGTAACTTAGGTATAGGTACTTTCTGGCAAACGTTCGGAACAAAACAAAATAAAATTTGTTTGATAAAGAATGATAATTGTTCACGCGGATGCTAAAAAGATTATCAGCCCCATAGTACTTGGATTCAGTCATCACAATTATTATGATCATAAAATCAGTCAGTCAGTAGCAGATTGTACTTACATTATCAAAGACATGGGCATATTGGGCATCCCATGAAATGATTCGTGTTCCCTTGTCTCGTTGCTTTTTACCACAAATTGTGCTTTTGTGACTAAATACATTGGGTGCGATATGGTATGTTATGCTAACTCTATATTCGTATATAATTTATGCACAACAAGATGTACCTACGTAAAATTTCCCTTAGCACAAACATGTCAATCTCAATTTCCGGCCGGCTGAGCAGAGATGACTCGCTGGATTAGAAACATGGGGTCACGACCTCTATACATATTGTCTTTGCTGTGGAAATTTCTAAACCACAAGGTACTAGTTTGCACACTGTTGGAGATATTGTATTTAAATGTGTATGAAAGATAAGTGCGTAAGGCAAAGACTAACTTAGAACTGATGAATATAAGGATAAAATAAATATATAACATCAAATAAAATATTCCAAATTGACATTATCAACACACAGCTGATGACGATGACCCTTTAGGAGTTGATTGAGTTTCTAAAAAACATGCTATGCGGGGATGCGGATATGGTTGGTATGGATGGAGTCATGGAGTCAAAGAAAGTTAGCGTAATAAAAACCCACCTATTGCCGCCGATTTTCAGTTTGTTTAATTAATGTGACATCAAAGAAATTAATCGTCATTTGTAATAAATATCTCATGCACGAGGTCTCCGAATACTGATAAGGTGCAATCAGACCATGAAACTGAACAATTTCCCAATGGAAAATATTTTTTTCATTTCCCATGTCCCATACAGAATTACGATCAGGTGACTGCATTTACCATAGATAGTAAAAAAAAGTCTCCTGTAATATTTTCTTACGGGAAGTTGTTCAGTTCATGGTCTGAATGCACCCTATCAGTATTCGGAGAGCTGTCCTTTATACCTTGTATGTAGTTTGGTTGGTGGACTGGACACTAACGAAAGTTCGACGAATTTTGATCAGGGTCGTAAGGTTGATTGTTGCACAATGCAAAAGAGTATCTAGGTACTTATCTTGGGAAGCACTAAAAATAATTTAACTGTAAATCCTGTTTTGTAAATAAAGATGGTCACTAAGAATGCAAGGCATGCGGCATGCGTATATTTCTTCTTATGTGTTCCTTATTGGCAAGGTTAACGCCTTCGTGCATTGCCTTCCAACTTTTGATGCTCACTCAAAATAAAACTAGTTTCTGTTATTGTTCCTTACGCATGCTATTTTTAGTAAACTTTCTTTGACATGACAAGACTATAGGTTAAAAGATTTTCTCTTTTTATGTTAGACTAAGCTCCCATTGACAAAGTCTTACCTCATAAGTCTACCGATTGAAAGTATGCTATAACGATAGATCATGTTTAGGAGGTCATATCATTGTATGGGTGGCCATCCGAAATCATGGCAGTTTTTTTTTATTCGACTTGTAATTCTTATTTTATTTCCAAAAATTACATCACACAGCTTTACCGTTCGAAACGTTTACACATCTAAAGAGACACCTTTGGCGATGAGAACCCACCTAGGTTGCCAGCTCCAACACCGGCAGTTTCCACGGTCAGCCACATTTTAGGGACCAAAATATAAAGTCACTTATTACGAAATAAAATTAATACAGATCGATAGCCCTAAGAATGCCATTGATGAATATATAGGGTTGCCTGTTATCATCACAACGGTATCTCCGATAAGCCCCCTCAAAAATTTTAAATTAGGTTTTCAAAGATACTGCCAGGCTGATAACAGGCAACCCTATATATTCGTCAATGGCATGCCTAGGGCTATCGACCAATAATAATTTCATTAACTTTATGGTTACAAAGTTAATACAAACGAAGCAAGCGGAAAAAATTCACGCCGCCAGCGGGATTCGAACCCACGTCTTCTGACAAGCCAGGTCAGACGTGTTAAGCCGCTACACCATGGCAGGCTCTGCCCGAGGCGGCGAAATTGTGATCCACTTGCTTCGTTCATATTTCTTTGTCACTTGACTACTCACGGGTAGCTTGAGCGCCATCTATGACTTTGTAGTAGAACTATATAGTCACTCAACTGACAACATTACGTATGTACAAGTTGACGAGAGATGGAGCTTTTTCCGATTTGTGAATGTTTACTATTCAGACAAAATAGTAAACATTCGCCGCCGGATCACAATTTCGCCGCCTCGGGCAGAGCCTGCCATGGTGTAGCGGCTTAACACGTCTGACCCGGCTTGTCAGAAGACGTGGGTTCGAATCCCGCTGGCGGCGTGAATTTTTTCCGCTAGCTTCGTTTGTATTAACTTTGTAACCATAAAGTTAATATCAATATCTAGTGTTTGATTAAAACACCAAGTGTTCCAATAATTACTATCTTGTGGAAAAATGTCTACAAAATAGTAAACATTCACAAATCGGAAAAAGCTCCATCTCTCGTCAACTTGTACATACGTAATGTTGTCAGTTGAGTGACTATATAGTTCTACTACAAAGTCATAGATGGCGCTCAAGCTATCCGTGAGTAGTCAAGTGACAAAGAAATATGAACGAAGCAAGTGGATCACAATTTCGCCGCCTCGGGCAGAGCCTGCCATGGTGTAGCGGCTTAACACGTCTGACCCGGCTTGTCTGAAGACGTGGGTTCGAATCCCGCTGGCGGCGTGAAATTTTTTCCGCTTGCTTCGTTTGTATTAACTTTGTAACCATAAAGTTAATATCAATATCTAGTGTTTGATTAAAACACCAAGTGTTCCAATAATTACTATCTTGTGGAAAAATGTCTACAAAATAGTAAACATTCAATAATTTCATTGGGTAGCCAGATGAGGTAAGCGAGTTAATTTTTTGGCCTGTAAAAAGTGGCTGACCATGGAAACTGCTAATGTTGGAGTTGGCAACTTAGGTAGGTTCTTATCGCCAAAGGTGTCTCTTTAGATGGGTATACGTTTTGAACGGTAAAGCTGTCTGATGTAAATTTTGGAAATAAAATAAGTTTTAAAAGTTGAATAAAAAAAAACTGCCAGGATTTCGGATGACCACCCATACAATGATATGACCTCCTAAACATGATCTATCGTTATAGCATACTTTCAATCGGTAGACTTATGAGGTAAGACTTTGTCAATGGGAGCTTTAGACTATGTGTTGTTTGTTATGTTAGAGTAGTTAATCCTCACTTTCGACAGTCAAGTGAAATAGGCAAGGTATGTTGCTTTGCATGCTAGTGCCAAGAAAAAAGTTAAAATTGCTTGCTTTTTACAGACTGTGACACTAAGTCAATTGACGACCCGATGAATTAAGGAATATTAGTACCTATAGGCCACAGACAGAACAAGGAAAAAAAAGAACTAACGCGATTTTTCTTTCTTCGTTTACGATTTAGAGATTGGTATTCTTTTAAATAACATTGAAAAAACGAACCATTTTCTTTTAACAACAAATGAATTAATATTTGTTACTAATTAATTAAGATTTGTAACAGGTAAATATCCAAATCAAAGCTGTATTTTCTACTTACAGTTGCATTACTACGTATCGTGCAAATAATCACTTACTAAATTAGTGATTGGCGAGTAAATCACGTGCGTACATAATAACGTTACAGCTATGAAGGAAGGATGTTAGCATATGCCACACTCCGATGCATATTGATGTTGTTTTTACGTCAAACAAAAGTACATATCGCACGAATTCATATTATACTAGCAGCAAGTTTAGCCTTCGTACCATTTACTTAAGCTAAGGGATAAACCCTACTGACTATTTTTAGTGGGGTGAAAACCTGCAAAAACACGCAGAACTTAAAAATTCAAAAACATGACTCTGGTAGTTCCAAAGTTATATTTTGCGTTACATCAGCCATTCTGAACGTGTCATTCGCGTTGCTGAAACAAATCTAACGACACCTCATGTGTCAAGATCTGCCCAGCTGTTTAGGCTGTAGCCCGCGAAAAAGATCTACTTCGTACATACACACATACCTACTCTCGAGAAAGAGGCAACAGGCAAACGAAATTTGTTCCTATGGAAACAAGGAACATTTGTTATTTACTTATTTGTTAACATTAGACATTCTACTAGTTTTCTATCAAACATAAATTCACACTTGACTTAGCTCCTAGTTTTGTTTAACTAGCATAGGTACTTATTTAATACATTCCTCGGCTTTTTGCATTCCATTCACATTCGCATACTTCTTCTATCCTACTTAAATATATTCCATGCACGGGTGACTCCTTTTCGAAGCGCAATCATGAATTTTAATACCTACATGTATCGCTGCTGATATGTATGGAATGTAGCGTTCATTGTATGAGGAACTTGACTGTAAAAAATGCGAAGTAGGTGATAATTGTGGGTGCAAAGTAAGATTGAGAGAGTGTTCAGATCTTTAAATGTCGAGAAAGGTTACGGCCGCCTTTCATACCAAGTATGAGTATGGTTCAAAGGTTTGATGGAGAAAATAAAAACACCGAAACTACTCTTGTCAGACGTGGTGTAAATGACCGTTATTTACAGCCGCGCCGTTTACGCTCTGCCTACCCTGCAATAGATATTGGGCTTGATATTATGTGTGTATCTACTCTTTTAAACATTCTGTATCATCAACCCTTATATACAAACCCGAAAGTTCACACAAAAAGAAGTCCCTACAAAAATTACATTCATACCTATATAAGTATATCACACCTATATCCCTTGCATGGTAGGCAGAGAGTCAACATGAGCGTCAACAGTTGTCAAAACGCCCATGTTTATCACCATAGTAACAAGTAGTCAGCCTGTCGCCTAAAATTGCAATACACATCAACGCACACATCCCTTAGTCGCTTTTTACGACACCCACGGGAAAAATATGGGATGATGCTATTCTAAGCCAGCACCACACGGCACAAAATACAAAATATTCATGAAGAACATTGACGAACACGCCTGCTTAGAACTAAGACCACCTATAACTCTGTGTTACAAACTCAAAGGTTGCCAATAGTTGCCATCTAAGGCAGGTTACATATTGACAAACGACACACGCAAGTTTGGCCATTAAGCTTATGTAAATTAGACTCGCCTTTGTGTGTACCTTTGTTGACTAAGACTTGAGAAGGATGCGGACATAAAACGATATGCCGAACTAGGTAGAACATTGACTGATTTCTTACCGAAGTTTTGAGTATTACCTACCCTCTCTCTCTTCGTGTGGGACACCGAGTCGTTCAACGACCCGGTGAACCCTGGTGTCAGAGTTTTCAACCGCCTACTGCAACTAGCAAGCCTGTGACATGGTTGTGTAACGACCACCGGGACCGACGGCTTAACGTGCCCATCCGAAGCACGGAACCATCTTGCTTTTCGGACAATCAGGTGGTTCAGCCTGCGATGTCTTAACCAGACTGGGAACAAATTCTCAAACTGCTAAATATCAACTTTGTGAATGGCCCCGACGGGAATTGAACCCGGCACATTCTGCATGGCAGTGATACTAAACACTACGCCACATCCGCTGTACCTATCGTAAGGTTTGCTAATATTTGTTTACAGTAAGGTTGTTTAAAGTAAGAACAGGAAGGTTGGATACCGGTATCTTAACAAGTTAATATACCTGAAGCAGTCCCCCTTTCTTCAGCTGGCAGTGGTCTTGAAGGTAGAGGATTGTTCTGCATGTCTCGTTCGCCTAAGAACTCTGCCTCGGCCAAGTCCCGAACTGCTGATGACATCAGCTCGACAAGTTCTTGATTCCTGGAAAAATCGTAAATGAAAATCGCGTTATTTATAAACCGTAGCCGTGTGATGCCGGCTTATAGTAGCATCTTCCCATTTCATTCCTGTGGGTAACGTAAGAAGCGACTATGGGACTCGAGGGTTACATGTGTATTGCAATTTTGTAATAGGTATACACGACAATAAGACGGCCCTCAAATATTTGTCAGGCGTGGCGATAACGACCTTATTTTTACGGCCGTTGACGCTCTGTCTACCCCGCAAGGGGTAAAGGCGTGATTTATGTATTTATGTATGTTTTGGTATTTATAAACGCAATTAAATTGAAGAAGTCAGACGAAAATAAAATAAAATATTTGATTGCTTCTCAGCTCATGGTTGCCACGAACGTCATATTTCTGGGATTAAAATTGGCTTATAATCATGCATGACGTACTTTTATCAAATTTAGCTTATCTTATACTTTAAGATTTTTGACAGTAGGTAGTAACTCTGGCTATGTATCTAACAAGCGACAATCGCGGTCGAGTGAACCTTCTGTAAACTCTCTATTTTGTGACAAAGATTTACAAATAAGGGTCGAACCTAATCTAATCTCTCTCTTTTCGTATGGGACACCGAGTCGTTCAACGACCCGATGAACCCTGGTGCCAGAGTTTTTCAGCCGCCTACTGTAAGTAGCAGGCCTCTGACATGTTGAGTAACGACCGCCATCATAGACAGCAACCGGGACCGACGGCTTAACGTGCCCATCCGAAGCACGGAACCATCTTACTTGCGGACAATCAAGTGGTTCAGCCTGAAATGTCCTAACCAGACTGGGAACAAATTCACAAAGAGATAAATATCAACTTTGTGAGTGACCCCACCGGGAATTGAACCCGGAACCTATGCGTGGCAGGCAGGCATACTAACCACTGCGCCACATCGGCTGTCGCGCTGTCATATTCTAATAATAATAAATTGTATATGAAATATGACAACATGCGTGGAAAATCTTTGATGTCATATCTTGAAATCCACCATTGAGCTTTACTCGTGTTTCGAGTTTCGACAGTATTTGTCTAAACGCAACGTTTTGGAGCAATTTTTTGCTTTGTTGAGCATAAAACAATCGAAATTGTCTTTTATGGGTTACACTATACATATTCAAATTTTAAGAGAGCATGTTCTGCGTAGGTACTTGTAGGTATTTATTTCTCTGTTGATTAAAAATCCCCAAAGTTCACTTTCTTTACGGTTAAATGGGAATTTCCAACATATCAAAATAAAAAGTCGTTTATCTTACAATGTGCAAAATGTCGTGAATTTAAACCAGTTTTGAATGAAAGCCGGTACTTCACGAGCCTCAAGGATAACGGACGCACAATTACATCTGACGGTGGACTTTCTCCGGCCATCTAGTTACAGATGGACGGCAATAAAGTGATGATGCCTTTAAATGCGAAGTTGACCCGCAGAAAAGGTGCACATTCTTTCTTGCATTTCTTGTCCGACCATCTGAATCCTGGAGCAACTGTTGCTAGGCACTGTCAATGCGGTGATGGTGGATGGATACACATTAATTTTATAGCCATTGCAATGCCAGATACACTCAACTGTCATTCCATTGCCATTGTGATTTTCGATTCTAAAAGCTGTTACGAGAATACGAAACTACCAAAACCATCCAACTGACATGCCATGCCACAACTGAAACTATTTTTATTTCGCAGACTTAGGCCTCTGGGTTAATGATATGATACTTAAGGTGACATATATCGACTCGATATAAGAAAAATATGTGGTGCGATTGTTAGATTGTCGCATGCAGTATGAGTTATGTATGACGACTATTTGCGTGGAACATCTTTGACGTCATATTATATTCAAACTGCGCGACTGAAATAAACGCAGATAAATAAGCAGCAGGTATGTCTATCTTAGTTAATCAGTGGCCTATGCACCGAAGCTACAGGCTGCAATTCTACAGGTGAAATTCGATGTACATTGCGTAGCCGTTTAGCCGTTCTGATCCCATTGTTAAACCGGCTACCCAATGTACATCGAATTTCGCCTGTAGAATTGTAGCCTGTAGTTTCGAAAAATCGGGTACAAGTGTGATTGCATCTTATTTTAAATAAAATAAAGCACTGTGGGTGGTTGGACGACTCCGTGTCCCACTCGAAGAAGAAGAAGTACTGATCTGGTAAGACCCACCCCAAAATGGAGCTTTCTAAACATTATAGTTGCTGCAAAACACAACCATACTGTATTATGCAGTTTGCAGTTGCGCAGCAGTTAGATTGTCGTTCGTCTGCACGGACACTTCGTATTCTTTGTTAGTTTAGGTGTATGTGCGCTTTCGCTGCCTAGCCCGCTGTCTCGGGACGTGATTTGGTACAATGTCAATTGTGTACATAGCATTGATGGACGTAAGAATGTGGACACTATTTGTAGAGACAAGTAAGTATGTAGGTACAGGTTAGGTTCTTTAAGCAGACTTGCAGACCGGATTCAGTTTAAACAATTTTTACAAATCCTTGTAACTTCTTTGTATTATATTAAGAAGATGAAAGACTAAATTAATTAATCAAAATGCAGCGAGCGTAATGGACTTGTAACTATTCTTGATTAAATTGCATTCTTTAATGCGAGAGCAATTGACTGCATGCTTTTTATGTAAAAATATCAGTTAAATACCTATTTACTCATAGTCCTATCATTTTCTTCGTACTTCTATCTTCTCTCATCTTCTTATCTTCGTACTACTTTTTCTAACACCCTGTATAGTTTCCACAAAGATTACTAATTTCAAGTATCTATCAATCTTAAAGTGTTCTTGACACACAATTTCCAAGTAATTCTGATATCTGCTTATTCATAACTTCGCATCTCTAGGTCAACTTTCACTTCTCATTCAGAGTTCTATGTCGTAATAGGTGAACGTAATACTTTTTTAATGTATTACGAAATAAATGCCTATAAAACCAGTTTCGCGATTGGCGAATATTACAGAGAAGAAGTTTAAATTATGTATTCGGTTTAGTTAAGACCATTTAGGTAGGTAGGTTCTACGCTCTACTTAGCTAAATTGAGTTTATTATAAATACTAATACCTATCGACGTAGCGGTTGCATACCAGTTGCAGACCGTTTAATTTATAAACATACTTACAATTCCTAGGTATAAATATAACGCCTTAATTTTTTACAGGGTAGGCAGAGCGTCAACGGCAGTAAAAATACGGTCGCTATCGCATCGTCTTTCAAATTCTCCGTTTCTAAAAAATCATGTCACTACCTTGCCTAAAATTGTAATACACATGAAACCCTCGAGTTCCCAATACATTTTTGGTTGCGCATTGAAACTATAATCTTACATCTGGCAGTTAGATACGACGGCCACATTGAATGTTCGTAGTTTACTTTAAAAGGTGACCTTAAGCATTACGATACCAGATACTACCAGAATATCTAAAATTAACACGTAAGTAATGAAATTATTCGAGAAAAATATTAGTGACGAAAATCCATAAAATCGTCTTGTATACTTAGACGACAGACCAATCGTAGAATTTGGGGTTGCTTGTAGGTAAAAGATTTTCCGCGTGAGTTGTCATCTCAAACAACATATCATTAGAGTCTACATCTATGTCACAGTAACCTGACTCTATCTTCCCCGCAAGGCATCTAAGCGTGATTCTCTTACCTTAAATTAGCCAGTTCAGTAAAGAAATTAACTAGAAGGTAGTCACCGCTGAGCAGTGCAATTTTGTTCCCAAACAGCATATCATTTAAATCAACGTCTATGACACGGTGACATACTACATATTGACCATTTATAGGCTAGATTATACTATGTCTACTCCACAAGGGATTTAAAAGTGATTATCCTCACCTTAAATTAGCCAGTTCAGAGCAAGAATTGGCTAGAAGATATTCCCCGCTGAGTAGCGTAATTTTGTTCCCAAACAGCATATCATTTGAATCAACATCAATAGCACGGTGACGGACGTTCATGATGACAAGACCCTTGTAGACTCTGTTTACCCCACAGGTTTGTAAGCGTGATTATGACCTTACCTTAAATTAGCCAGTTCAGAACAAGATTTAGCCAGTAGATAGTCCCCGCTCACCAGTGCAATTTTGTTCCCTAACACCTTAAAAATTTTGTTCCCAAGCAGCAGCAATTAAATCAACGTCTATGGCGCGGTGACGGATGTTCATGTTGACAGACAAGATCCTTGTGGACTCTGTCTACCCAACAGTTTTGTAAGCGTGTAACCTTACCTCAAATTAGCCAGTTCGGAACAGGAATTAGCTAGAAGGTAGTCACCGCTGAGTAGTGCAATTTTGTTCCCAAACAGCATATCATTTAAATCAACGTCTATGGCGCGGTGACGCACTATCGTGTCAATGAGACCCATGACCCTCAGTATACCCCGCAAAGCTTCTTACCTCAAATTAGCCAGTTCAGAGCAGGAATTGGCTAGTAGATAGTCCCCGCTCAGCAGTGCAATTTTGTTCCCAAACAGCATATCGTTTGAATCAACATCTATGGCGCGGTGACGGACGTTCATGTTGACAAGACCTTTGTGGACGAGGTGGGACGTGCGGATCATCTCTGTCACCTCGGCTAGGGCGCGCTGGCTGCGGGAGAGAAAAGAAGCATGAGCTACAAGAAAAATAATAGTAGGAACTACACGTGGTAAGAGAGAAACCGAATGCAATCGAGGGTGTTTGAGGCGCAGCTGAGGACACGAGTTATTCCCCGGGAAGAAAGTGGTTTGTATTGATTATTCCTTCCCGCTAATTTGAAACGTAAATAACTCACGTTCCTCTCTATGTTTCATAAAGCTGTAGTTCAATTTCTAGCATAAGGAATAAAATTTTACTAGGTACAAGGATTGGAACCGATTCTCTCTCGAGAGAGAGAAACCTCTGCCTTTGCTTATGAGTTCAGTTTGAAAATAAAGATTCCTTTTTAAAAGGCAAAGAAATACCTATATGAAGAAACGTGTGAAATTCAACGAATTAAAGATGTAAATCCGTTGGTAAACTTTAGTATTTTGTAATACCTAACGACGTCAAACTCATTGGATAAAATCCATAAAATCTCTTTGATCGACCGTACTTTTACCTAAATAAAAGTGGAAGCACAGCAACACATTGTACCCACACATTATGATGCATTTTGTAGTGCTTATAAAGTATTTGGTATTGCCCTTTCAAGTATTTAGGGTCGAGGTTCAATTTAAGGTCAAAACGTGGCCGAACATTCGCTTAACTATTAAATTAAATATAAACATTGCAGCTAGTATAGGCTAGCGCATGATAATGATCTCTTTACGATCTAATACACTAAAAAATCTTCTAAAGTTACAGTAAAGTCCATTCGCAATCGAAGTGTCATAAAATGACTTGACCAGGGGGGTCTGCAGCCGTCTCGCTAAACCAATATGGCAGTTCTGTATTGGTACATTCTCCTCGGCCGCATTTTTCACACATTCCGCTGGAAAAGTGTATCTTTCTGTGGGAAGAGGGTTATAAAAATTTACTATGAAATACTTCAACCCCTCTCACATATGGTCAAACATTTTAATACTCAAATATATTGACAGTTTTTTGTAAAATTCCTGTTAAACATTCATTCTCTAACGTCCATGGCAAGGAACTTTGCTACTTTGTGACAGATAAACTGTTATAGATCCTAAAATATCAGGGCAATATCGAGTTAATGCTTTTTATCTTCTAACTAGTTATATATTCTATCATGCAACAAGTTTTTTGATAGTAAAAGACGCCAGTTTTTTTTTTAAAGATGGTTTTTAGCGTTGAAGCCTGATTCAGGCTTAAATTTCCTCGCGCTACCTTCTCGCTTATATTTTCATGACGGTGAATGCTATCTGTCTACTTTATTCACACACGAGTAGCGGGTAGTACTGCCAACAACATCGTGAGAGAAGCACGTGCTGTTCGCTGCTACATCTTTGCTGGCGAAGGTAAGTTCCACACATTTACGATTTGGTTCAGTACCCACCTAACTTCCATGCTCATCGATAACTAAGTATTCAGTTATCAGGTAATATTGATATTTTTTCTGGTTAATATCTTTGTTATGCTTAAAGCAAGAGGCAGTATTCCAAAAAGAATTGTCTAATATATTTTTCATAAACCGCAAAATAAACTTTCGTTCTAACGTCCATGTCCTTTTTTCCATGTCTTTCCATGTTTCGCAGTGACATGGACGTTAGAAAGTGACATGGACGTTAGAGAATGGTTAAATTTCTGGCCCCACTGTTGGACAAAGATTTAAAATTATATATATTTTTGTCTTAAATTAAGCCAGTGCGTGTCTTAATGAACAATTTTGTAGAAGTAATTCATATTTTTTTTGTCATCATCATCATATCAGCCATAGGACGTCCACTGCTGAACATAGGCCTCCCCGAAATATTTTCACCTTGTCCGATTAGAAGCAGCCTGCATCCAGCATTTCCCCTCGGACTTGACCAAATCATCTGTCTATCTCGCGGTTGGCCGTTCTACGCTGCGCCTGCCGGTACATGGTCTCCACTCGAGAACTCTTTACCGATTATCAGTCCTTCGAGAAATGTCTCTGAGTCTCTTAGCTATGTTGGTTACCTTGGTTCGTCTAAGGATCTTCTCGTATCTGATTCGTTCACGAACAGAAACGCCGAGCATAGCTTTCTCCAGAGCTCACTGACTCCTACTCTATTTAAGAGGCTGACAGTTAGCGACCACGTTTCGGCACCGTAGGTCATCACTGGCATGACACACTTTTCAAACACTTTTGTCTTGAGAAACTGAGGAGTTTTGGACGTGAAGACGCTGCGTAACTTCCCGAAAGTGCCCATTCAAGACCTCTTTCTCAAACTTAGATCTTCCTAGTTGAACTGTTTGTCCTAGATAGACGTATTTGTCCACCACTTCCGAGTATCGAGTTCCCTACTGATATTGGTGTGGGCGCTATATGAGAATTTTCCATTACTTTTGTCTTGTCCATATTTAACTTGAGGTCCACTTGTTGGGAACCAAAATTTCGGTCCTGTATCATTTTGCTGAGGTATTTGAATAACTCTGCCATGACTACGATATAATCAGCAAAACGAAAGTGAGTGATGCATTCGCCATTGATATTGATTGCTAAGTTCTTCCATCGTATTGGTGAAGAGCTTCTGAGATAATACATCTCCTTGTTCTACACCCCTCTGCAATGGGATTGCCGCCGTGGTCTGATCTTGTATTCGAACTGACATTGTGGCGTTTCTTTATAAATCTTTCAACACTTCAATATACCTGAGTCAATGTGGCACTGCTGTAGAGCTTGCAGTGTTGTACTGTACCCTTTTCGGAAGCCGGCTTGTTCGGGAGGCTGGAAGTCGTCAAGCCTGCGAGCTAGGCGATTCATAATAACCCTCGAAAACAGCTTGTTAACATGACTGAGGAGCGAGATGGGCCTATTATTCATAACGAGAGTCTTATTAACTTTCTTAAAGAAATGCACTACAATGCTTCTGTTCCATACTTCTGGCTTCACAACTTCAAACAAAACACGATTTAAAGAGCTTCTGAAGGACTTTAAGTGCTGGTGTTTCACCCACTTTCAGTGGCTCTGATACGATATGAATCCGTCCTCGTCCGGCGCCTTGTTGTTTTGAGCTGTTTAAGGGCCATCCTAATCTCATTCAAGCTGATGTCACTGATATCCTCGGTATAGTGTCGGGTAAGCTTAGTGACTGAAGTTTACAGCTATGCATAAAACCGGTTGATCTCCCTTTGTACCTCTGGCTTCGTGGACGCTACACTGCCGTCCGCCGTCTTCAGCTTTATCAGCTGGCTCTGCCATAGACCGATCCCTGGCGAAAACTTTGGTGCTTTTGTTTCGCTCAATCGTTTCTTTAATATTTCAGTATTGAAGTTTCGAATATCGCACCACAGGGACTAGCATATTCGTCTGTTGAGCCGCCGATATGAGGCCGTGTCATCAGAGGATTGCAGCGGCATAGGACGCCTTCCAGCCATGAGGTTCAGAGTTTGATCGGTTAGTTTTTTAGGTCTATTTCTACGACAGAGCTTAAATAACTTGGAGCCGACCGTGTGAACAGTTTCGACTAAACTGTTATTGATACCGTCAAGCAAAGCGATTCTTGATTTTCAGATGGAAGCTTTCCAGGTTCTGAATATGGGTCGCAGATAGTCGGTGCGTCGACTTCACTAGGCGAGACCGTTTTAGTTTGACATTTATGTTCCATGTGATCGCTTACGGTTTTTATCCTGTGGACCACGGAGATATCATTGAAAATTTGTCTCTCTGTGGCCATACTGAAGTCTATCTCATTTCTGGTTGAACCATCGGGCCTCATCCAGGTTCATTTTCTATGAGGCGGCTTTCTGAAGAACAAGTTCATCATGTAGATATCCATCTTCTTCAGGAACTCGGCCAGCATCTGGCCCCTCGGATTCGTATCCCCATATCTAAATGGCCCCACCTACAACTCTTCACCGCTTTTCTCGCCCAGCATTGCGTTGAAGTCCCTCATAACAACACTTTGAAACATGTTCAGCATCGAGGGTCAGGAAAAGTTGTTTAGTGTTGTTTCATGTACGTGACAGATGAAATAAATGTTATATAAAGAAATTTCCGATGTACCAAGTAGTGGACATCTAACGTCCATGTCAAAAAATAGTGGCCTTCAATTTTTTCCCGGTTGTGATAGTAATATATTATATATTTTCACTAAAATACCTTGTATAAGCTCTAAACAACAAAACTTACTTGTTATGTATTAAAAAAGCACTTTAATTTGTTCATTATTTAAAAAAAGAAAATAAGCCATGGAATTCTCTAACGTCCATGTTCGCAAAAAGTGGACATCAAATAACTTTTAAACCAGTGGTCCAAAAACCGGGCCTTTAGCACTCTAATCTTAGAAATGAAGAAAACTTTGATAAACTGTATAATATTTTCCAGTAAATCTAAAATTAAAAAATGACATGGAAGTTAGAATTTTCCGTGGCTTTAGGAGAATGAACCTATTATTTATTCTTATGGTTCTGGCTTCGGTTACGTTTTTGTCCATCAGCCTAAGCTGGAGGCCACCCAAGTTACACTGGTATACTTAGATACTACGCGACCAGCGTAACGTGGCCTCCGACTTAGGCTGGTCATGACCCTATGACTTTGAATGGACTATACTAATGTTTAATTGTCATATTACATTAAAATAGACATTCAAATCTCTTTGCTACCTACTTGCATATCATTGTGGATAAATCTTAGAATAGGTAAATACTTTACCACACTTCTTAACCAAAAGAATTCCGACAATTTATAGTGTGACCTCAACTAGTTAAACTTAACCATTTACCGGTACAATTAGTCTTAAACTCTTTACTCGGTAGGTATCCTCGAGTTTATTTACCTTTAGCTGACCTCGTTCGCAAAACGGGTTGCGTACCTTACTCGCGCTTAACCAACTATTTGTCAACTGACCATTTGTGACCAACAGCATTGGTACCTATGTACGTAGGTACTATTAGCAGTACTTTAAGTTACTCATTTAAAAGCAATCCTTAGAGCCAAGTTTTTATACAAACGTGTCCTCCTATTTTTGCCGAATAATGCATGTAGAGCATAATTCTTTTTTATTACTTTTTCAAAACTTTGACGCTCTTACTCTCGCAATCTACAATACAATACAATACAATACAATACAAATATGCTTTATTGTACAAGAAAATAAAAAATACAATGTTACATAAATGAAAAGACAAAGTACAACACAGGCGGCCTTATTGCTAGGGTAGCAATTTCTTCCAGGCAACCTTTGGGTAGGATTATGCGAAGATAGAAAGCGGTATAGTGCACAAAACATATCTTACATTAAGTATACTTACATAAAATACAAATTACCTACATATTACTACATACTACGATAAAGCAAGATAAAATATACTAATATATATAAAATATAATAAACTAATACATATTTACTATGAACTAATAGGAAAGATTCAGCTTTTTGACAGAAAATGTTTTTTCTACTTCTTTGCCCATGGTTGCCTGGTAGAAACTGCTACCGTTGTACTATTTTCCGTTATGTGTTTCTGTTGTGGTGTATTTTTTTCTTTTGTGTGTGCAATATAGTACCTACATTTATCTTATCTTATCCAGGTATCACTGGTATCACGATCAACCTATTGGGTAAGGTAACATTTTTTTTATATTACCTGTGTAGAACCCCGGCAGCTTTGTCCTGTTCCATATCTGGTATTTCTGGAGAATGCCCTGCTGCTTTGGAGATCAGCAGCACTATGAGACCCCAAGCCTGCATGTTGTTTTTGCCATTGTAGATGAGGTTCCTGCCAGACAGAAATAAAATTAGCCTAGGTTTCTAATTACTGGATGAATTCGATTCTAGAATGAAAATCAATTAGCTTTTCTTAATACTTTCTTAAATGAGCAATAAATAACCACATTTGTTTCCTTTAATACGTTCATTTCAACATAATTATTATTAACTACCGTATGGTAAGACAAATTTTTAAAGAATTTTTAGATGAAAGAGACTAAGAACCGATCACAAGAAAAGAGGGCGAGGGCTTTCATTATTTCGTCTTATTTTACGAATTAAACGACAATCTAGAGTACAATTATATATTCTATGATGACTTTAGCAGACAAGGTAAATAATGTGGCATTTCTTGTCTCCTTCCTTTTTTTCATATTCAAGCATATTTCAAGCATATAATATGGTATAGAATAACTAACAAAATGGCCTATACGAATCGAGACAAAAAAAAATTGTTTTAAAAAAATGCGTTAAGCGCGGTGTTACGTGTTGTTAAAATCGAACCTAATTAACTATAGGCAATTAACAGTAATCATCTGATCACCACTTTAACTAATTGGGTACAATAGAAGGTAAATGCCTACCTAACTAAGAAAGTTGGCAATTTATCGTGTGACACACGCATTCACCTTCGCAGTAAATAAGTAAGTAATTCAAGCGTGTACAAGCTTGACAAATTAATTATAGGAACACAGGCACTACCTATACGCTGATTTTATACGACAATTTGGAATAAAGACATCGTCCAAACCTTGGATCACCCGCTGTGTTCCCTCAATTGTCCCAAGCCATGCTCTTACTTTATTCTCCAAGACCTAAGAGGCGAATCCAACAGCCATCGCCGTGGCCAAGCATAGGTCCAAGGTCTTATAGATGAAGTCACCATAAAGGTGGGCTTAAAAACCAAGCGACAGCGACAACGACGCGCGTCGCTGTCAAATGACTGGTTTGTATGGGGAACCAGGAAAACCGAGCGACGGCGTCGTTGCGGCGCGCCACGACGCCGTCACGTTGACAGCGCGCTGAGAAGCTTAGAGTTTGTATGGGATGCGGTCGGGTTTTTATACAAGACCGCAGCGACAACGACGCCGTCAAAATTTGACGGCGACAACGACGCGCGTCGTTGTCGCGTCGCTTGGTTTTTAAGCCTATCTTTATCGACTCGATGAAGGAGAATATAAAGACATCCTCAAAGCCACGCTTCGTAACTCTTTCAGCAAAGGATGAGTTGGCTACTTGATCACGGTTTGTACCAGTGATGTAGATGTGTTCCAGTTCCTGGTTCTCCTTTATGCGGAAGATTTGTAATTTAAAGGATAAAAAGATAATCGTTAGTTTGTATGGGACATCAAACATTTTTTTACGTGTCCTGAATTTTTTTTACGGGAAATTGCCCAGTTTTAAATGCAGGGTACATTCGTAATCCGAGTTTCCGAGACTTTTAAATGTAAACCAGCACTATAGACATCCTACAAACTTCAGATAAAATCGTGGATATAGGTTTCGTGCTTCGGAGGGCACGTTAAGCCTACGGTCCCAGTTGTTGTATGTTACTTAGACAGCGTTCGTTACACAGCCGTGTATAGATAGGTCGATAAACGTTAACAAAACTATGACTGACTAAACTGAACACCTATACCTATGAGGTTAAGTCATGCGTGTTGCATATTGCAATTACGACATTGCGTGTCTTGCTGCACCGGGTATAACATTCGATTATAGGTAGGTACCTACTTGTTTCATGTGTGATAAATGGATGTTACATGAACAAACAAACAAATGTAGAGTTTGATTTATTATTGTGTGTTGTAAAGTGTACGATAAAGACATCACATCAACATATTGTTGTCTATCTTTTGCTGGACATAGACCTCCAGAGTACCCCGTAAGGCAGGATCTCCTGTTTTCACCACCCAGCCACTACCAATAAGAAAATTGTGCCTTATAATTTTCTTTTTTATAATGACTTATCCATATGTACCGCTTCTTGATAGGTATAATTAACTACCTAGGTATCTAACTATGTATAATCCTACATTGTATAATAAAAAAATGATTTCATTTGAATTTGACCAGCCGCCATCTAGTAAACGGTCCGTCTGTCCTAAAGACGTCCAATTGAGGATAAAGAATAACGAGTAGGTAAAAACGACGGAGGCAAACACTGAAGGAATAATAGGTAATTAAATATAAGGATTCTACGCTTTGTCTTGGTCTCATTTGCTTGCTTACCTATTTATTCAACACAAGCTTACTACTTAATAGTAACTTTACATTCCCAATGTTGTATAAATCTCCGTAGAAATACATAGGTGCAGTTAATATCTGAGAGATTATAATTATATCGCTAGAATGTAATGAGCACCCAACCTTTAAAACACTCAATCTACGTCCTCCAAATCGAACTGCAATGTACAATGTACTTAGGTACCAATCTACCTCTCTAATATAATAAACTACGATTTATCGAACGATACGTATTAGTACGAGGCAGGTAGAAAAGGTAGATAGATCTCTACTGCCTCAGTGTCCCACCAGAGTAATTCGTAGCCTCAGTGTCCCACATGACAGAAGGTACCGAGATATAGGGTGCAATTTTATAAGTGGCGGATCCGTTAAGGGTGTGATCTGTCAATGAAACTGAACAACTTTCCCCAAGGAACATAGGTCGAAATACGAAAAAAATATTTGGGTTTCCCATACTATGTGTGTTGGCCGGCCGGGTCAATTTGTATGGGAGGGCCAATTTTTTTTTCATATCTCGACCTATGTTCCTTGGGGAAAATTGTTCAGTTTCATTGGCAGAACACACCCTTAACGGATCCGCCACTAATAAAATTACACCCTATACTATATTGCTCTCTAATATCTTTAGTCGTGCAGGAAATCAACCCTTTTTGGGTCTTAGTTGGGTCTAAAAGATTGCGGCTGGTAGTGACTGTAAAGCAAAAACGAGTTTGAGCCTTATGTTATCGTACCTACCATGTAAGAGACGTACCTACCTAAACGAGTAAAAGTGTTCTGTGGAGGTCTACGTCCGTCCAGCCTGTCGACTGCAATGAGCTGATGTGTGTAGATGAACTTACTTAGCAGTTTTCAGCACAGGATGGTTGCTGCCGACGAGCTTCCGCAAATGCAGCGCAACATTCGCAATTTCATCGCTCAGCACCCATCTCAGGCTGAGAAAGGAGGTTGGATATCCCACAATCTTCTCCGCCTCGCTCACGGCACGGTTCCAGTCGGTTTTCGGGTGTTGGGCAACCGCCAGTTGCGTGCGGCCAGTGCTAAAGTCTCTACTCCAAGGTAGAAGTTTCGACACGGCTGCGGATGAACTTGGGCAGGCTTTCACCAGATCGCGGCGCACTACACTTCTCAAACGGCTTAGACTCATTTTTGGTTAGATTTTATTTACTTTTAAATAAAAATTTTAAATTGTAAAAAGCGTGATTTTTGGAAACACTTATAAAATTTTGAAAACAATCACAATCACAGTAACACAGGCAGAAGTTTAAACAAAAGATGTAAACGACGTGTGTTCCCTTAAAAAGTATAATCGTTTGTGCAACATTTGCATAATACGATTTTTATTTCGTAAACTTTAGTAACTTTACAAACTTCTACACATTTCGCGCTAAAATGACAGACTAACAAAAAACGAACGATTGAAGTTGAAACGTCAAGGTAAAAGAACGAATGATTACGAATCTTTGGCATAATGTTGCCATAATTTAGTAAAAGCTCCTACATCAGCGTTTATTTCCGGATTGATGTGAGATTTCGCTTATGTATAGTATACTGGTATACGTATGGTACCTAGGGAAAAAGGTGAATGGGGTGGAGAACTACTGAGTGATGAAAATTCTGAACTCATAAAACAACTACCTCTATAAATTCTACATTCTTACATAAACTCTAAACTCGTAATCAATATTAATATTGACTGAATAAAGAACCTCTATTTTTAAAATAAAATAGGTAGGGAAAACAAAACAAAGATACACTTTCTGTAACGGCCCGCAAATATTGTGTCTAATAAACTTGCCACAATATTGTGCCTAATGATAGCTACCGCTGTAATTTTTAACTGTTATTTATTGCGGTTTGACTCTATTGGTTACAATAAAGTCGTGTAATGTGTAGGTAGCTATGCAGGGTGTTGGAACAATACTGCGTTTTAAAGATATAACAGAGTTCGTTAAGCTTGTTTAAACTTTTTGTGAAAAAATATATAAAAAGACGGCTGAGACTGCTGCACCTACACCACGTGCAATTAGCTCTACAATGGCTACCCTAACCCCAGCTGAATTTGATGGAGACCACACGATAATTCGCGTTCTGACACGTTTTTATAAAAAGCCTTAAATAACTCTGTTATACAGAACTCGTCGTTTAATAGAACACAGTATGTACTTTTCTTTTCCTAACACCCTATATTATAGGGTAAAAAGTGGTCTGTATCATTAAAGAATACTAAACCTACGTTTCGTTTCATTACATTCGTACGCCTCGCTACTAAGTACTTATTGCATGTTTCTAGTAGGTATCTTCTTATTTTGCAGAAAGTATAGTGCGTTGGGGTAAGTTCGGCCGAGGTGTAAGACCGTACGAGTTGAATTTTCGTCGAATTAAGCAATATTTTTTATAACTGGTAACTTGTGCACGAAGCTATTTTTTTGTTCGCCGAGTGTCAGTTCTCGCTAGTCAATTGCTATTGCTTAATTCGGCGAAAATCAACTCGTACGGTCTTACACCTCGGCTGAACTTACCCCAACGTACATATTATATTGAGTTGCAATAGTTGTAAGAAAGTTACAACTATTGCAATACCCTACTTAAGAAAGGGTTTCATGTGCTGAACTGTATGTACCTAATAAGACCTGATGTACCACGTGAACTGCAATAAAGATATATGAATATGAATATGATCTTTTCGTATAGATTATTATGGCAACCTTAAAATTTGAACCGACCAATCAGCGTCGTGAACTTTAGAATCGTTCATTCATTTCGGTGACGTTTCTCGTGCAACTCGTTCTTTTTTCCAGTCATTCGCGCATCGCCGGCCGTCGTAGTCGACTGTTGAGGGTCACTACGCATTTGCCGGAACGTTTTCAGTGCTCCGAAGACATTTTCCTGTCTTTATTGCTTGGAAATCTTGTGTTATTGTTAACAATTGTCTGTGAAAGTGCGGACAGTTGATAGTGTTGTCATCGCACACAGTTTCGTGAATCTTTTGATCATACTCTGAGGTGAGCTATAGGAATTTTATTTATTTTCACAGGCGGCCTTGTGGACTCCATAGTTTATCGGGCGCCGTGCAGCTGCACGTGTGCTTACGTGGTTTGTAATGGGGGCAGACGATGTTTCTCGTAGAAAACATGCAATGTACAAGTTTTTACGGCACCCAGCCAGTAGCAAGACGGTGACGCGCGATTGCAGCGTTGCCAACCGGGTACATTTTACACATTTGACGTACTATTTTAGGCTCCCATGTGTAATGTGTAATCCTGGCCTCTCATGTGTAATTTCGTAAGCTCGAAGTCAAATTAATACCTCAAACATTGATAGGAGTCAGCGCTGCTTGCTATTGATTTATCGGATCATAAAATTGATTATAAAAAAACATACAAACGTCAGACAGAAAGCCATTTTACATCTCTCTTGCTATAGATGAACTTAAAAGCATCCTTTTCCACACCACAGACAGATGGATCAGCCACCTAGTCATTGTGGTGTAGGGTCACACTACCCATCCTGTTCGAAAGTGTGTTACCAGTGCTTCTGCCTACCCTCGGTCATCACGTAGCTAGGATTCTGTTGAGCACCCGTAACCTCGGCCTCCCACCAGCGGGGGGGCACTCCAGGGTCCTGCGTAGAGGGCAGGCTACGCTTTACGCGGACCAGGCAAATAAGAAGATGCCCTTCAAGGGCTCTCAAGAGTCGCGACAGGGTGTTCGTCCGAACAAACACCCAAGCTGTCCCACGGGTTCTAGATGCCCACGTTCATCGTGGACGCTACCCTTGCCGGGTTCGACAGACCCGTCTCTCGTCACCTCTCGCCGCCTGCTGCCGCCGCAGCAGCGATAACCGCTGCCTGCTTCTCCCTCGCTGTCTCCGCTGTCCCAGTATAGGCAGACGTACAAGAAACAATAGTACCTGTTCGCTGTCCTGTCACCTGTGCACCTGCTGAACTGCTCAGGTACTGGAGACAGTCCAGCGGCGACATCAGCCCAGACATCCTTTGCGTCCACGCTGACGATGCTGAAGCCTACGTCGCGCAAACCCAGGGATAACGCCGACACCTGCACCCACGACGTCCATGAACATGACGGGGTGTAAGAAGAAGCCGCCGGTGATTAGTGGTCGATCTGCTCCCGAACTGGAGCTACCACTTCGGTGAGCTAAAGAAGGAGCTCGGTCATGCGCCAAATGTGCGGCCCTACATGTCCACAGCGTTCTCCTGGCAAAAGGTGAACAGAAATTCCGCGTTTACCAGCGCTACTTTACCGCGCTGGAGGGCTCCAGGACCAGAATATCCTGTTGTTCGCCTACGCAACGCACCTCCGAAAGAGCGGCCAGTCAAGGACGCAATTAGAGACCTCCCTGTGGACACAGACCCGAAGGACATCCAGGAAGAGCTGACCACCCTGGGCTACAAGGTGGACTACGTGCGCCCCATCAAGGCTAGCCAGCCACATGTGCCAACTGTGGCGGCTCGCAGCCGGCCAACAGTCTCAATTGCCCCGTACGGGGCACAGCACCTCTTACGAAGCCCGTCGAACTGAAGAGGCAGCTGCCATCCGCCCCTCCGGAACTACGACGACGAAGAAGCGGAAGCTAGGAGGCGAAGGAGGCGACCATCGCCCTCACCCCCCAGGACGTGGAAGCCCCATGTCAGCCATGTCAAGAGCCACCAAGGGGTTCGTTAGACGCGGTCGTTACTCCATAGATTACATCTCAGGGGGAGAAGACGAAGCACCAACCGACCCCAATACAAGTGAGCTCACGAACAGCCATCCTAGAAGAGAACAGAAAGGTCCTGATCAGTGCAATCAGGACCCCTCACTGAGGTCCAGATCGCACTCCGCACGGGAGCGGACGCGACCTTTATCGACGCCTCCAGCGCCTGATCCCGTCATACGGCGGGGTCATGGCCACCAGGACGAACTGGAGGCTCTATTTAGGACCCAGATAGGCTGCTCAGGGTGGTGCTGTCCAGCACAGCCTGACGTGGCCTTCACCTGTCCACATCCACTACTCCACGTCGAGTAGTTAGGATCGTGGACACACTCCCAGAGATGCCCGGCTACCGCCGCTTACTGGATATGACCGCTGCCTCGGGAGCCATACACCCGACATGACCCACCAGATGTAACCAGCCACCGCTGGCTGACGGGCATTAGTCGGCCTCCTCCAATGGGGAATCACCCGGCTCGTAAGACCTCGTCGTGGCGTGTAGTTTTGCCTGGACTCCGGGAAAACCACGCCACTTACCAGAGCGACCACCCATCGCCCCTGTAGTCACAGGTGGCGTGTGATACTACGTTAGAGTGGCTCAGCCACGTGAACGTCTCTCTATTAGCCACAAGCGGCCGTCGAGTAGACCTCCACGTTCGACCATTCCGTTCAGAAGTTTTATTGATAAAGCACGGGTGATCATCCCCCAGGTAAGTTTTCACAAAAAAAAATGCGCATGTGTAATTTTACTTCAAAATGTGTAATTTTGGCGCTGGAAATGTGTACTTTGGAAAGTCGGTTGTGGCAACACTGCGCGATTGTCACTTGTTATTTAGTGAATGAAATGCCGACCGTGCCCGCTAAATTGATGTGATTGATCTCAATTTAACTCTCATCTAAACGATTTACACCGCTTGTTAAATCAGTGCTCATTGATTTCATAAAGAAACAGAGATTACATCCAATATTCACATTCTTTCAGTTAATAAAATCAGTAGGTACCTATACAAGCCTATCACACATACTTCTTATTGTCAAATACAAGCATTGGCCAGGGTGTCAAGTTCCCTGGTCATATTTGAGCAATGAATGTGACTGTGAAAGTCCTCGAACTAAAACTATACCCTGACCCCAACCCTTAGACATCTGACTGTATGTCAAGAGGAGGGACATACATAGAGGTGCAAGTCTTTCCGGTATTCCAAATTGTTCTTTGAATGTATTGCAATTCTTCGCTCTGGGTACACTGGATTCCAAAAGATAAGCCTTCCACGTCCATCGCTACCAATTTATATGATTAAAATCAAATACCAAATTTTTTTAAACACTTCTTGTGTTAGGTATAAAATTTTTGGAAAACTTGCATAATTTTCCACCGCAGGTAGGATTTGAACCTGCGACCTTTGGCATCTGTACTGTCAATGCCACTACCAACTGATTAAAATCACCAGATAAAAATCTGAACTACCTAAGACTCGGATTGCTGATGTGGCCCATGCAGCCGCAAAGCTCAAATAGGATTGGGCCGGTCATGTCTGCCGCATGCCAAACAAATTATGGGCTTATACTACCACCAACTGGAAGTTAAGAACCAACAGACGTCGTCGCGGGCGACCCAGACGCAGATGGCGAGACAAACTGGACGGATTTTCTAAGGATTGGCATGTGGAGGCACAAGATCGAGATCAGTGGAAGAAAGGGAGGGAGGCCTTTGCCCAGCAGTGGGATCCTGACGGCTAGATGAGATGAGACCTAACCACAAAAACACAGTCTGTTTAGATTTCCTTGTAATGTTGTTCTTCTTCTTGGAGTGGGACACCAAGTCGTCCAACAATCCGTAATGTCGTGAGAGACCGCTATAAGTCACCCTACTGCGTTTTTTTGGCAGAGCATTATATGGTTTGTTTCATAGGTAAACTAACACTGAATTTGCTTAAACTATTTGTAATGGAAATAACTTACTAGGCTATCAATTATAACTTTTTTGTTACACCATCAATCACCATCCCAGTGGCGGACTAAGGTAGGGGCGGGGGGGGCGGTCCGCCCTGGGCAGCAAGTCCGGGGGGGCATCAAAATGGTGTCCGGAGGAGGCCATTTTTATTATCCAACGACCGAATCGTAATTACAGTTATTTACGATTTGATCACAGGAGTTTAGAGTTCGAAGGCTGTTTTGTTGCCCCCAGGACTTGAATTGTAAATAAAGTTCTTTACGATTTGATCAAAGGAGATCGGAGGCTATTTTGAGGGGGCACCCCAGGACTTTTAGAGTTCGAAAGCTGTTTTGTTGCCCCCAGGAATTAAATTGTTAATAAAGTTTTTTACGATTAGATCAAAGGTGTTCAGAGGCTATTTTGTTTCCCCCCAGGACTTGAATCGTAAATAAAATTATTTACGATTTGATCAAAGGAGTTCGGAGGCCATTTTGATGCCCCCAGTACTTGATAGCAGCCGCTGCTAGGGCAAGCTTATTTAAAAACATTATTAGATTAAGTGACACTGCGTATCTTCGCTGCTTGTCTTTTTAACGCGAAATATCAAGCTCGTTTCTTCGCTAACAACGAGCGTGACCCTCATGTCTTTTTAACGCGCAATGTCGAGCTCGCTTCGTTAGCAAACACCGTATGTCTCCTCTCATGTCTTTTTAACGCGGATGGTCTAGCTCACTTCGCTCACAAAACGTGTAGTGATTGTTAAGCACGGTGTGTCTCCTCGCATTCCTTTTTAACGCAAAAGTTCGAGCTCGCTTCACTCGCATAACGTGTAGTGATAGTTCAGGACGGTGTGCCTTTTTGAAGCGAAATATCAAGCTCGCTTCGCTCACATAACGTGTAGTGATATAACTCGATTTTTATAACTGTGCGTTTGGAGCTGTCAAACTTTCTATACGATTTGACACTTGAACTGTCAAAACCCATACAAAGTTTGACAGCTCCAAACGCACAGTTATAAAAATCGAGTTATAGTGCAGCACGGTGTGTCTCTTCGCGTGCCTTTTTAACGCGAAATGTCGAGCTCGCTTCGCTCGCATAACGTGTAGTGATGGTGCAGTACGGTGTGTCTCCTCACATGCATTTTTAACGTGAAAAGTCGAGCTCGCTTCGCTCGCAATACGTATAGTATTAGTGTGGCGAATGGCGCAGCATGGTTTTTCTCTTGTTTTTGTTGAACTGAAATGTTAACTCCCTTTACTCGTAATGCATAATCTGCCTGAGTAGTGCAGTGCTGTGACCCCCCCACAATCCGAAGCTGTATACGCCACTGTACCTACCTAAATACCAATAATGAAGTTTTTAAATAGGGTTTTACGTATTAGGCCATTTTCTGTCGCTGGGGGGCATCCGACGGCTTTACCGCCCCGGGCATCCAACGGGGTTAGTCCGCCACTGCACCATCCATCATCATTTCAGTTTATTTGGCACATATTTAGCTCATCTAAAATAATATAGTAGTAAGCAGATTGACAAGTTTATAGGGAGCATTCTCTAGTTTTCACGTGGGACACAAAGCCATCCAGCAACCGAATAAACCCTGGTGTCAGAATTGCTCAACTGCTTATTACTATTCTGTCATTATGTCTGTTATTCATTGATTCTTCATCATTATTGTAACTCAGGACACATGTCGAAAAGTGACCCAATGAAACATGGTGTCAGAGTTTGCATGTCCAGTTAAAACATTATGTTGATAAGCTAAAATCTATTGAATGTACTTCCTTTCTTAATAAAGGACCACATCTTTTATAAAAGTTTGTTGTAAATACAAGTTATCAATACTGTTGATTCTACAAGATACACTGGAATTTCAATGTCAAATCTACACAATGAATATTTGAACGATTTAACACTTACCTTGGAGTACCCTAGACCTTGTTAAGTTCAATATGAGTCACATGATTTTACATTATACTCTTGATTAACAGATTATACTTAGAAAATTTTCCTCAAGAAATCTAGATTTAGTCTAGCTAGACTAGACATACATGATAATTATGATGTGCATCTTCCATCACTGAAGATAAGATTAGGTGCTGATAATGAGAAAGATAGGATATGTAATTTTCTTTATGCAGTGAAGTGGTACCTACTAATTGGTACTTAGAGATTAAGGTATTTGGCGAGTACTTTATATCTGATATTTTTTATTTATTACTTCGTGATATTATTACTTACATGGCTGTTGTTGCATAAGCATGTCAATGGCCTGTCTCCATGTGCAGTAAAAACTATGATTTGACAATGCTTATCACGTGATGCTAAAGCAAATAGTAGGTGCGTCCACACTGCCCGAGGCTGCTCGGGCGCACACTGCCTCGCGCGGCATACGCTTGTGCGTAGCGTAGGCGAGCCAAGTTCGGTCCAATTTGAATGCCTAAATAAAATAATAGGCAAACGTCCGAGGCGCGTTGATTTTGGCTCGGCTTGAGAGCGTTCGCCCGAGCATGAGCTGCTTTGCCTCGGGTGCGCCACGTAATTTGTTGGTCCCTTTTCGCGCGTTGGCAGTGAGGCAGCGAGCAGCCTCGCTTGGTGTGGACGCGCCTAATAAAGTATGGAATTATCTTGTATTCTAAAAGCTGGTGTTGTTCCAGGTATGGAGTGGGAAGGGCCGCCCAAGCAAGGCTTGTACGACCCCCAGAACGAGCACGAGGCCTGTGGAGTTGGTTTTGTGGTTGCTATCGACGGAAAACGCACTCATAAAGTAAGTACTTTTTTGATTTTAACCTTATCTTGTTCATTTTGTAATTTAATAAATAGAAAGGGTTAATATTAGAATTACCAACTCCTATTCATCTTGTAAGAATAGATCTGCAAAAGTTGTAACTGTTCTATTAATCTAGTGACCCCAGAAGCCACTATCTAGTCTATGCTGCTTACGATTTTGACCCCACCTACTCCAATAAATAAACCATTTGACGAAAGGTCTTCAAATACTTTTAGTAAAACAAGTAGATGTGTAAAAAACAAAAAACCCGACTGCGGTAATTTTAAAGTAATATTTTGCTGTAAAAATCTTGAATCTATAATTTTTAATATAGCCCGTGTCACTCGCGGTGCTGAGACGAATCTAACGACACCTCATAATATGTCAAAATCCAACTCTCCGTTTGGGATTTAGCCCGTGAAAAAGATTTTTCTTGTCCACATACATACATACTTACATACATATATACATATCCATACTCTCGAAAACATAACCCTCCTTCTGAGGCAGTCGGGTAAAAATATCCTAAAAATATAAAACGTAAGCTAAAAGTTCCGGTATCAATAGAGATGCAAAACATATCGACCGTTTACTTTTTGTAGATTAAAAAAATAGTAATCGAAAAATATATTTGCGGCAAATTTTTTCGTCTCTTGACCATGTTGTGATGTGACATAATTTTATGTGCTAATAAAATATTACTTAGACAGATACCAATTTGCATTGCATCGTCGTGAAAGATGATCGTGATGGTTTCATTAGTAGGCACCTAATGTATTTACATACTATACATATGTCACGCCTATATCTACCCCGCATGGAATAGAGGTATAGGCGTAGATTTAGTTGAATGAAATAGAGTTACTAATGCCATAGATTTTGAATGTTCTGTTAATTTAACGAATTAAATTTATAGGAAAATCTCGTGGGAAAATTACTGCTGTAGCACATAAATAAACATTACAATATTGTTTTCTCAGACAATGGGTGATACCGATAGTAGGTATACTGTAACTTACATTATTCATATTTATGTAAATCGTTTTGTTGTGAATGTATTATGTACTCGATCAACATTGCATCATATTAACGTCATATTTGTAAATGATTTTTATTTTATCACTGTTGTTTGACATCCTTTTGACGTCCGACAAGGGTTGTGTAAATCAAAGAACTTTGATTCAATCATAATGGTTTTCAATGTATGTAGGCACTTCATGTCATATTTCTGCACGTCATAGGTATTAACAGGATATCTATTTTATATTAAACCGTAAAATCCTCGCCCAGTTATTATTTTCTGCAATGTACGGCACGAATTGAGAACCTCCTCTTTTTCGGTGGTTTAAAATGAACCATTTGGCATCATTTCAAACAAAATACAGGCTTACTGGTTTTGGCATACGACAAGACGACAACATTACTTTTATGGACTTCTTGGCGAGGCTAGTTTATTTAATGTGCCTAGGTTCTAGCGTTCTAGCTATTAAATATATAATTGTCATATATGTATGCATCAGTGGCGAAGGGTAACGAAAGTAAGTCGCTGAATGGAAGTATGTAGATTAATGTGTAAGTATGGGTTTGTTTTCTGAAAAGGAATCTGATAAGAATCGGCATGTATGGACCCTTCGCCACTGGTGTGCACAGAGGGTTTTAGGGAAATAGCCAAAATCTTTCTGTCAATAGGTAATACACTCACCCAAGATTTTTTTATCATCTTTTACTAAAGAAACCCCTAGAAAAAACAGATTTGACCTTTGGTATTACACAAACTATAGCTGGTTCATTCTATATTCTCTGCAATTTGTAGCAAAATGAAGTCTGAATAGGGTTTGAGATGAAAATGAGAAGCTTGCGAACGTCCTCTAATCAAATCAGGCTATGTACATACATTCATATCAGAGAGAACCTTCAAGCTTCAAACGGTACATGTAATACAAGCAATTTCTAGAAATCTGAACTTTGATGAAACCATTGCAACACCCACGCTAAGCTGAAAATAGCTCAACTATTTAAAGCTTCTGGTTACATGATCTTTGACCTTTCAAACAACGTCATTAAATTGCCAGGAAGTTTATGCGAAATTCTTTTCTAAATCCGTATTCTGTAAGCAATTTCAGAGACAACACTGTAACCGTTACATAAATCCATGTTTTAATATTAAACAGGATCATAGCTCAATCAAAACAGTAATTTCAAAGTGGACGAAATATGATGATAAAGATAAAATATTTGAAAGTGCAGATAGATCGCGCAGATGCCTGTGTAGGTTCGTATGCAACACGAATTTGGGTAGCTTTTTGAGCTTACAAATATCCTAGGTGGACACTGGGTTCCTATCATACGATACAACGGAACACAACAAGATGTATGGTGCCTGACCTCTATTGAACACAAAACTGGTGGCTCCTTACGAAACATACTACCTACATCAGTCTTTTCCTGCATGAGTTTGACTGAGCCGTGTGATGCCGGCTTAAAATAGCATCATTCCACATATTTCCCGTGGTTGTCATAAGAAGCGACTAGGGGATTTGACGGTTGATGCTTGTTACTATGGTGACACACAGTCTTCTGAATGACTCTGGTGTATTTCAGACGTGGTGTATAGCCGATTTTTACAGCAGTTTACGCTTTGCTTAGGCGTGATATATGTACAGTACGCGCGAGAGTTCATTACTATCCTGAAACATGCGCATCCTTATATAACTTGCAAGTATCTCGGTGACGTGTGTGACAAAGAGGATCATACTTCAGGGTGGTAATGAATTCGCGCGCGTACGGTATGTTTGACTGATATGAACTAATTTATGCCTTCTTTGTTATCACAGATCGTTCGCGATGCAGAGACGCTCGCCAAACGTATGGAGCACCGCGGTGCCTGTGCCTGTGACAATGATACCGGCGACGGGGCTGGCGTGCTTACCGCCATTCCCCATTCGTTCTACTGTGCGCAACTGAGGTGAGCCTTACTATATCACCTGACACAAACGTATGGAGCACCGCGGTGCCTGCGCCTGTGACAACGACACTGCCGACGGGGCCGGTGTGCTTACCGCCATCCCCCATTCGTTCTACTGTGCGCAACTGAGGTGAGCCTTACTATATCACCTGACACAAACGTATGGAGCACCGCGGTGCCTGTGCCTGTGACAACGACACCGGCGATGGGGCCGGCGTGCTTACCGCCATCCCCCATTCGTTCTACTGTGCGCAACTGAGGTGAGCCTTACTATATCACCTGACACAAACGTATGGAGCACCGCGGTGCCTGCGCCTGTGACTACCGCCATCCCCCATTCGTTCTACTGTGCGCAACTGAGGTGAGCCTTACTATATCACCTGACACAAACGTATGGAGCACCGCGGTGCCTGCGCCTGTGACTACCGCCATCCCCCATTCGTTCTACTGTGCGCAACTGAGGTGAGCCTTACTATATCACCTGACACAAACGTATGGAGCACCGCGGTGCCTGCGCCTGTGACTACCGCCATCCCCCATTCGTTCTACTGTGCGCAACTGAGGTAAGTGTCTCTTCCACTATACAGGGTGTAAGGGACGGTTCTGTTAATGGAAATTTGTTCAGTTTCATGGTCTGAACAGGCCTGCAAAGTTTTCGTTACACCGTCCCTTACACCCTGTATTACCCTCACCAAAAGATTGTCATCATCTTCAATCCACACCACATTCACCCACTGCAGAGTATAGGCCTCTTCTCTGTAGCGCCAATCCTCGCGGTCCTATTATACCTATCTCTTCTTCTATCGGCGGAAATCCAATACTTGCGCGTTTTTTTGTTTTTTAGTGATGATTGCTAGCAGACTAGCTTTATGCCTTTTTCTATTTCCTACAGTTCCATCGGTCGAGGTTGTTTTCTCTGCTAATTTCCTTATGTTTTATAGATCTCCCAGAATCTGGGAGGGTAATTTAAACAAATCACGGTAGTTACCAGCTTTATTTTATAGGCTGGTTACGTAACAAGCTCAAATCAAATTGCGTGCTGTGCTGTCTATTCAGGACTCTATTATCTAGGTTCATGCCTTCCCTTATTGCATGAGTTCGAAGTTATAGAGCAGTACTATTCTAACTGCAAAGTTTGTGTCACTCATAATCTCAGAATAAAACATTGGGTCTCAAAGCTCTCTTGTTGCATTAATTAGGTAGCAAAATAAACCTCGTGAATAAACTGTTTTACGTCTGCAAATCGCGTGACAAAGTTTCCGTGATCTTAACCTAGCGTGACTGAAATAATACCTGAAACGAAACACCTGTTTATAAATATTGGCTGCTAACTTAGGGCAATGACATTTATGATATGACCTATAAAAGTTGTAAGAAGTACAAGAGTTGGCGTAAAATGAGTAGGCAGATATGCGAAACCGTAGACAGTGCCAAGTTAGCGCTGTTTCTGAAATACCAGTCATTGCTTTTTAGTAGGCACTTAATAATGATGCAATTTGAGTCATGTTCAAACGTCGACGCATGGAATTACTCGTTGCATATTTTTTATATACTTTTTTGCAAATGGTGTTTTATATGGGAGTGAGTGTTTATACCACACGGTTTTCACGACAATACTTTTGATCAAACATTGAAGTTTGTCGATTTTACAAGAAGTTAAACTTTTTTCCCGCCTGGCAATTGGCATTTTGCCAGTTTTTGACAATGGTACAAGTAAGTAACACTCACTAACCTCAGCTTTTGGCCCGCAGCCAACTGTTTTTACTGGAAATCAATAGAAACTGGAACACGCTGGAAGGGCAAGGCTGAATTTGGCCTTAAGCACTGGTGTGACTTTCTGGTGCTTCCTACTTAATATAAGCAGGCACCACAGTCCACTGCTGAACATGAACCTTCTGGAAAACGTATCACAGGGAACGCTGCTGCCCATTCCCTGGATGAGATTATCCCTTAGTAGCTTTTTACGCTCGCGGGTAGAATAATGATGAACCTTTTCTCAGTTAGCATGATAAGGCATGTTGTTATTAGAAATCTTATAAAGTCAGATAGATTAGAAAGTTATATCTCTCCAAAAGATACGCAGAATTCAAATCAACTTTGGTTGAGACTTTGTTATTTTACATGACCTTTAAAAAGACCAAAGTTCGAATAGAAGAGCCTATCCATAATGTGTCTCAGAAAGTCTACTTAAGGCCGTAGCTTAGAAATTCCTTTGGGAAAACGCTTAGTGGGCCGACGTAAATAGCATTTTCTGTGTCAGTAGCGCTAAATATGTCAGACCCATGTTCTAGATCTCTAATAGTAGATACATAGTACCTATTCAGATGTACGTTCGCTAGTGAAATGAGAATTTTCGTTTACCTACTTAAATCTTGAATTTCAGCTATCGAAGATGAAGAACTATAACCTCCTATCTTCCATGTAATTTCTATAAAGATAGGAGGTTATCGTTCTTCATCGTCGCTATGTATTTATTTCCTTTCTAATCACTTACGCAGTGCAGGCCAATGTATTTAATTTTAAAGTTCAACAAGGAGGCAAAAAATATGATAATTACTACAGATTTAGAGCAAGGTTACAAGCAGTAAAAATAACATCTTATGTTTTATTTTTAAACATGTTCAAACTAAGATAAATTAATTTGGTTAATGTTTATGGAAATTAGGAAGGAAGACGATGAGCTAGATTTCGGAACTAGACACTTAGCTTAATTATAAATCATCTTTACAACGGGGGATGTAGAGTGAGTTATGTAAAACTAAATTGTACTGCATTGCGGTGGTATTAGGTAAGAATTAGTAACTACTTACATTGCTACTATCTGGAAAAGCAGAATCATACAAATCGTATCTAACATGTTTTTCTAAACAAATATAGTTCCAACTATTTTATAACCGCAATGGTAACAACGCAGAACTACGCACATTAATTAAACTGAAATAAATCGTAGTTCTACGACAAATAAAAACTAATTTCGACCCATATAGACCATGTGCTGCTGTTCGTAACCTTGACAAAGTCATTGATAAAACAGAAGTAGTTCTCTTATCTATCTAGTGCAACCGACCGTCTAAACAATACTTCTATTAGTGGTAACAAATGCTAGACTCGTCTTATTTGCTATGCGCATAATCTTGGTCACTATGTGCTCTCGTCTCGACAATGTTGTAACAAATAAACCTTTGCAAATTTGATGTTGCAGAGGGTATAATCTACTAGCTTTTGTACTAGGCAATTTATCCGCGGCTAAATTCGCTATTGTACTTACAAAAGATGTCTCTCGTAGTTATCATAACTAATGATCCTAATTATATTTTACAGTTTCGCAATTAGAGAGATAAATAATTTATTTTTTCTGTTCGTTTAAAGATGTTAGTATTAGGGAGGTTTCCTAAAACGTGATTACTTTCATATGCCAAGGTAACCTCACCTTAATATCGAATATTGAAATATGAGTTTTCCCATGGAAGTAAGTAGTTTTTTCCTTGGTAAAAATAATCTATTGTTGCTGTTGACGAGTGTATATACGAACTCTTCAATAAGATTACTAGGTTAGTAAATCGTGTTTTCCATTATCAACCACGATGAACTTTGACCCAACCTAGCCTTGTGCATAACTATGTAAACCGAAGCATAATGTACAACGTGTTACAGAATAACAAATAAATCCGAAAGGAAGTCAAGGTACTCATAAAACTGAACATCTTTCTCCATGGAGCATCGAAATGTGAAAAATAAAATTGGAACTCCCATAGCGATCATCGGCAATTTTGTAAAGGAGGTCCACATTTTTATTTTTAATACTTTGATCCATATTCCATGGGAAAAGTGGTCCAGTTTCATGAGTACCTTGACCTTGTTTCGGCTTTTTTTGTTTTTCCGTAACACCCAACATACTGGTACTGCTACTATGTAAACTAAATGTTCCTTATCTATCAGTAATGCATAGAAATGCACATAACTCTACCTGGCCTTATCTGTTCGCCCTATGCCCGATCTAATCTAGTTGATGCAAATCCGACAAATTGCATTGCATAGTGTTGAATAATAAACTTGGATTTACAATCGTAATCTACACGTGTAACTGGCTTGTAACCAAGCCCTCTGAACATAACTTATTATTAATTTTCTGTCGTTGACATCGACACGAAATATTATTTTATTTCGATCACTGATTTCGATGCATTTGTTTCATCTGGTTCACCTGTCACTATGGTAATACAACGTCTTCTGAATGACTCTCAAACTTTTGTCAGACGTGGTGTGAATGGCCGTTTTTACAGTCGTTTGCGCTCTGCCTACCCCGCAAGCGATATAGATGTGATGTATGTATGTTGTATGTGGTTTGGCTTGTAACCAGGCCCTCTGAACATAACTTATTATTAATTTTCTGTCGTTGACATCGACACGAAATATTATTTCATTTCGATCACTGATTTCGATGCATTTGTTTCATCTGGTTCACCTGTCACTATGGTAATACAACGTCTTCTGAATGACTCTCAAACTTTTGTCAGACGTGGTGTGAATGGCCGTTTTTACAGTCGTTTGCGCTCTGCCTACCCCGCAAGCGATATAGATGTGATGTATGTGGTGTGGTGTATGTATATGGTTTATCGGGTTCTTCGTCGTCTCGATGTACCAGTTCCACAGGATTGAAGAAGAACATTACGATAGGATGCGTATCGCAACATCGTTAGTGGCGATTCTAATGACACTGAAAGAGATACATCTTCTTTTTGCGTCTCTTCGGGGGTTTAGGTAGATGCAAATGTTTTAAATGCTTCGTCGTGTTTGATTATTTATGACAGCCTCATTTTTTTGCTCGTATAATTCTGGATGAGCTACTAAGATAAAGAATTTGTCCCGTAGAATCAAGGATCAATGTAGGTATTTCTCTCGTCTCGACGTCGATGTAAATTCGTCCTAGCAACCGACAGCCGGCTCGTTATTGCGTCGCGGCTTCTGCGCAGTTGAATGATTTATTTACATGTAGCGTGTTGTCGAGCGATTTAACGCATTACAGGGACTATGGCGTAGCCGCTAGTAGCTTCTTGCTACGTCGTGGTCTGTCTTGTACACGTTACAAGCGACTACGGCGTAGTGGCTAGTAGCTTGTGTGCTATGCGCGGCCTGTCGAACGATTTAACACGTTACAGGGACTACGGCATAGCGGCTAGTAGCTTGTTGCTACTTATTGAACGATTTATTTACATGTAGCGTGTGGTCGAGCGATTTAACACGTTACAACTACGGCGTAGCGGCTAGTAGCTTGTTGCTACGTCGCGGCCTGACGAACGATTTAACACGTTACAGGGACTACGGCATAGCGGCTAGTAGCTTGTTTCTACTTGTTGAATGATTTATTTACATGTAGCGTGTGGTCGAGCGATTTAACACGTTACAACTACGGCGTAGCGGCTAGTAGCTTGTTGCTACGTCGCGGCCTGACGAACGATTTCACACGTTACAGCGACTACGGCGTAGCGGCTAGTAGCTTGTTGCTACGTCGCGGCCTGACGAACGATTTCACACGTTACAGTGACTACGGCGTAGCGGCTACGAGCTTGTTGCTACGTCGCGGCCTGACGAACGATTTCACACGTTACAGCGACTACGGCGTAGCGGCTACTAGCTTGTTGCTACGTCGCGGCTTCTGCGCAGTTGACTGATTTATTTACATGTAGCGTGTTGTTGAGTGATTTAACACGTTACAGGGACTACGGCGTAGCGGCTAGTAGCTTCTTGCTACCTCGCGGCCTGTCGAACGATTCAACACGTTACAGTGACCACAGCGTAGCGGCTTGTAGCTTGTTGCTACGGCGTGACTTATCGAACGATTTAACACGTTACAGCGACTACGGCGTAGCGGCTTGTAGCTTGTTGCTACGGCGTGACTTATCGAACGATTTAACACGTTACAGCGACTACGGCGTAGCGGCTTGTAGCTTGTTGCTACGGCGCGGCTTATCGAACGATTTAACACGTTACAGCGACTACGGCGTAGCGGCTTGTAGCTTGTTGCTACGGCGCGGCTTATCGAGCGATTTAACACGTTACAGCGACTACGGCGTAGCGGCTTGTAGCTTGTTGCTACGGCGCGGCTTATCGAACGATTTAACACGTTACAGCGACTACGGCTGCAACATGTTATAGAGGGCACTACTACGGCGTAACGGCTAGAAGCTTGTTGCTACATCGCGGCTTCTGCGCAGTTGACGGATTTATTTACGTGTAGTGTTCTGTCGAGCGATTTAACATGTTACAACGGTTACAGCTACGGCGCGGCGTAGCAACTCAGCGACTATGGCGTAGCTTCTCATAGCTTGATGCTACGTCGCGGGTGCTGCGCAGATGACTTATTTTTTAATTTTTTATCGTGTAGTGGCATGTTGTAGAACGATTTACCGTTACAGCTGTCACAACTACAGTGTAGCGGCTCGTAGCTTGTTGCTACGTTTCGGCTTCTGCGCAGTTGACTGATTTATTTACGTGTAGCGTGTTAGCGGCTTGTCGCTTTTTGCTATATGAAGCGTGTTGTCGAACGATTCAACACGTTACAGCAGTTACAGATCGTAGATGCTACGAATACACGCCATTTAAAAGCGTACTCTGAATGCTGTTTTTACCTACTTATTTTGCATATACTTTTCGTCTTTCGTACTTCCGGACGCATTCGGCCTAAAAACTAAACTGAATTACAAAAAATGCATTGCATTTATTTCTGCACCTGCCTCGTCCATTTCCACATGCCCTAAGGTAGACTAGTAGATAATGCCCTTGGCATTAAGTCTGCCCATGTATGCATGGAGTTAAATAAATGAATAATTGATGAAAATCATTTACATCCCAATTTATTAAAAAGGTTTCTTTAGCGTACCAATACGAATAACGTTGATAATGGAAAATACGAAAGTAAACTGTACTCACAGAACATACAAGTCGTATTTCAGACTCAAGCATCCAGTAGGTAGTTGACTCTGATTTATTTATTTGTTCGCCGGTCCTAGCTCAAGGCCTTGGCCAGCCCGGCCTAAATTGGTCCACTTAGGACGCGAATTTCTAGTAGTTATTGGCTCTATATTTGGCACGTCCTGGACCTATAGGCATCTTCATGATATAATGTTAAAGAGTGTCAGAAAGCGTCTGATCATCTGCATCGTCACGCGAAATAGTTCATTTTCGGGTATGACTTCGCAGAACTTTGCCCCAATTATGAAAATCTGTTTTTCTTTCATTGTTAACATCCAACAACAGTTCATTAAAAAACATAAACACTGCGCTTCCAACAAAAAACACGCCAACCATAACAAACAGAGTTTTGCTTCCATTACCACGGTGTGCGAGTATAGACAAATTATTTGTTATTGTGGGAGAGAATGACATCCGTTTATAGTTCGTTTCTTCTTTGAGATGCATATACGACCATTGGATACTTATACTTTGTCTATACTACGAATATCAAAACCAGTATGCCCTAATCACGCCCAACCAGGCGTTAGTCGTAACTTGAGCGTACTATGAGTGTAGACTGTCGCTAATTACTATTCTTCTTCTATATCATCTGAATAGTAGAAGATCGTGTTAACAAGCTGCTAATTAACTTATATATCTGTCTTTTATATATCTTGGAACAAACAATAACTAAGCTTAAACCTTTACTTCTACACGACTTGACTTAATTACTTGCTAGTACATGAAAATCTTACATTTAATTTGATACAACAGTAGTGAAGATTAGTTGTTTGTTACTTTATTATTATTATTTTTAAAGAGTCCACGCGATTTACCAAGTCCTTAAACTGATTAGGTTTCTCTGAAAGATCTTGTTCGGTAGAGATAGAGATTCACCAATATCGCACCGCACACACTCACCTATAAACATTTTGTCGACGTTTTTGACGAAATTTTTAATCTATTTCTAGTATAATGACGTAACTATTGTGTATTCGTTTATTTAGAGGTAATTATTTATAAAGAAGTTAAGATTGTGTTGTTGATTTGATTACAATACATACAATTTGTTGACGTCTTTTGTTGCGCAATGATTTGAATGGTCTCTATTATTTTTGTTACTTTGAGATCAGTCGAAATAACATGCTCACATTTTCTCACACCCTAATTAAATTGAATATTGAATGACTATTTTCAAATAAAACGATTTGACAAATCAATTAGACCATTCCATTATGGAAGGTCGTATTGTTTAGACATTTGTTAGCCACTTTGGTCTGGTAGCTACTTTACTTGACGACTGGCTTCGTAGAGAAATTGATTTTGTAGTGATTCGCAAATTAACATATACTGACTTCTTATTTCATTATCACATGGTCAGTCTTCATAGCCTTTATTGAGATTAAGTACCTAATTAGATTGGTTGGAGAATATCCTACCTAAGGTTGATAAGGTGCATATTCCTCCTACTTATAGTTTTTGGAGTCAAATCTCTTCCGAATCAAATATCGACAACATGCAGAAGGTATGCGAGTGCCTTTATATCCTGCGCTATAATTATTTAGGTGCACGACTTAGTACATAAATAATAAGTGTAATAAACGAACAGTAATGCGTTCATAAAGGCGTGCATAATTTACCTTTGAAACCGCTCGTGAGACGACCATTACTGAATAGACCAAGTTAGAAGCTATTAGAGTCTATGTAAGAACAACACGTTTCAAGAACACCTATAAATACGGCTTAAACAACTACTGAACATTTATATTTCTATTTTCCTTTCAATTTTGTCGTTACGTTTCCATAGTTTCATCATCATGTCACATCGGCCTATTACGTTCACTGCTGTACGTAGGCCTTATCCAGGATGGCATTATCTCTTGTTTTTGCTCACAAGGTACTCGCCACCCTGATAGAGGACGTCCAAAAATACGCTTGTTATGCTCGGACTTTCAGAAAGAACTATGCTCTTTCAGATGGAGGTACCAAAATTTCAGATGGCAGATTCTTCTACCCAGCAGAGAAATATTTCACTTGTAGGGAATTTAATATAGTTCCGCTGCTTCGCCCACATGTTATCGGTTTTTCAGTGGGTGTAGTTTATACGTCGTAATATATGGCCAGGAAGATGTCCTGGAAATCTAACATACTTTGGAAAGTTCTGATGAGATAAAGAAAATATTATCGAGTAGCTATTTAGTATCCTTTGATGTTATTGAAGAACAGGTTCTGTAAGATTCTAAATACGGCCTCATGTTTTCGAGATAGGCAACCAGTAACATTCTGGTCTAATCTGGCTGAACCGAAGTCCAAACAATTTCATTACCTAGGACTATTCTGTGTTACGATATGACGATGCTTCAATTCGCCGACTGGCAAGTGGCAAACATTGCAAAGAGAAATATTCCCACGCACACAATTCCATGAAACGAAAGCGTATTTACCGATCAATTAGCTTATCTCAGCCATTGTAACAGCATCTTTACTGTACTGCGTAGTTATAAGTACCAAGGTCGCCAAGGTTATATTGACGCCTCATAAATAAATATTGTGTAACCACTAGTACAGTTTATGTAATTTTTAATTGCTGCCGATTGTAAACTAGCCGATAATACACAAATAGATTATTTATCGAGCGGTAAGAAAAGTAATTAGTTTACTAAAAAATCTGAAGACTGTTAAATATGTGAATAAGCGCCGATTTGAGAAATTTGTGTATTGTATTGCATTTTTTCTAATGTTGCCCAGAAACTTCATGTTAACCTTGCTCGTCAGGTACAAGGTCAGGATCTAGATTAATCGAGGATATCAATCAAAGCAGTGTTGAAAGTTTTTATAAGCAGATCCTGATTTAAATTTCACGTAACCATCTAGGTAACTTTGTCACTCACTTTATCCAGATTTCCTGTCTCTATGATCCTAATTTAAAAAATCTGTTAAGGATTAGTTTTGCCAGGAGCACACACACATTCGTTTAGCAATGGACAGTGTTACGCTGATAAGAAGAAGGCGAAAACAATTGGTCCGGCAACTTAAGTCTTGTTTACAAGTATCTTGTTGACCCGTAGTATACTATTTTTGTATTACGGTTCAACAAGTGACTTCTAGATTTTGTAATCAAGACGTAGCGTAATCTGCCGGATCTTTGTATCACCACAAGCCTTGATAGAGCCCAGCGCATGCTAGTCGCGTGAACGATGCATGCTTATCTATGTTTACTTAGCTATATATCTACGTCATCGCAATTTTTTATACGGCTTGACTTCGGCCATTGGCCTCTGAGATATTCGAGGTTTTGCCAACTAAACAAATTGAAAAACGATGTGTTTTTTGCTTACATAACGGTTTGCTAATTTTGATATAGTTGCTGTTACTACGATGAGCGTGATTCATGAAGTAGGTATTCTAATGAGAGCTTGTTATCTTATTGAAAACTTTCCGCCTTGCTTGATGCATTCTTTATCATTGTTATCTATCATATCATCAGTCACTGCACCAGAGTATAATTATCATCTGCCTGCCCGTATCCCTTATTGAGTATACCTACCGGTATATTTTCCACTATAGGCAGAATATAGAAACATCTCATTCAAAATTCAGGTAGGTAAGTGAGAGGTAATGGCATAATCATACAACAGTGCCTTTATTTTTATTTTTTTTTATCCCGCCCGAGCCGCGTTTAGAGTAGGAACACAAATTGTTATAAAAAAGAGAAAATTTTGGACTACAAATTTTCCCTTTTTTAAGTTTGAATTAGAATGTGACTTTCTTAAAGTGAATCTTGTAATTCCTACTGAGAAATAAATGCTTTTGATTTTGATTGATTGAAAAATGTATGCAACATTAAAATAAGTACCTAAGTAAGCACGAACTGATTGGATTACGTAGGTAAGCACACAATTAAACATACATGAGCGCAGAAGCCATGCAAGGGACTCAGTGTATTTCTCTTTATTATCTATCGTCTAGACTTTGTCGCTTTACACACATAATGTCCGTTTTGACGTTAATCTTGCGCTACGTAACGCATGCGTTAGGACAATACGAATCTCGACCTTATTCTCATACAAATATAGTTTATGTCAAATTGTTTGACAAATGCTGCCGTCAACGCCGCATTATGCAATATCTTTGCGCTAATGGATGCGTCTGTCAAACAGTTAAACATAAACCGTTTTTGTGTGAATTTAAGCCGAAAAATAGTATTTTTCAAACGCAACGGATACCGCTGCGCAAAAGTAACGCACAAACGGATGTTATGTGTGTAAAGTGCCTTTACTTGACATTCAAGAAATAATTAGGTATTATCTGTATTGCCTTATCTAAATTTCGGCTGAATCCTTTGATGATAATCACCACTTTTCGCCACCGACAGACTTTCGGAAGGAAAATATTTATGTAACATATTATGCAGATAATAATGATAACTATTATCAACTAGCTGGTGCCCGCGAACTTCGTTTCGCCAAGGGAAGATTTATGAGCCAACAGAAGCGGCACATCATGCTAATCATTTTTCAATACAGTCATTATACCGCACAGACAGATTGATTTCTTCTTCTTCCTTGCACCTTTCAACTTTGGGTAGTGTTATCTCTAGATTTTCGGCACCATATGGTTCTTTCTGGGGTTGTCGGGTCAGGTAGGTTTTTTGTCGTGAGCCTGGTCATACACACTAAGAAATTACATTTTCAAAAATAGGTAGGTAGTTTTCAAAAATATTGATGGTTTACTTATTTTATTACCCGCCCACTATTTTTAGGGCTCCGTAGCCAAAGTGTACCGTATTCTCTGAGACTTCGCTTCGCTGTCTGTCTGTGACCAGGCTTCTATCTCATAAACCGTGATAGTAAAACAGCAAAAAATTATATTTGAATTATAGATGTTGTATTTCTGTTGCCGCTGCGGCTCCTTTAAAACCAATTTGATTTATATGCCATTTTTACACATAATGGTACCGGTCAAGTGTAATTTTCTGTTCTCATTTTCGTACTTTGTCTCATGGTTAGTATTTTATGCGTGATTGGTACAATTAGGGCAGACAGATGATGATGGTGATGACGATGACAATGATGATGGAAAAACCTGGAGGAACCCCGGATCACCGCCGATTTGTGTTTGTTACTTGTCTATGAAGGGGAAGCACACCCCCATCCCTCCTGTTTCGAAGTCTTAGCACCAGAATCACATCTCGATTATATAGGTAGTTAGTTAGGTACACTGCCAAAACCGTCGTTGTTTTATTATTTTTACGCGAAGGAGCAAGTCAATCTGAAGTTACTATAAAAACTATATCCTTTAAGAAAAAAAAAAGTTTTTACAATTTGCGGTTGGTACAAACAAACAAACCAGCAACAAAATTAACTTCGTAACACTGATAAACCTAAGTTTTTGGTTTCCATACCTCTAAAGGTAAAAAAACAGAACCCTTATAGGATCACTTCGTTGTCCGTCCGTCTGTCATTCTGTTAAAAGCCTTTATCTCAGGAACGCGTAAAGATATCGAGTTGAAATTAAAACCATATTCTTAAGTCTATGAACGCTAGTAGTTGTGAAAAAATCAAGCACCTAACTTCAAGTTAAAAAAGGATATAGCCGTTTATGCAGTAAAAACGCGTGTTTTTTACCCTCTCAAAGGAATCAAAAGTCAGAGGATACTTCCCGTAGACCTAGAACAAACTCTGACACCAGGGTTTCATCGGGTCGTTAAACGGTTCGGTGTCCCACATGAAGAGAGAGAGATGAAATGAAACATGAAAAGAGAAGACAATGAAATTTGGCAAGTAGCTGCGTTTTGAAGTACAAATTAAGGAAAAACTCTAGACATTTTCATAAATTTATGGTTTTTATGGAGGCCGAAAAAAAAAATTTAAGAAATTTGGCTAGATGTCCAAGAGGAGTATCATATCATATTTGCCAACCATAATAACCTACAAATCTTGGTACGGAACCCTCGTTGGGCGAGTCCAACTTGCGAGTCCAACTTGGTTTTTTTACATTGACTACCTACGAAACTCTATTTGCGGGCGTGTCTAACACGTTCATGTCTGGATTTTTATTTCGCTGTACGGGGTGTTAGGGATGATGAATGATGATACCGAAATCTTTGCAGGCATGATCAGACCGTCAAACTGAACATTTTTCACTATGGAGCCAATGGTGGTAAACAAAAATACAAAATTCACGATCAGCTGACTGACCTTGTATGTGAGGTCTGATAATTTTTTTCGATGCCCACCATTGGCTTTAAACTAAAAGTTGTTCAGTTTTATGGTCTGAGCACACCTGCAAAGTTTTCGTTGTATTATTATGTTGGTAGGTGTTCGAATCTCGAGTCCAATAAGGATATAAAAACAACTACTAATATTGTAAGAGGTTACCCAGGTCAAGAAACTAAATAACTCTCCCCAAGAAACATAGTCCAAAACAAAAGATGTAAAAAAAACTGCAAATATTTTAAGGCGTGAACCAGCTTATGAAACTGAACAACTTTCCCCAGGGGAAATACGAAAAAAATTTTGGACCTACCATTAAAATTTTTAAGAGGTGAACCAGTCCATGAAACTGAACAACTTCACCTGAGGAATATAGGTCGAAATATGAAAGAAAAATATCCTCCTCCCGTATAAAAAGTATTGGCCGGCCATGTCAGTTTGTATGAGAGGATCAAAATTTTTTTCGAATTTCGACCTATGTTTCTAAGGAAAAGTTGTTCAGTTTCACGGATTCGTTTACCCCTTAAAATATTTAAAGTCATCTTTTTTACATACTATGGAAAAAAAATTGGACCTCCTCCTATGTAAAAATGTTCTTGCCGATAGCTGACCGAGTAATTTGTAGGGAAGTATTTTTTTTTTCATTTTTCGACCTATGTTCCTTGGGGAAAGTTGTTCATTTTCATGGACTGGTTCACCTTTTGAAATAATTTCAGTTGATTTTTTACATCTTATAGGTACTTTATTTATCTACCGCAACGCAATATCGATTTCCGTGCAAACTTATTTCAAGTAAAGTGGCAACCCCCCCCTTTTAGGGGTTGATTTTTTTTAGCCTATAACCTGGTCGGTGATCTTCCCGACATTTTGGTATAATTTGCATCAAAATCGGATCAGTAGTTTTTGCGTGATGCTTCCTCATACAAACAGATAAACAGATAAACAGATAAACAGAGAAACAGATAAACAGACAAACAGATAAACAGAAAAAAAAACTAAAAATTGCTGAAACGTATTCTGTTATCAATTTCAAGTATCACCAAACACTTTTTTTTGGAAAATCTTCTATGTACAGACTTTCGACCTTCTACAACTTTATTATGTATAGATAAGTATCTGTGTTGTATGTAGCGGGATTATGTTGTATTATAGAGCTGATATGATATCGGCAAATGCACTGTAAACAAGATTGTTGTTGTGATTATTTATCGCATAAACAATAATGCAGATAAAAGGAAATTGTATTATCATAAAATTCTACAGTCGGTTGTAAATCTGTAACTGTTTATGGCACGTACCAGTGTTTTCATGGCATAAATCCAATATTTGTAAAATAAGTATGAACAATGTAAATTCCATATCTACTGGTATTGGTTTTGTCCGTTGTTATTGTATTAGTTAACATTCTTACAGGTGTTTATAACTGACATCCATTGAAAAACCATACTACAAAAATATCCATATCGTGCTAACCAAAGTTTATTTTTGAATGTTATCGTTTGGCCTTTAACCTTGAACTTGCATATAGCGTGTAATTTTATGCCATATCTACGTAGCATACATAAATCTTATGTAATCTCTAGGTACATACGGTATGTTCTAGGTTTTTGTTATACATTATGTTATTTTGTTCAGATTTCGGGATCTTTAGTAATAAATCATTTGTGAACTGGACCATATAAATTAATTAGTCTTTGCAACAGTGAACATTTACTAGAAGTATCTATTAAATTTAGTTAAAATAAGCTAAATAACCTGCATGTACGTACAGCGATGAACTTTGAAACTAGGTCGCGCGGTCATTTACAGTGTGAATACCAATTAATATCGTATTTGTATCGATCTATTGATTGCCAATATTTGAACATACTAGGTATGTAGGTTAATAGTAGGTTTCTTTTATACTAATGGTAACAACTCCTTCTTTATTTAAAAGATTTAGTCTAGTTGGAAGTGCGATTGCCATTACGTCCATTTTTCCACCATCGACTTCACCCCTTGGTATAACTCTACATCCACTTTTTCTTTCAGCTGTTTCAAATAGTTTCTTCTGGGTCTACCTCAACCATAATATTAAATACGTGTCTTTGTAAATATCTCAATAGACACTTGCGCAAATATTTTGTACCTTTTCTGTGACGTAGTACACAATTTTACTCGAGTCCCAGACGGCAGCTGTATCCAGCTGTGACTTTTGGTCTAGCTTTTGATCTTGTGTCGTCTGGTCTGGTTTGTGTTTATTTATATCAGCGCGGTGAGAATTTACGACAGGCATCTGATTTGGCATAATTTTCCACATTGATCTTACATATGCTGTAGTCACTTAGACATTTACAGAAATAAAGCGAGTGAATTTGAGATAATTATGAAACGGTTCAAATGTTTAGACAGTAGCATGCATCAAACGACAGGCCTTTCAGAAAGTATAGATTTGTTAATTTAGTTGATTTCATTAGATTGATAGAAAACCTTACTATCTCGCTGTCAGAGAACTTGCTATTAGCATTCTTGTGAACCAGATCTGAATACAATATCGTGGGGAGGAGACAAGGCACATACCTACGTAACAGACCTTCGTTTTTTGGCTGTGCACAAATTCAGGCAACGCCAACCCTTATCATTCAAATTAATGTATATCGCTCTAAAGGCAAGAAAATGAATTCCTAAATATCTCCGACTTTATAATAATTTGGTTATATGTAAAGTCGCTTAAATTCGAAACCAATGGACACATACATTTTGTCGACAACTTCAAAGTATTATACCTACCCTACCGGAACTAGATATACCGGGAAGTTCGTTTCCCACTTGGAGGAACGCTGGACACGGGACGGAAGATACGTTGCTCGAAGGTTTCCCATTTGTAGAAACAAGCAAGAAATGCATTCTATTGACAGAAGTAACTACTGAACATGTTGTTGATGTTGACTCATCTCCACTTAGGAACTCCAAAGTGCAACTTAAATTGGCAAAACATGGCGGAATGCCGGCGTAGGTAAGTTCATCAGCCGAGTTGACAGCTATTGTGGATCTCCCGATTTGGCCGCGTCGTTGGCATTCGGCCAGGCGCATTCCGGTTCGTTTCCCGACGTGTGATGCCATGTGCGTCTGCTGGTGTGACTTTTACTTGTATGGCAGTAATTGGCCGGCATATTATTTGCGAAAAACAACAAAACCGTATGCAGTATACAGCCAGGTTCAGGCTGGGTCGAAACAGTTTGGACTTCGTACCGTCCTTATGCCACGCCACGTGCATACGACTTACTTTGCTCGAATACCACTATCACTACATTGCACTAATACGACTTACATTACATTGGTTGTTATTATTATGGATGGTTCCATTCAATCTTACCGCATACTGTAGTCATGTTAATCGTCATTAGCCACAACCTAATGATACAGTTGTATAGGTAGAGCTTCTACCAGTAATTCATAGAAACTCATATGATACAAGCTTTTCTGGTACTCTCACCTTTCAGAACGCGCAAAAGTCGTTGAAAGTTCAAGCTGAGAATTTGACCCCGCCTTATTTCTTGTCTTACTAGTTTCTTTTTTATGCTGTTTTCAATTTTAGCAGGCGAATTCAATTTACAGCGCTTGGAAATTGTATAACGCTAAGAAAATCTCATTAAAGTTTAGATCGAACTTCGCACCATCTGCCAATTGGAAAAGTTGAAGATCGAAGATTGTCTGGTATTTTTCCATAAAATATCTAGAACGCCCGAGGGAAAAAGGCATTTTCCCGGAATGTGTTATACATATGTTTCTCTTGAATAACTTAATGTATTACAAAAAACGAAATGTGGTTGCATGGTTTAGGAGAAGTTAGAGAATTCCACTATATACATAAACAAAGAGCAACTTAATTTTATACTATGTATTGATAAAACATGGAAGCCTTCAATGCACTCTTTCACGCCCGCCAAAGCTATCCAGACTACTATTATGACAGAAAAACAAGTTGTTCTCTTGGGAATACTGGACGGTCGTAACGAAAGCTATTTGAGTAATGAAACATTGTGTTATACCATAGGAAGGTAATTTATAAACAAAATATAACCCTCAAATAAAAATTGTATAAGGGTTTGTAGTAGACTATGAAAGCCTAAAACGTACTGTCCAGTGGTTTTATGCTAATTTCTCAATGACTTTATTGACTCAAAATTTTATTCTTATTGTCAACTCAGTTCTATCACCGGAAGCAACATCCCCATTATGTATCTCTAATGCTGCTTTAGTAAACATCTCGAGTTACACTTTATTTCTGCGTAATGGCGAGTGTTTGCAGTTTGCCGGGCGATTCTCAAAATCCCGGCGTCCACAAACTGACGGACAGTTTTACTGCCGGTCGACGTAAATGGTGATAGCCGGTGTAACCTAGTTTTGTTGGGTCATGGACATTTTTGTAAGAAATCTATACTTACAACAATTCCCTTATTTTTGGATCCTACCAAAAATGCTTGCTAGATATAGGTAATCTCTACATACCCATTTATTAATAGACTAGAAAAACCTTGTGACCGATACTAAAATAAAAAACTGAGATAGATAAGTGATTGATAATGAAAAGATAAGATAAAGAACAACTTTCTTCAAGGAACATTTGTTGATAAGAAGTTAAACTGTACGGTAAAAAAATAAAATATCTTGTACATCAAGTCAAACACATCTTTATCTAAAAAATGTATTATGAACATTTTAACATTTTAATTTATTACTTATAGTAAAACAGCGAAAACTAAAACAAGTTACTGAAAATGTAGGAGAAGACCTCAAATTAGGCCTGAGTTTTAGATCTATGGTACACTGTAACAAAATACCAATTTTACATATGCATAGAAGATATCTTCGAGAACAAACTTTATTTCGTACATTTTTCAATTTCATTCCACAACCTAGCTAAAAAATACGTTTTCGCATTCGAATTTTGGCAAAATATTTCTCTATTTTAATGGCTTCTGTATGAAAAACTACCAACAGGATAAATTCGAAAAAAATATATGTGTTAGAAGAACATGTATTTAGTTAAATTGCAAAAGAAATGAATTTTTATTCATTAAAATGTTATTGTTAAAAATATTCAAAACACCTCTAAATTCCGCAAAATGACACTCCGTGCTTGAGTCGCGCGTCCGCTACCACGGGAAATTCGACTCAATGCGTATAAGTTTATGTTCAAATTTGAGTGGCGCACATTTTTGTTTCTGAGAAAAACGTGAAAGCCCTCTTAACATTTTGTTCAGCTTCTGTAAAATTACATGGTTTTTCTAAAAGCTTTTACGTTAAATTAAACTTTGGACTTAACTTAACCTTTTGGGTTAATTAGATGACTTAATCGTGACCTACTTAGCTCACTTTCTACTAATTATTTCACTGAATTACGCCTGTTACTAAAGTCGACTAAGTAGCTTAAACTACTTAACCTAACCTACCTAGCTCGCTCGTCATAACATGACCTTTCGTACTACTGTGCTATTTATTTACTCTTCAACTTACTTATCCTTTCAACAGTGGGACAGCTGTTTCCGCCATTTTGTACATCTGATGAACTATTTTACGACCAAATTTATTTACGGAGTTTCGCCAGACGAAGGAAATAGTGGACAGACTTTATTGACCCAAGTAAATTGCATAGGTAATTTCATGAGAATTTGTCTGAAAACATCAAAATTCACTCTATGCTTACACAACATAATAGTAGTTTATGCAATTGCCTTATAATAAGAGGCTTTAGGATGTGAGTGTCTGTTTATCACACGAGGCGCAGCCGATTGCAATTGCATACACTATTTTATCTACACTTTACAAGAAAAACTATGAAAAATAATTCATACCTCCGCACTTCACTATGGCGATTGCAAGCATATCTACTGAACCAACAACTGAACGACTTTTATAATACATAAGTAACTTTTTAACTAAACGTTAAAATGGAAGCTCATAAAAACGGAACAACTTTTAAAATTAAAAAGCATTAATCTATAAATTTTAATTCGGAAAATGATTTGAAGCAAAGATTAATCATAATCATCATCATATCATATGATTATGATATGATTATGATTATGCCTTTCCCAGAATATCGCGTTATCTTCTAATGTCGTCATGCGCAAATATTTTGGTAGTTTCCTATCACACATTGAAGTGATGGATGAATGACGCACCAGCCGGCTCCTATCATTGTTATCTTCGTTACGGTCAAGGAACCGACGATAAGGCTATTTGGAAAGTTTTATAAGTGAAGTTGCGTCACATTAAAGTCACATTATGTGGTGTGAGACGTCAAGTTAATGAAAGACCAAACGATCTCGCGTGTCAGAGTTCCTCTCATGACTTAATTCTGAAACGACTTCCATCTGATCTAATCACAGACAGCAACCCGGAGCGGCGCCTAAACTAACATGCCCTCCTAAGCACGGAACCATGTTTCTTATGGACAAGCAGGTTCAGCTTCAGCCTGCAATGTCCAACCCAAACAGAAAACAATTTGTACATATTTTTTTTAAGAAAATGCCCCCTTCAAGAGTACCTTATTTATTTATGACCAAAATGCTCTCGTAATTCGACACCTGTTCTTTTCATGTCTCGTTTAATATTCTGATCACGAAACATAAAGCGCGTGACCAAACGCCGAGACACAATTCAGGAGCTTTTATTTCTACAGAAGGAAGGACACATTTTAAAAACATTTTCCTATTACAGAACCAGTTTTTTATTTTCTTAGTTATTCTATCTATTATTGGTTGCGCATTAGAAAGCCTGCACTGGGCTTATAAAGACGACGACCTTATAAAGGTTGGGGCCATCAGTTTTCGACACAAATAAAATACGTTTATTTTAGTCTCGTTTGATGATATCGGTTCTGCGGTCTATGGAGGGGTCCAGCAGTGGGCATTTCTCTGCTGTTGATGTCAATGAGCCTGCACTATACTTATTCACGACACAACGAATGTAGGTTTACTTTGTTGAATTTGGATTTGTCGGACGATCATAAAATATGAGTCTCCTAAGTAGTATATTTATACCTACCATTTCCACAGATTTTCGCGCACAATCTGAGCTATGATATGATATGATAAGACGTCGCTCGCATTGGTCAATATCCGCAGATTTCCGTGACGTCACGACTGCGCGCGCATACGTTTCCCTCGGGGCTCTACCTCCCCTCCCCTCCACCATTCCTCCGGCTTCGTCCTATGACCTTTGAGATAGGACAACCAGATTTTGTTGATAGCCTGATATCAGCTGATGGTTATTGGATCTGATGTACCGTCTCTTGATTAAAGGAACGGTTCCGATTGTTACTATCTACCTCGCCAACCTATACGTAGCCGCATTGCCACCATAAACTAGGAACCGATAGCGAAAATTTTGAACCGGCTGGTGACGAACGAGAAAAAGTTGATAAAAAAATGGAAAAAGTTGTTCTTTATCTTATCACCAGCTAGCTGGTTTTGAGTATTCGCTATCGGTCACTAGTAAAATTTCGTCCTATAACAAAGCTTTCCACAGATTTTTACTACTTGTTTCTTTTACTACACAAATGAACTGACACAATTATTTTTCCCTTTCAATCGTAACATAATCCCACTAAGGATCCACTGTACCGTCAGCATATCATTTTATCTATTTAAGGGTTCAACTTATATTAGTTTTGTATGTAAAAACTTTACCAAAAGGCAGTAAGAGTTGGTCTCCTAGGTAGGTATAATATGGGGTAGGTTGATGTGCTGGCGGAAATTTCTAATAAAGGTCACTTGGTAAAACTTTATCATGGATCCTTTTTCGGTCAATGTCTCTACATAAAGGAACCAAAATCGAAAATCTTCTCCATCTTTGCAGAGACACGCACCAAATCGACTTACCCCCGTTCGGGCACTATGCCACCGGCATCTTCTTCCTGGACAAGCTCCACCACCAGGACATCGAGACCCGGTTCGGGACCCTCGCCGACAGCCTCGGCCTGAAGGTCATCTGCTGGAGGACCGTGCCCACCAACAACGCCTCCATCGGTGAGTAGAAAATATATTGTGAACTTCGGCAACGTCACTGACAAAAGCAAAAGCAAGAACTGCTATAAACCTTGCATGCTGGAAGAATAGCGATAACATTCGAATAATTTTGTTCAGAATCGTTTGTTGAATTTTGAGCTAATGTGAGATAGAGGGTCGGTCGCCTACCTGTTTGAAATGAGAGAATAATAGACCTTGTTCGTTGCGCAAATGAAACTAGAAGGAACGTTAAGAGCTTTACCACAAAAAGTTAGACATGTGTAGAACGCGTGTCAAAAATTAAACTCCATACAAAAAAAGCTAGACACGCGTTCAACACGCGTCAATTTTTTTGCCCTTATGGTTACGATTGTTTAAAACTATGAATAATACTCTTTTTTTCTATCCTCATTAATTTCGTGACCCATTTCGTGTAAAGATCCAGCTTTTTATTCGTCAACTTCACACAAAATACATAGGTAGATGTTGCATCCAAAACGCTTTTTGGTCGGTAAAGTTCTAATTCATATTAGATTATCATTGTTATTAATCGATTTGTTGAAAACCCAGTACATGAATTCAAATAATGATCGGCTTAAAGTGCTTTCCGCAATGGGTAATAAACCAGTGACAGTAAAGCCAAATGATACACATTTAACACTTATTTTATAGCCGACAAAACATTGCGAAATGCTCTTTCAGCCGACATTTATATCTAAAACTGTCTGTATTCAAAATCACAAATGTTGTACCTACTCTGTTCGTTGGTTTTCGAATCACTTTGTCGCGCTGTTTGCAAATGTCATTTCCAGGTCAAGGTCATTGTATGTCGGTCCGGGAAACCAGCACTGCCTGGTCCGCGGATGCATGGTCATTGGTTTGTTCAGTTTTTTCAGTGAAAGCAACCTTTTGGTGTGTCTAAAACTTGTTAGAATGTAGCCTGTGTACATCAAAAGCTATTCCAACAAAACGGAGAATTGTATTTTAGCGGAATTAAAATGTCTGATGAAATATCTGCTGATATCAATAACAGTGCCTGTATTTTTTTAGACTAGCCAAGATGTTGACTGCATTTTGTAGTGTCATCAATTGGATTCAAGAAACGAGAAACATTTTAAATGAATTTTACATAACAACATACCCCGATTTATGACACTATGCTTGAACACTTCGTCTCATAAAAATATTAAAATTAATTTATCGCACATTTACGGGAACTTCTACAAGAAGAACTACACTCGAATTCTGTACCATAAGTTTATTAAACGTTACGTTTCTGTCTACCATAATGAGCGCCAGAATAATTTAAGACGCTGATGAAATTGTAGTATTACATTCATTTTCAAATAATGTAAGAGATTCTTAAATTATTCTTGCGTAATTGCTAAATGTTTATTTTTCGACCTCTAAATATAGCACCACAAGATCACGGGTCTTTTGTGTTTACTTATGATTATGAATTTTGCTAAACCAAGACACAAAAAATCTTAATTAGTTTAATTCAAGGTGACCTGTGGTTTCTTATTGTATTTCGAATTGGCATGTTGTGCATTCCGCAAATACTATTTGACTGTTTTATTAAAAGTAATGTTTCACCGTGGACTTTGATGAACATCGTACTTATGTCGGGAAAAGAAATCTAGGTATAGATTCCTGAAACGTTTGTACCTTATTCGGCAAATTTTTAAGATAAGATTTTTAAAATAGTAAACGCACCTACATGCTTCAAGTATAAGGATAAGAGGCAAACCAAGGGGCAGAGAGTAATGGTCCATTTTGGCTGGCTTTCAGGTCAGGTGGCCCGTAACTCGGAACCATTTATGCGACAAGTGTTTGTTACCGGCGATACCAGCGACGAAGAGCGGCTGGCCCGTCAGGTAAGAGAGAAGCGCACACGACCGAACACAAGCCACCATTTACACAGGTTACTCACGAGTATGAATTTGCAATCCGGAAAAACTATTGCAAATTCAAACTCGAACTTTATCAACAAGAGGCTGTTATAAGGCTTTTTTCAGATCGCGAGAGGGCTGTCGGGCGGCCGGGCAGGATCACAAAAGTAACTCTCATCCTCCCATTAGTTGTGTGTTGACCCTTTACCGGCAGTATATGGAAGGCGGGTTGTGTTCGCAGGTGTTCGTGCTGCGCAAGCGCGCCTCGCACGAGCTGGTCGTGCCGGGCGCCAGGTTCTACATCTGCAGCCTGTCACTGAAGACTGTCGTCTACAAAGGACTTCTCACTTCCAACCAGCTATGGGTGAGTTGGTGTTGCCTAGAATTTGAACTCGTTGATAGAAGTTCCGGATTGATGGCCACAAACTGCGTCTATCTATTTATCTATATCAACCTATTGCAGTCCACTGCTGGACGTAGGCCTCCCCCGGGGAACGCCATAAGGCACGATATCCTATTTTTGCCATCCAGTCGCTACCAGCCGCCTTTTTGAAGTCATTGGTCCATCTGGCCGGAGGGCGCCCAACGCTAAAGAAACAAAAACAAACAAACTGAGTCATGGCGTCGGAAACAAGACTTTGATACTAAAGAATAGCTTTATAATACCAACAAACCTTCAAGAATGTTCGCTCACACTGTTATTTTTATTATTGTAACAGGAGTACTTCAAGGACCTGGGCAACCCAGCGTTCACCACGTACCTCGCGCTGGTGCACACTCGATTCTCCACCAACACGTTCCCCAGCTGGGAAAGAGCACACCCTTTGAGGTAAGTCAAACATGAACCTCTTCTTAGCTGCCTTACGGTATTGCCATAAGGGGTAATAGCTCTAAGTCAACACTGCACACTCGATTCTACACCAACACGCTCGCCAGTTGAAAAAGAGCCACACCCTTTGAGGTCAGTCAAACAAGTTCCTCTTTTTAGCTGACATACGGAATACATAGCCCTAAGGGGTAATAGCACTGAGTCAACACTGCACACTCGATTGTCCACCAACACGTTCCCCAGCTGGGAAAGAGCACAGCCTTTGAGGTGAGTCAAACAAGAACCTCTTCTGAGCTGCCTTACGGTATTGCCCTAAGGGGTAATAGCACTAAGTCAACACTGCACACTCGATTCTCCACTAATACGTTCCCCAAATGGGAAAGAGCACAACCTTTGAGGTGAGTCAACCAAGAACCGCTTCTTAGCTGCCTTACGGTATTGCCGTATGGGGAAATAGCGCAGATATCATCAAGTTCTTAAAGTAAAAAAAAAACGAAAATCTTTTTCTCTTCGTTTGATTTCGTTATATAACTGCTTTCCATCCTTTTTTAATTTTGAATTATCTATGTGTAAGATTTTCACTCATTTCATTTCTAGAATTCCTTCAGATAACATAACTTTGAGTTATATGAAAGTTGATACTGAAGTTGGTTAATGTTTACAGAGTCCTTGCCCACAATGGAGAGATAAATACGTTACGAGGTAACGTGAACCTGATGAAGGCTCGCGAGGGCGTGATGAGCAGCGAACTCTTCGATGATGCTGGTAAGTAAAATGCAAGAGCGTGTATTTTTCAAAGAAGCTAATCTGCAAGATACGTTTTACGCAGCCATAGACTAAGTCGGCACAGCTGTCAAAGTTTTAATGCTATTTCAGATCATTTTCAGACAATATGGTAGTAGCTAAAAAGCGACTTTTCGTGAATCTGTGTGAAAACGTCGGAAGTGCAAATCATACCAGCTTCTGAAGGAAATTCTTTATCCTCCACAGAACTGAAGAAACTGTACCCAGTGGTGGAACCCAACCTGTCAGACTCTGGCTCAGCCGATTGCGTGCTGGAGTTCCTTCAGCACTGCGGGCAGCGAACCCTGCCTGAAGCCGTGATGACCATGGTCCCAGAGGCCTGGCACAACGACGTCACCATGCCGCAGGAAAAACGTGACTATTACCAGTGGGCTTCCTGCGCCATGGAGCCCTGGGACGGACCAGCCCTTATTTCGTTTACTGATGGACGTTACATCGGTAAGACCACATGACAAACTATTGGCTCGCTTCGCTCGCATTTTCCTACTGGTTTATTTAGCTTCAGTCGCAGCGGCGTTTTTTTGTCGCAGTTGAATGTTCGTGGTGTTAAAATATCGATCTTTTCTCGGTCTCCTTTCGTATTTTTTTTAATTAGCTCATTTATTAAGTGCAAAGATACCAGAAAAGTTCCTATTCCATTAAATAGCGTTCCTCAAGGATCCATATTATCTAGTTTACATTCATACTCCAAACGAATATGAACATTTTCTGGGGTCAAAACTTATGGTTAATTTTGACAATTTCAGGTGCCATTTTGGACAGGAACGGTCTGCGACCCTCCAGATTCTATGTGACCAACGAGAACATTCTAGTCATGGCCTCTGAGGTCGGAGTTTACGATGTTGAACCCGAGAAAGTTATTTTAAAGGTAATTTGAAGATTTGTGTAACATTTTAGTTTAATTCAACTGATGTTCTAAATTTTCTCTGTCTCGTTCGTGATCAGCTTATAATACGAAACGTCGGAATCGTGTGTCCGACTTGATAATCCTACTATCCTACTAATATTATAAAGGCGGATGTTTGTGTGTGTGTTTGTTACGACATCACGCTACAACGGCTGATTAGATTGACATGAAATTTTGCACAAATATAGAAGAGTATGTAGAATAACACATAGGCTACTTTTTACCACGGGAAAATGTCTTATTCCTACGGGATCACGCATATTCCAATATTTTTGCAAAGGTGGCGTGACTGAGCCGATTCGCGTTTTAAACGTTTTCGCCGAGAACTAACAGCGACATCTCTTGGCGAGTAATGCTTTTTTCTCGCGGAATAATAGGTTGCAGCGGGTGAAACCGCTGACGGGCAGCTAGTAAACTATACGCTTGTTTATTAATTTACGAAAGTCTATAACTTTATAAGTGATTTCACACAAATTAAGTATTGAACCGGGTCTATCGCGAGAATATGTACCTACCTAAATATTATCGCAATAGACCCGGTTCAGTACTTTAAGTCTGAGTTTTATTAAGTTACGGTATTGCTTTATGGGGCAATACCACGAACTACGATCATCCTACATCTCTTCAAAATATTTAGATTTTTTGTGTTACAGAGTCGTCTAAAACCCGGGCGTATGTTGCTGGTGGACACCCAGGAGAAGACGATGATCCAAGACGTGGAGATCAAGAGGAAGATCGCGCTCAGCCGCCCGCACGGCGAGTGGCTCAGGGAACAGGTAATGTCACTGTACTTTATACCATGTTTACAGGGTTCGACGCGATAAATACTGTACCATGTACTTATGGAAATCTGCGACAGCCGATGCGGCGCAGTGCCTGCCACACAGAAGGTTCCGGGTTCAATTCCTGGTGGGATCAATGACAAAGTTGATATTTATCACTTTGTGTATTCCCAGTCTGGTTAGGACATTGCAGGCTGAACCACCTGATTGTCCGAAAAAGTAAGATGGTTCCGTGCTTCGGATGGGCACGTTAAGCCGTCGGTCCAGGTTGCTGTCTATGATGGCGGTCGTTACACAACCATGTCAGAGGCCTGCTACTTGTAGAAGGCGGTTGAAAAAACTTGACACCAGGGTTCATCGGGTCGGTGAACGACTCGGTGTCCCACACGAAGAGAGAGAGATGGAAATCTGCGATGCATCATTCCAATTATAATGCCTGTTTGACAAACTCTCAACTACCATTGACTGAAACTTAAACAACGGATTTTACCCTAGCAAGACAGCTTAGAATCTGAACTATAGTTTTCGGCTGTGATACATAATTAAATTCAGCTTAGAAGCAACTTGCGTACTTGAAGATTTCTCATGTGCGGCGATGGATTACCCTATTAACGAAACTGAAAGAAAATTAAATCGGTGAAATGCATTGTGCTTTTATAAATGAAATTCATGTCATATGTAAGTGTATGATTCAAACATATTTATTTTATATTCGCTTTTTAACTTGTGGCAAGAAATAATGTCTGCACAACCGCTGACTTTAAAATAATCATTCTGAAGAAGGTCACGAAGAAACTCATTTCCATAAAAGTACTTCGTGATATGATTTCTTTTACTAGTTCTAAGGGCCACATGAGTGTTTGATTCAATGTTTTTGTGTTGTCCTTTAATATTTCTTTGTATTTTTAATTTGTCTATTTCACATTCCTACTAAAATACGAATAATAATACTGTAACACACATAAATGTATGTTTCTCTGTTTATATGCTGCGATTGGGAATGCGGTCTGAAAATAAATATATCGATATTTTGGCAGATGGTGAGTGGCAAAAAAGGCATGAAGAGTGGTGTATATTGCTGAATTACTATGATTTTCCAGCCTTAGGTGGACTAATAAGAAGAGTTGTGTTGTTAGTATTTTGCAAACTTATTAACCAAAGAAAATTTACAGGATTTTAAATAGTTTTTTGCATAATTGTGACGAACGCTATTTTAACACATTTTTGTCAAGGCATTTTGAAATCAAGCAATCAATGCAAACATCTTTCGCGATTCAAGACTTTATGTAGATGACGGCTTTTTAGTTTCGTACTTAGAGTTTTTTTTTATTACGAGTATTTTTGCAGGCAAATAACCTCTATTGACGAGAAGGAATCTACAAGATTTTAGCGTGAAAATGCTTTGAAAGCGAAGCAAAAGTTTTATACAAAAAGCTCTAGCAGTTTTTGTGGTAGATTGCAGATAAAACTACCATCACTGTGGGTTATTTAGCTTTAGTAACTTGGTCTAATAGTCTTGATGATGATGCTTTAGACTATAGGGCCAAAGTCCCCTCTAAGCAACCCACGGTGACGGTTCCTCTTTTGACGAGCTGGAATTTACAAAAGTGTGAGAAAAGCTTTAAAAATTATGGATTTATAACCAACCGTTGAACTATTAAAGTAGCGTTTTCATTGAAATAAACTGTTTTATTCCTCGTTCCAGATAACAATGGAAGACATCCACAAGTCCGTAGCATCGGACAATGGAACTATCGACAATATAGACGGGGGCCAGATTCAGTCGATTTCTGGTCTAGGTGACAAGAGACTGGGTCTGTTCGGATACACGCTCGAGCAAGTGCACATGCTGCTGCTGCCCATGATACAGAACAAGTAAGTAGGTTGTAGTAACTATGGTAGTAATGATATATGGGGACCATATTCAGACAATGGAACTATCGACAATATAGACGGGGGCCAGATTTAGTCTATTTCCGGGCTAGGGGACAAGAGGCTGGGCCTGTTCGGGTACACGCTCGAGCGGGCTAGGGGACAAGAGAATTGGCCTATTCGGGTACACGCTCAAGCAAGTACACATGCTGCTGCTGCCCATGATACAGAACAAGTAAGTAGGTTGTAGCAACTATGGTAGTAATGATATATGGGGACCATATTCAGACAATAGCACTCTCGACAATATAGACGGGGGCCAGATTCAATCGATTTCTGGGCTGGGGGACAAGAAACTTGGCCTGTTCGGGTACACGCTCGAGCAAGTGCACATGCTGCTGCTGCCCATGATACAGAACAAGTAAGTAGGTTGTAGTAACTATGGTAGTAATGATATATGGGGGCCAGATTCAGACAATGGAACTAACGACAATATAGACGGGGGCCAGATTCAGTCTATTTCCGGGCTAGGGGACAAGAGACTTGGCCTGTTCGGGTACACGCTCGAGCAAGTGCACATGCTGCTGCTGCCCATGATACAGAACAAGTAAGTAGGTAGTAATAATATTACGGGGTGTTAGGGTGTAACGAAAACTTTGCAGGCGTGCTCAGACCATTAAACTGAATAACTTTCCCATCGAACGTATGGTGGTAAACAAAAAACCTTTGACTTCCTATACAAAGTCAGTCAACTGATCGCGAATTTTGGGAGGTCGGAAAATTTTTCTCGTTTCCTACCATTAGCTCCATTGTAAAAGTTGTTCAGTTTTATGGTCTGATCACGCCTGCAAAGTTTTCAGTACACTGTCTCTTACACCCTGTATAGACGGGGGCCAGATTCAGTCTATTTCTGGGTTAGGGGACAAGAGACTTGGTCTGTTCGGGTACACGCTCGAGCAAGTGCACATGCTGCTGCTGCCCATGATACAGAACAAGTGAGTTCATTCATTTCGACAGCCAATGTGGCGCAGTGGTTAGTATGCCTGCCTGCCACGCGAAGGTTCCGGGTTCAATTCCCGGTGGGGTCACTCACAAAGTTGATATTTATCACTTTGTGAATTTGTTCCCAGTCTGGTTAGGACATTGCAGGCTGAACCACCTGATTGTCCGCAAGTAAGATAGTTCCGTGCTTCGGATGGGCACGTTAAGCCGTCGGTCCCGGTTGCTGTCTATGATGGCGGTCGTTACGCAACCATGTCAGAGGCCTGCTAATTGCAGTAGGCGGTTGAAAATTTCTGACACCAGGGTTCATCGGTTCGTTCAACGACACGGTGTTCCCATACGAAAAGAAAGATTCATTTACCTCCATTAATAGCAAAAGTTGGCTTGGGGGACCAATCCGAAAATGTTTAGGAATCTTAACAAAAAGAACCAATTGTGTTTCCCCCCTAACCCGATTATATCTATCAATGCGATTTGGTCTTCCACCCAAAACTATGGGTTTTAGTTTTAAGCAATTTGAAACTATCAATAGTAAAATCTTCCGACTCGTAACCGTCATTGGTCGTCGAGATTGCTTAATTATATGTTATAGATCTGTTTATTAAACCAGTTAAATTTTAATTCATGGGAAAATATTGACTTGATTTTATTAGATAACCCAACGTAGTTAATTGTAGACTTTTCACAAAAAAAATTATTAGTTTAAATTACTTTGGGTCGATAGACTCTGTTCTACAAGAAGTCTTTTACTCAGTAACTTGCTGAACTAGTTTTTTTTTTTACAGGAAAGAAGCTCTTGGCAGTATGGGCAACGACGCACCTCTGGCTTGCCTGTCACAGTTTGCACCGCTACCTTACGAGTACTTCAAGCAACTGTTCGCGCAGGTCACCAACCCGCCTATTGACCCCTTCAGGTATGTGCACCTGAAAACCATTCCTGTAGTATGAAGGGATATGATGAAGCGCTCGGCAGTATGGGTAACGACGCAACGCTGGCTTGCCTGTCACAGTTTGCACCGCTACCTTACGAGTACTTCAAGCAACTGTTCGCGCAGGTCACCAACCCTCCTATTGACCAGGGACCGGAAGCGCTTTCCCTTTTAAGGGTTTTTACCGGGGTTTTGAAACTCAATAATATTTTAATTTGATTATAACGCACGATGATATTGCTGGATATTTTATAAACTATCCCTATAAACGGAAACCTAATGAAAGGCTTTCCCAATGGGTAAGTTAAATTGTTGCAAAGCCAGAACAAAAAAGCCTATTGATTGACTACGCCAATTCGAAAGGGAAACCCCTTCGATAGCGCTTTTTACATGAGATAATCCACGCGAGTTAGTGCCGTATGCGTAGTTAATAAGAAATAATTTATTTTAGCATAGTGCCGCTGGAGATCACGACGCGCCAATACGACATATATATATTATTAAATATAATGGACGGAGTAGCGAGCAATAAAACCCTTTGACAAAGTGTAAATACCAAAAGTACGGGGTTACCCCATGAAAGGCTTGGGTAAGCGCTAACCACTTCGATATGCTAGGGTTTCCTAAATTGAAAGGGAAAGCCAATCATTTAGTACACATCTAAACGCGGACACCAAACTTTGCGCTAGCCGAACGATTGGGAAACCCCTTCAAAGGGTATTGAAAATTAAACCGCTCGTCCGGTCCCTGCTATTGACCCCTTCAGGTATGTACACCAGAAAACCATTCCTATAATACGAAGGGATCTATGCTGAATTAATATAAAATGAACTACAGTAACAGTCTCCGTAGTCAAGTGGTACGATTCTCAGGAGTCAATAAAGAATATTTGTCATCCAAGGAATTTTTATCTATTTGACTCGTCGAAGAAGGATTGGATTAGCCTCACAATCACTTTTGTTGTATGTCGTTTCTTTGAATGCATGATTAGTTTGTTGGCATAAAAAATTGCAGAATCGAAAAAGCGTGATTTATGTAAATGTAAAGTGCGTTTCATCAAATAGGTTCTCTGGCGGCGTCATGTTGGTATCATTGTAAATGGACGTCTTCTTAATTCGGACGGATAATACGGTGGCCATAATATTACATGCGGCTCAACATGGTCGCCGTATAACCCCTTCGAATTAAGAAGGCGCTCATTTCCAATGCTACCAACATGACGCCAGAGGAACTATTTGATGATACGCACTATATGCACTATATGCGTTTTGAAAAACTGATGACACTTATTGATGTTTCTAATTATTATTTTTCAGGGAGAAAGTGGTCATGTCGCTGATGTGCCCGATAGGCCCCTGTGCCAACATTTTACAACCGAGTGCGGCATTCACTCACAGGCTGTTCTTAGACCAGCCTATTTTGTCTCTACCTGATCTGAGAGCCTTGATTCGGACCAACCACCGTGGTTGGAAGGTAAGTTATCTTTCGTGATATATTTATTTTCTAGAATAGATTTCTGCCCCACGGTTTAGCCAGTAGGTAGTGTTCATGATTTTCGATTTTTCCCATGAAAATTGACGATTTTTTTGCCTGTGTTAATCCAGATTATAAATAACTGTGTGTGTATCATCCAAATCCGTCAATTCGTATAAATGTGAAGAGAACACAGAAACAAGCATACAAACTCCCGGATTTATAATATTACCAGGGATGAGAAAGCATAATCAATAATCACATTAAAAAAAATCCGCTTGCTTCGTTTGTATTAACTTTGTAACCAAAAAGCTAATAATCACATATTTCAGACCAAAGTCCTGGACTGTACATTCGAGTACCAAGAGGAGCAGTTTGGCATTGAAGAAGCCCTGACTTCCATAGCAACTGAAGCTGCCAATGCGGCTCGGGAGGGGTACCAGTTGATTGTGCTATCTGACCGCGCCGCCGGGCCAACTAGAGTGCCAGTCGGCATGTTACTGGCCCTCGGTAAGACATTCTTAAAACACATAATATAGTAAACCTAAATTATAAAGACAATAGTTTGTCCAAGGACAATAGCTTGATTACAGAGGTAAGCCGTGATCACACTAAGCGATTGGAGTTCTGACTTGTCACCGACTGGCTCGCCCACTCTACTCGCTACGAGTCAACAACGCTTCTACCGTTATGTATGTTGGGAAGAGTGAAGGTAAGCCAGTAGGCACAAAGCTGCATGATGGAAAAGGGGAATTCCCTCCGAGCGAGATGTTAGCTCGGGGACCGCGGCCCAACTGGTAGGTCGTGGATTTTCTATTTATGCTAAGTCTTCGACAAACTTCGTAACCGCGTTTTAGGCCTGAGCTTCTGATTGGTTATACTTCTATGACGAGTGTGACGTAGCGTGTTTACATTGTGCAGGCAGCGTGGTCGTCGTCGCCTCGTCAGCAGTAGATGCGTCCAGCGAAGTCAGCATTCTGTGTGCGGTGCGGGCTTCATATTTCATTGCACTCCGCGCCGCTACAGTACTCCCCCCCTAGACCGAAGGTCGATTCAGTCTAGTTCGTTGACATGGGGTATGACGTCTTCCGATGCGGTGTCATCTCGAAATCCAATGGCGGCAGGCAGTTCTGGCTGGAGCGTAGCGCTGCTCTGACAGCCGAGTGAGCCGATGCAGTCTCCAGGTCCTCGGTGCGTCGGGAGTTATGGAGATGAGCAGTTGCCGCCGAAGTGTGACCGGAAGCGGCCAGGTTCATTCCCAGGTCACGTCGCTGGGACTTGAGATGTAAATCCGCAGATGACGTTGTTTGTGGCTGCTTACGAAGTTGTGATGCATTGACTCCAGTTCTTGACGAAGGTTGCGTTGTCCAATGTCGGGGTCACCAGTGTTGGGAAGAGTGAAGGTAAGCCAGTAGGCACAAAGCTGCATGATGGAAAAGGGGAATTCCCTCCGAGCGAGATGTTAGCTCGGGGACCGCGGCCCAACTGGTAGGTCGTGGATTTTCTATTTATGCTAAGTCTTCGACAAACTTCGTAACCGCGTTTTAGGCCTGAGCTTCTGATTGGTTATACTTCTATGACGAGTGTGACGTAGCGTGTTTACATTGTGCAGGCAGCGTGGTCGTCGTCGCCTCGTCAGCAGTAGATGCGTCCAGCGAAGTCAGCATTCTGTGTGCGGTGCGGGCTTCATATTTCATTGCACTCCGCGCCGCTACATGTATTTCGAAAACTTACCGTATTTTTTCGGGGGCTTAAGATCGTGGCGAAAGCTCGTTTCGAAGGTTAAGTTCCATTTCGGGTCGCTGAGCCAGCGGAGTTAGTTATGATCGTAGCTATCATCACAATATTCGCCATATCACTCATTTCTATTTACTGGCAGGTGCCGTACATCACCACCTGATCGAGACCCGTCTGCGTATGAAAGTGGGCATCATCGTGGAGACAGCGGAAGCCAGGGAGGTGCACCACATGTGTGTGCTTTTGGGTAAGTTGTAGAACTTAGTAGATAGTAGTATCAAAATATCAGAAAATGTTAAGATGTATTACAGACGTAGTACAATCTTCCCCAGCAATAGGTTTTATAAAATACGGATTTAAGCAACGCGCCTCAAAAGTTTGCCTATTAATTTATTAAGCGTCCAAATTGGGCCAAAGTTCGCTCGACTGCGCACGAGCGTATGCCGCACGAAGCAATGAGCACCCGAGCAGCCTCGCTTGGTGTGGACGCGCCTAATCGCGTATTCATTTTATATTGTCTTAATTCGGGGAAATCTGTTTCGCTTCCTTCGCAGGTTACGGAGCGGACGCCATTTGTCCCTACCTCGCATTCGAGCTCGCTTTTGCTCTGCGTAGCGAGAACATCCTGGACCCCAACATCACTGACAAGGAAATCTACACAGCTTACCAGAAAGCCATTGAAACTGGTCTTGCTAAAGTCATGGCTAAGATGGGAATCAGTATGCTGCAGTCGTATAAGAGTGCGCAGATTTTTGAGGCTGTGGGATTGAGTGAAGAAGTTATTGAGAAGTGCTTCAAAGGAACACAGTCCAGAATCGGTAAGTCGGAACGATTTTATTTTGTAACTATAGAAGTCTGTTTTAGAAACGTGCTTATCACGGCACGTTATTTCATAAAGCTGTGGGACATTGTATAAAAAACAAAGTATCTGAGATTTTGTCCGCAATTAATATCGATTTGTCTCCATTCAAGGTGGTGTTGACTTCGCAATGTTATGGAAGGAAACGTTCGACAGACACCGTCTCATTTACGGAGGTTGCGCTGACGCTTTGGTGCTAAGGTAAGACTTGATAGTTAATAAGTTAGTCAATTTCATTTTACAATATATCCAAATCCCGAATTGGCAACATTATTGTTGACATCCTGCTTATATGTCATCTAATATGATAGAGAGGCAAAACTCTAAGGAGGCAACTTGAGGCAAATAATAATGTTGCCAATTCGGAATTTGTTCTTTATCTGTGCATGTTAAAAGCTATACTTTTTCGAATGCAAAAGCCAAAGCGACAAGATATTGGTTACAATCATCTCAATAAAAACATGCTCTTTTCAAAGGAATCCCGGAAACTACCACTGGCGTGCGGGTGGCGAGAAACACGTGAACGATCCCATGTCCATCGCCAACTTACAAGAGGCTGCCACTAACAACAGCCGCGGAGCTTATGACAAGTTCCGGTAAGTTCCATTTAGTTTACAATTCTCGGCTACTTCTTCTTCGAGTAGGACATCGAATTGTCCAAGTTTTTTTCAACCGCCTATTACAAGTAGCAGGCTTCTGATATGATTGTGAAACAACCGGCGTCTAAAACATCATAGACAGCAAGCACGGAACCTTCTTTTGTTTAGGACAGGTGGTTCACTAGGACATCAACTATTTTGGCTAAAGATATAAAACCATAATAAAATAAGCTTTAAGGGTAAATTTAAAACCAGTCAGTAAGTAACAAGTATTATTTGAATAGATTATTTTAAGTAGTTATGTTAGTATTTGTACACGTTATCTGCCTCACATTATATCATCTCGCTACCCTAGGTCTGCTGGACGAGATTTCTTTTTACAAATAAGTTAACCTGTTATGTATTGTTTTTATGTTATGTTCTTTGTCTTTTACTGTGTACAATAAACGGTAAAAAATAAAATAAAAGCTGTCTCTTTTACGGATTCGTTTCAATACGTTTCCATGAAATGCTCATAGAACTTTTTTATTTTCAGTGAAAGTGCACTAGAGTCGATCCGCGCGTGCACACTTCGCGGGCAACTGGAACTAGTGAAGCTGGATGAACCCATCCCACTCAGCGAGGTCGAACCTGCCTCCGAAATTGTCAAGAGATTCGCCACTGGTAAGGGCCAATGCTTTACATTATCAACAACAGTGAGAAGTCCACTGCTAGGATAAGTGCCAGCGCTACGTGACGCGGACCCGCAATGCGAACACTTGTGCGATGTTCATTCACTTTATCTGTACAGGTTGAAGTAAAGTGAACTTCGCACGCGGATTGTCCGCGTGTACCATAGGCGCCATGCAGCGAAGGCATTAAGCCTCCCCCAGTCCTATCCAATAGACCAGCAACCCGCAACAAAATGGTCATGCTGTACATACAATATTTCAATCAAAGTGTGGTATTGCAATCTGTGTTTTAACTGCGGTTGAAGCGGATGGCTAGCTCATATGCCTAAATATTTAGTATTATTGCATTTTTGAAAATTGTTTATATAAAAGTGTTGAATTTTCAGGTGCGATGTCATTCGGTTCAATATCTTTGGAAGCGCACACGACGCTCGCCATCGCCATGAACCGCATCGGCGGCAAGTCCAACACCGGAGAAGGTGGCGAAAACGCGGACAGATATCTCAACCAGGTAAACGCATCAATGCAAGCATAACATCACAATTCTTGCACAAAATGTAACAAAACAAGGCGGCCGTAATACTTGCATGCCTTGTATTCTTGCACTCTGACAGTGTTGTCGGATTTCCAAACAGCCAGATGATACCAGATAGACATTTGAAGGAATTTTACAAGTCAGTCACTTTATAAATTGTTTGAAAATTCTGTTCCGTGAATGACGGAATATGCGCGTTGCTCGATGTTCGTCACAGTTGCGTAGATCATTGTATTCTGTTCTTGTCATTTCCAGGCAAATACTTTTTAATACCCTATAGTAGAAGATACGTTCCCTACAAAAGGGCAAAAATTGTGACACATCACCTAGAGCTAACCAAATTTTTACCACGAATAGAGTGGCCCTTGATGATCATTTTAAGATGTGGAGGGAAAAAAAAATCAGCCAGGGGGCGCGGGGGGAGGGCGTCAAAGGGGGTAACTAACGCATTTCTATGATAATTTTTTAACGGGCTCATTTAAGGTGGATCGTTTTCCATACAAAATTTAAATGGAGTTACGTCTTTAAATGAGACAAAATTATGATTAAAAAACTAATTGATGGGAAGTCCCGTGCTTTTATAACATTGTCGCAAAATAAAACAAATAATTTTTTAACCATCAGATTTCTCTGTAAAAACCAGGGTTCGAAGATATATATCACTTGATATATATCATTGATATTTATCGGATATATATCACGATATTTACTCCATAATAAATATCAAGTGATATATATCAAGGATATATATCGCGTGATATTATGATATTTATTTTTTTGATATATATCACACATTTTTCGTTAAGGATTGGTGAAAATTTGTGGTCAATTAGATTAAAGAAGAACTCGCCAAGTACGCCACTAATGTATATCTCTAATTAACTTTAAAAACCCTACTTTTCTTATGCATTAGAAAGAAATTGATTAGTATGATTTACCTAAAATCATAATAGTAGTTTTTATAACAAGGGAATAAAGTGATATATTTAGGGCGAGGGCGCTATTTTGAATCATGAGCGGAACGAGGGATTCTAATCCCGAGCGTAGCGAGGGATTTTAAAGTAGAATCGTGAGTGAAGCGAGGGATTCAATGTAATTCGCCCGAGAATAAATAACTTTATACCCGAGTGATACATACTACTTTTCATCCCCCTCTATGAGAAACACAATAAATACTTACTTAATCTACGAAGTTCTTTAAATATTGCTTGCTATTATCCATTATTTTACAATACATCCTATAAATTGCGTTATAAACATCCAATATTTACAAAACCATTATCACACATTTCATTTCATATTATTGCAATATAATTGTGAGGTTATATATTGTTGTTGCCCATTGCCGGCCAGTTATCGCGCCAAAAGAAAAATAAAATTTGACACATTACTTTTTAATTTCAAATTTTTCTAGGAATTAGGTCTTTTATGAGCAACATACTAGGTGTAAAATACTCGATAAAATAGCGGATAACAGGTAGTGTTGCAGAGAAAAAACCCATTTGTAGTAAATTTTCGATTGATTGACTGCAAATATTTGTGTTCCAAATTCAAATGAATTTTAATCCCTTGGGATTAAATAACCTATTTTAATCCCACTTATGTGCGACCAAAGCGTAGTTTTTTGAATAGAGGGGATGAAAATAATTAATGTATTTTTTTTTGCTTAAGAAATAATTTATAAATATTTAGAATAGAATAGAATAGAAAAGTAAACGTTTAAGTAATTTTTTTTGGTATTTATTTAGTTAGACTTGTCGATTTAATTTTTTATTATTAGTGTGCAAGGTATATGGTTTATTTGGAAGAGCATTTCCTGCGTGCGGGCTCATATACGATGGTCAAATTATAAAATGTAGAAATGCACGTATCCACTTTTGTCCACCCACTTTTATGTGTTTGCTTTACTGGTTAATAAATGCAGAATTTAATACCACTTTCATTTAAATATATAAATTATAATGAAGTTAAGTGTCACAGATTAATTTTCTTACATTTTGTCTTGTGTTTAGTGTCAAAAGTAATACATTATTTCAAAAGATTTTGGACTGATTGATATATATCCGATAAATATCAAAATATGGATATATATCCGATTTATTGGATATATATCGGATATTTTGATATTTATTATAAATATCGGATCTTTTCGAACCCTGGTAAAAACCGTGTCACCACTTAATGAACATAGATGGAGCTACTGCTGCAATAAACACGTTTAATTTTTTTGTGGAGAAAATACTTAATATTTTTTTACGTTAAGCAGTTTTGCGACATATTTACGTGTGCCTTCCTCATCTCACATAAAGATTTTTTGATAAAATTGTTGTTTAGCTCATGTGTAACTCGGTTAAGTTCAGATTTTAGTTTGTATGACGTAACGATCCCCCTTAAGAGCGCATTCAATTTTTTCTAGCAAATTTGCAAATATTGGCTTTATAAACATGCGAGTTTCTCGAAAACCGTTATGTAAAAATAATATGTTACTTGAACATTTAATCAAGCATATCTTCATCTAAAAAATGTACAATGTAAATATTAACATTTTAGTTTTAAACCTGTTACAAACAGCGATATCTAAAGCGACAAAACCAAAATTCAGGAAAAGACCTCAAATCAAGCGTGAGTTTTAGAGTTTTGGTTCACTGTAAAAAAATATCAATTATACAAAAAAATAGAGTATATATTTGAGAACAAAGTCTACAGTGAACATTTTACAATTTTATTCAGAAATATAGAATAATACCACGTTTTTATATATGATTTTTTGCAAAATAATGCGCCATTATAACGGCTTCTGTATGAAAAAATAACAGTAGTAAAGATTTAAAAAAAATATATGTTATTTAAGAAGATGTACTTAATCTAATTGCAGAAAAATATATTTATTTTTATTCATAATATCACCGTAAAAAATATTCAAATATCCCCATGTTTTTCGCAAAATGACGCTCCGAGAGGTCTGGCAGGGAAAATTGTATGGGCTTCGTGAAAAGCTCTATAGCGGCCTTAAGTGAGAATAGCAAGTTTGGTGTCATTTTCATGGTAAACAAACACGAAGAATTCATTTCTGATGCTTAAAAAGTATGATTCCATACAAAAATATTATTTATTTAACAATTGAATGACCATCAATTTTCAAAATATATTTTCGACACGTTATATTTTATTAAACTCATTGGTCTGTATGAATACAAAAAATACTATAACAAAGCTTATTATATGTAGTTTACAAAAATATACAATAATTGTATACTATTCATACAAATAGTATAGACAAAAAAATCAAGAGCATGTATAGAAACTGATGCGCACGATGCTCTGGGGTCAAGTTACTATTTTTAATGGCTCAATAAATGCGACAAGTACCTATGTAGTATCGTTTTTATAGAAAACAAATACAAGGAATTCATTTTTGATGCTTAAAACGTATGATTCTATACATAAAAATATATTTCAATACGATAATAATAACAATACGAGTACAATTACAAGCAATGTTGGGTATAGAAAAAACTTTAACTCGTTATATTTATTAAAAACTTTCATTCATATAATCATCTAGTTTACAATTACTTTTAATGGTCGTGTACTTTTTAAATATTAAAAACGCATTGTGAAACAATTTAAGGAGTACCTACTTAGGTACTCCAGACATAGCAAGCGAGCGATGCGATGCACGAGCGATAATTTTTACAGATTAGTTAATGTATTCTGGTTGAGCGATTCAGATTGTACTTCGGAGAGTGTGCGCGTGAGCTGCATGAGCTCATACCACCGTCTCCTTTCTTCCATCGGACATCCAGACGCACGGCCGGCTACCATCCGTTCTTAGTTGATATACCCACATTACGCACTAAGCGCTTCAAATCATCTTTCATTATGCGCACGGCTAAAGAATGGAATTCCCTGCCTGCGTCTGTATTTCCGAGAGCATATAACTTGAATCTCTTTAAGTCTAGAGTGAATAGGCATCTTCTCTTTCAGCCAATCAATCGAAAATTTACTACAGATAGGTTTTTTCTCTGCAACACTACCTGTTATCTGTTATTTTATTGAGTATTTTACACCTAGTATGTAGCTCATAAAAGACCTAATTCCTAGCAAAAATTGAAATTAAAAAGTAATGTGTCAAATTTATTTTTCTTTTGGTGCAATAACTGGTCAACAATGGGCAACAACAATATACATTCCCAATTATATTGCAATAATATGAAATGAAATGAGTGATAATGTTTTTGTAAATATTGGATGTTTATAACGCAATTTATATGATGTATTGTAAAATAATGGACAATAGCAAGCAATATTCGTAGATTAAGTAAGTATTTATTGTTTTTCTCATAGAGGGGGATGAAAAGTAGTATGTATCACTGGGGTATAAAGTTATTTGTTCTCGGGCGACTTACATTGAATCCCTCGCTTCGCTCACGATTCTACTCTAGAATCCCTCGTTCCGCTCATGATTCAAAATAGCGCCCTCGCCCTAAATATATCACTTTATTCCCTTGTTATAAAAACTACTATTTTTTTTTCAGTAATATCGAATACTAGACTTACTTCGCTATACTTTAAGCTAGAAAGAAACCGCATGGTGAAGCAAGTTCTCCGTCCCAATCTGCCCCAAGCCGGACATGAGGAGTTCCAACTTGAACTGAAAAATCGATTCGCTGCCCTGGAGACCCCGACAAACGTTGACGAGGACCTAGAGAGCATAGTCGGGGCTGTTCGCGAGGTGGGGACGAAGCATTTTCGTAAAAGGCGAACAGACAAGAAGTCCAAACTTTCAAGCGAGGCCCTGGAACTGATGCGAATTAGACGGGAAACACCAGAGGATGCATTGCCAGATCCCCAGTCACTTAACAAAAAGATCCGAAGTATGGTAAGACGCGACCTCCGAAGCTATAACACTCGACTCGTAAAGGAGGCGATTGAGAAAAACCGAGGGTCGAAAGTTTTTACCAAGACACTGGGAAGGAGTCATCTGGCAAAGCTAACTACCTCAAATGGTGTAACTGTCACATCGGTTCCAGAGATTCTCGCTGAAATTGAGGACTTCTATGGAAATCTGTATGCCTCACATGCCAAAAAGCCTCCACCTGATGCGACCCCAGACCCAAGAGCTCCTCTCTCCCGCCACTTTACAGAAGATCTCCCGGACGTAGATATTGACGAAATCGCGGCGGCTCTCAGACAGCTTAAGAATGGGAAGGCTCCCGGGGAAGACGGAGTGGCCTCTGAGCTACTTAAGGCCGGTGGAAAACCTGTCCTTGAGGAGCTGAAAAGGCTTTTCAACTCTGTAATCGCCAATGGGACAACCCCGAAGGCGTGGAGCAGAGGTGTAGTGGCATTGTTTTTCAAAAAAGGAGACAAAACGCTTCTCAAAAACTATAGGCCGATCACACTTCTGAGCCACGTCTATAAGCTGTTCTCGAGAGTCGTCACGAATCGTCTGGCAGCAAGATTTGACGCCTTTCAGCCACCGGAACAGGCCGGGTTTCGTAAGGGCTTCAGTACCGTAGACCACATCCATACTGTAAGGCAGGTTATACAGAAGACAGAGGAGTACAACCAACCACTGTGTATGGCTTTTGTGGACTACGAAAAAGCCTTCGACTCTATAGAAACCTGGGCTGTTTTGGAGTCCTTGCAGCGGTGCCAAGTCGACTGGCGGTATGTGGAGGTGCTGAGAAGCCTTTATCAAATGGCTACGATGTCCGTTCAAGTACAAAACCATAATACAAGACCCATCCAACTGCTCCGTGGTGTAAGACAGGGTGACGTTATATCCCCGAAACTCTTCACCAACGCATTGGAGGATGTCTTCAAAACTCTACAGTGGGATGGACTGGGCATCAACGTCAACGGCGAAAGTCTCACGCATCTTCGCTTTGCCGACGACATAGTCATAATGGCCGAATCGCTGCAGGACCTGCAAAAAATGCTATCTAGTCTTAACTCTGCCTCGAGACGTGTTGGACTTGGGATGAACTTGGATAAGACGAAGGTCATGTCCAATCAACACATAATCCCCGAGCCGGTCTCCGTCGAAGGTGTAGTCCTTGAAGTTGTCCAGAAATATGTGTACCTTGGGCAAATTCTGCAGATGGGGAGAGACAACTTTGAGGCTGAAATCACCAGAAGAGTGCAGCTTGGCTGGGTAGCATTTGGAAAGCTGCGTCACATCCTCGAATCATCTTTGCCACAATGCCTCAAGACCAAGGTGTTCGATCAATGCGTCCTACCAGTCATGACCTACGGAGCCGAGACGTGGAACTTGACAGTAAAACTGGCCCACCGGCTACATGTCACTCAGAGAGCTATGGAAAGGTCTATGCTTGGTATCTCTATAATGGATAAAGTCCGGAATGAGGCCATCCGAAAAAAGACCAAAGTGACGGACATAGTCTGGAAATGTAGCAAGCTGAAGTGGCAGTGGGCTGGCCACATTTGTCGTAGAACCGATGAACGGTGGAGTAAGCGGGTTCTCGAGTGGAGGCCACGCCTCGGCAAACGTAGCGTTGGGCGCCCTCCGGCCAGATGGACCAATGACTTAAAAAAGGCGGCTGGTAGCGACTGGATGGCAAAAACGGGAGATCGTGCCTTATGGCGTTCCCTGGGGGAGGCCTTCGTCCAGCAGTGGACTGCAATAGGCTGAAATAGATAATAGAATATCGAATTAGTCTTTTAGAGCTAAGGAAAGGTTTATTTGAAACAAAGTCACTTAAATGTTTCTGTCTTGAGATATTTGCTTTTTTTAATGGTAGATAATAATAAAATTATGTTATGATTAACAGCGTCTGCTTTAACGAGGATCACAACAAGCAGGTGATTCATGAGTTGTATAACTCAACCAGTGCAGTTTTCCCGTATTTGCACCTGCCGGTGCATTATTTTTTTACAGCCGCACCTGAACATTTTTCCACATGAAGTCTAAAGGCGTTCTTAAACCTGTATTGAACTATATAGTTAGTTGCCAGCCGTGCGATTTCATACAAATATTTTGCACAAATTTCCGCTAAAAATATTCTGTAACGGACGGCCAACAAGTGGGTTTTGATATTCTAGTTCTCGGCCTAGGGTAAGCTGATATGGCCGATAAAGTAACTTGAATAAATCGAGTTTTCGGCCGAAAGTTGATTTCCATTAATTTAGTTTTTGGCCCATGCCTCAAAAGACGGCCGACTAAGTGACTATAATAAATTATATTTTCGGCCACGATAAAAACGATGTTTATATGATAAAAACAATGCTGCTTATGTTAACTGCTTATGTTAATAGAAACAAGTGTACCCAATTCCAAAAATGATGCTTCATGGGTTCGGTCTGCGCATTGATATACAATTTTCATCATCTTTCTCATCCATTTGAATAAAAATATGTTAATTAAATACCTTTTTGTCTCTTTCAATAAAAAACTAACTCTAACGTCAAGAGAACAAGGGTTTTTTTAGTGGCCGAGAAGTAGTTGATATAACGGCCGAAAACTGAATGAAGTGGCCGAGAACCCCCTAAACAGCTATTTTCGGATATATTATTTATTTACTCTTTTTTCTTGCAGTTTATAATAAAATGCTAATTCATTGCAAAAACTATAATATCTGCTGAGCTCAAAATATTTTTTTGCATATTTCTCTACCCAACTTTTGATACAAATATATTATCTTAAAGTCAAAGTTCGCAAGATTGGCCGACAACCGGCTAATTTACATATTCTTTAAAAAAAGTAAGGTTATCTATTTATTCTATTCTACCTTCGCTCAACCAGAATACATTAACAAACCTGTAAAAATTATCGCTCATGCATCGCATCGCTAGCTTGCTATGTATGGAGTACCTAAGTAGGTACTGCTTAAATTGTTTCACAATGCGTTTTTTTAATATTTAAAAAGTACACAACTAAAAAGTAAGTTTTTGTAAACTAGATGATTATATGAATGAAAGTTTTTAATAAATATGACGAGTTAAAGTTTTTTCTATACCCAACATTGCTTGTAATTGTATTGTTATTATCGTATTGAAATATATTTTTACGTATGGAATCATACCTACGTTTTAAGCATCAAAAATGAATTCCTTGTATTTGTTTTCTATAAAAACGATACTACATAGGTACTTGTCGCATTTATTGAGCCATTAAAAATAGTAACTTGACCCCAGAGCATCGTGCGCATCAGTTTCTAGACATGCTCTTGATTTTTTTGTCTATACTATTTGTATGAATAGTATACAATTATTGTATATTTTTGTAAACTACATATAATAAACTTTGTTATAGTATTTTTTGTGTTCATACAGACCAATGATTTTAATAAAATATAACGTGTTGAAAATATTTTTTGAAAGTTGATGGTCATTCAATTGTTAAATAAATAATATTTTAGTATGGAATCATACTTTTTAAGCCTCAGAAATGAATTCTTTGTGTTTCTTTTATATGAAAATGACACCAAACTTGCTGTTATCACTTAAATGAGCCCGTTAAAAAATTATCATAGAAATGCGTTAGTTACCCCCTTTGACGCCCTCCCCCCGCGCCCCCTGGCTGAATTTTTTTTCCCTCCACATCTTAAAATGATCATCGAGGGCCACTCTATTCGTGGTAAAAATTTGGCTAGCTCTAGGTGATGTGTCACAATTCCCGTAAAAATATCTTCTACTACTACTGTCATATGATTTTATACACGCCAAATATACACGTTCTAAAACGGTCTGTAAGATAAACCGTGTAATGTAACTTTTCTCAAACATGCTAGGAAATATGTTCATTTCTTTCAAAAAAAGAATACGCAAAGTTTCCCATTGTGTGTCATGTCTCCGATCGCGCCAGCAAAGTTGTATGGAAATCCTTTGCTGGTGTCCGGCAAAGTAAATTCGTTACACGCTAAACCACATAAGTAATAAATTTCAAAATAGTTATCTCTATGAATTTCATAAGAACGGAACGTAATTTTGTATGAAAAGTTGATATGACCTAACTCAAGACAAGGCTGTATGATTTTATAACCCTTGCCTATCCAGAATGGACCAATAGGTTAAAAAAGCGGCCAAGAGCGTGTCAGACACGCTCACAAATAGGGTTTCGTAGTCAACGTTTAAATATCAGGTCTTTCAGCGTTACAAAGTTAATTTTGTTGCTGGTTTGTTTGCAGCTGTATGGTGACCAACCGCAAATTGAAAAACTTTAATATGTTCTTAATATTAAGTGGTACAGTATTCGTTATAGTTTTCATGGTAACTTTATAATAAGAACTATATTCCATATTTTTGTCAAATTTTTAGCATGCGTACTTTAGAAGTTACAGCTGGAACAAATTATGGCACAAAAACGCCCCTTTTAAAAGCAAATATCTCGAGACAGAAACATTTTAGAGACTTTCTTTCAAAGAAACCTCCCTTTAGTTTTTAAAGACCTATTCAACGATACCCTACTCAATATTACAGGAGAAATAAAAATATTTTTCCCCCCTTTCACATGTATGGGAAGGGGGTCCAAAAAACAATTTAAATATTTTTTTCCCAACATTTCTAAATTTGGGTCAACACGATCTATCTTCATACCAAATTTGATGTCGATAGCTCAAAAAATGACGGAGTTATGAGGGCGCGGCATACAGACAGACAGACAGACAGACAGACATGACGAAACTATAAGGGTTTCTAGTAGACTACGAAACCCTAAAAAAGGTATGAACTAAACATATAGAATGGCTGAATAGCAATGAATACTGTGTCTTGCTAAAGGCCTATTTATTAAAAAGTACACAATTGGTGGAAAAACAAACTCGGAAAACGTGAAAATTATCACGTATTACATTATTAGTATTGTAGTCTCATTTGTTTAAAACGGAATGAAATGAATACAGATGTGAGTAGTATCGAAATGGATTGCACGCCGCCAAATATAAGGGCTGAAGCCAAACTGACCGTGGAAACATATTTATGTTATGAAGTACGTAATTAGTTTTTTATTTCCTATCATTTTTTGAGAAAAGCACTATGTAAGCCTCGGGGGAAAATGATTTTGCTTGACTCGTATAATTGAAGTCCTCGCCTACGGCTCGGACTTCAAATCCTACTCGTCCGGCAAAGCCTTGTTTTCCCGGCCTCGACAACAATGTACAATTTAATCCTCGTCATCGTCGGTGTCTATACACAATGTAACTTGATCGTTCGTTTCCAGGACCCCGACTACAACAAGCGGTCGGCAATCAAACAAGTGGCGTCAGGCCGCTTCGGAGTGACAGCGTCATACCTAGCTCATGCTGACGACCTGCAGATCAAGATGGCGCAGGGAGCCAAACCCGGCGAGGGCGGCGAGCTGCCCGGTATGTACCAACTGAGTCATATCAAGCAAATGTACCGAATGTATTTAATACCAAATGTACCGAATGTATATCATACCAAATGTACCGAATGTATGCTATACAAACTTAACAATAACAAATGAAATGGAGAGAAAAAGTGGGAACTAAGTTGCGTCACTTTCGACTGTGCTTACTTTCCTATGATTGGTCGAGAATGTGTCAATGTCGAAGTATACGTTTGTTCTGCAAAGCTTTGATTTGCTTCGTTAAATAACCTAGCCAAATAACCAAATAAACTTAGTCAAATCTTCAAAGATACAGAAAAACATCTAATAAGCGGACATTTAATTACCTTCTTTTCCTCTACGTTTCAAACTGGTTGCAAATGTCGTGGTCGCGACGGGACTGTCCCCTCAAATTAACCTACTACTCGATCCGCGCGTCGACCCGATAAAAACAAAACAATAATGTGTATGTACAAAGCGCGAAAGTCTTAAACATATATCATATAATAAGACTAACTATGAACCCTTTTCACTATTCACCCGCAGGTTACAAAGTGACAGAAGACATCGCCAAGACCCGTTGCTCGGTGCCGGGCGTCGGCCTCATCTCGCCGCCACCTCACCACGACATTTACTCCATCGAGGACTTGGCTGAGCTGATCTACGACCTGAAGTGCGCCAACCCTCGAGCCAGGATCTCAGTCAAGCTGGTGTCTGAAGTGGGAGTGGGGGTGGTAGCATCGGGAGTCGCTAAGGTGAGTGTTCGCTTCTTCTTCTTCAAATGGGATACCAAGGCGTCGGTTTCATCTCGCCTCCACCGCACCACGATATTTACTCCATCGAGGACTTGGCTGAGCTGATCTACGACCTGAAGTGCGCCAATCCTAGAGCCAGGATCTCGGTCAAGCTGGTGTCTGAAGTGGGAGTGGGGGTGGTAGCATCGGGAGTCGCTAAGGTGTGTGTTTACTCTATTGAGGACTTGGCTGAGCTGATCTACGACCTGAAGTGCGCCAACCCTCGAGCCAGGATCTCGGTCAAGCTGGTGTCTGAAGTGGGAGTGGGGGTGGTAGCATCGGGAGTCGCAAAGGTGAGTGTTCGCTTCTTCTTCTTCAAATAGGATACCAAGGCGTCGGGTTCATCTCGCCGCCACCCCACCACGACATTTACTCCATCGAGGACCTGGCTGAGCTGATCTACGACCTGAAGTGCGCTAATCCTAGGGCTAGGATTTCTGTGAAACTAGTGTCTGAAGTGGGCGTCGGTGTGGTAGCTTCAGGAGTCGCTAAAGTAAGTTTTGGGGTTTAATTTACATTTCTAACACCTCTGTGGGCCATGGCACCTCGCACGTGCAATTTTTTTTTAAAGAGTTAACTTTCACAAATGCTCGCATTGCAAGTCCATGCGGACAATCCGCGTCACGCACTACACATCCTTACAAAGTTTGTAAGCGTGTTAGATGACAAACTTTTATGTGATGTTTTGCATTCGTTTTCGCAGGGCAAAGCGGAACACATAGTGATATCTGGCCACGACGGCGGCACTGGCGCCAGTTCCTGGACCGGCATCAAGAGCGCAGGATTGCCTTGGGAGCTGGGCGTCGCCGAGACGCATCAAGTGCTGGTGCTCAACGACCTCAGGTACACCTTCACCAATGCCCTTTTTATGTTGATTTTACCCAGAAAAAATAGTTTTACCAGTTCAGTTTTACAAGATGTTCAGTTTTTAAAGTTGTTTAGTATTAAAAATTGATAAGTTTTAAAAGTTGTTCAGTTTTAAAGTTATTCTGCTTTAAAAGTTGCTCAGTGTGACAATTGATCAGTTTTAAAATTGTTCACTTTAAAAAATTGTTGTACCGATGCGAAAGTTTAGAAATGTGTACTTACCTAGTTTATTTTTTGCGGAAGTTTCAAGTTACCCCGCGGCTGTTACAACTGATCCCGCATTACAAACTCGTGTGTTGTGTATTGGCCTCAAACTAAACACTCGTTAGTAATCTATTCCTTTCTTTCCGCGTATACAATGTAGTGTTGTTGTGGCCAGGTCGCGCGTGGTGGTGCAGGCGGACGGTCAGATCCGAACCGGCTTCGACGTGATGGTGGCCGCACTACTCGGAGCAGACGAGTTTGGCTTCAGTACCGCGCCTCTGATTGCTCTCGGTATGTATTCATCATCATCAACCGTAAGACGTAACTTTTGGACATAGACTTCCAATAAGCTTCTACAGGGTGTAAATTTAAATGCGTGTCAAAGTTTCAAGGTAGGTTTAGTATCGATAAAGGATGCCGTAAAAATATTGGAAAATACATAGGCAAAATCCATTTTGTTTTGGACTTAGCTGAAACTTTGGTTTCATATCATTTTTCATTACGGAAAAAATCGTCATTTAAAGAGTGCTAATACATATTATAATCAACCTTAACCTTTGAACGAATCTTGGCTGAGATATAGGCATTTGAATATTTCGACGAAGTATTTTTTTAAATGCTTTTATCCTGGATATTTAAAAATATTTTTTACTGTATTCTTTATCGATACATAACCTACAACATTTAATTTTACACCCTGTATAGACCGGAATTTCAGGCCGACTAACTACTTTACACACACTACGTCTAAAAGGCATTATCAAAAAAACTTAATGTAAAAGAACATACGCAGATATTAGTCGTTTTATTGTTGCAGTGACAGTATTTAAAAATTTAATGGCGTGTGTGTATCTTCTGTTCACCTTTTATTTCATTTCGTGTTCCAGGGTGCACGATGATGCGCAAGTGCCACCTGAACACGTGCCCAGTGGGTATCGCCACGCAGGACCCCGTACTGAGAGCCAAGTTTGCCGGGAAACCAGAACATGTCGTCAACTATTTGTTCATGCTGGCTGAGGAGGTCAGTACATATTATTTTGGGTTACTAGAAACAGCACTAAAACTTATTAGTATTGGAAAATGATGCACGATGATGCGAAAATGCCACCTGAACACATGCCCAGTGGGTATCGCCACACAAGACCCTGTATTGCGAGCCAAGTTTGCCGGGAAACCAGAACATGTCGTCAACTATCTGTTCATGCTGGCTGAGGAGGTCAGTACATCTATTGGGATTGTAATGCACTCACAGTGCTATATTATTCTCACAAGTGAAAATAAGAAATAGATAAAATGACATGCATCGACCGGGGATCGAACCCGGGCCGCATGGGTAAACGCCCCACCGCTCTGCCACTGAGCTATCGATTCATCATATGGTTTGAATTGAGCAAGCTTCATCATATGGTTTGAATTCCACTCATAATGTGGACTAACCATGTAGTAAGTTCTAAATACTTTCTGCAGATGTCGCTGGATCGTGGCTTGGAGACAAGCATCAAGAGATAGATAATTTGGCGTTCATCGGCCGTGTATCGATAGCTCAGTGGCAGAGCGGTGGGGCGTTTACCCATGCGGCCCGGGTTCGATCCCCGGTCGATGCATGTCATTTTATCTATTTCTTATTTTCACTTGTGAGGTCAGTACATATTGTTTTGGGTTACTAGAAACAGCACTAAAACTTATTAGTATTGGAAAATGATGCACGATGATGCGCAAGTGCCACCTGAACACTTGCCCAGTGGGTATCGCCACGCAGGACCCCGTATTGCGAGCCAAGTTTGCCGGGAAACCAGAACATGTCGTCAACTATCTGTTCATGCTGGCTGAGGAGGTGAGAACAATTATCTTAAGTCACTATAAACAGTGCACTTCAAGTGTATCAAACTGTTTTCGATGATTTTTAGTTTCTTATTTTAGTCTTGAGTGTTATTTCCCTCCCTGAAGATGCTTATTTAAGCGAAACCGGCTGTGACCAAAATAAAAACTAAGTGAAACGAGTACAAGTGTTTGGGTCAAAAATCGCACTAAAAATCACTAGTATTGGAAAGCTTGTTTGAAAAGATGGACTCCATCATGCACTCTGCCTAATCTGAGTGCATGCCAATGAATAGTTTGGGGCATTACAATACACCTTTTGTCTGGTCGTCTTACCGCCTCCATATGCGTGACTTGCACTTCATCATGCGCATAGCCATGACGGCGCGCTTTATCGTTTGCAAAAACCATAACAAAATAAACTTGTGTTTCGACAGAAAAGACATGAATGGCATGAGAAGCTCAACGAGAAAATATTTTCTTAAGTATTGCTTCATTCCCAGGTCCGGCAGCACATGGCAGACGTGGGCGTGCGCAAGTTCCAAGACCTGATTGGTCGCACTGACCTGCTCAAAGTTCGCGAAAACAATGAGAATCCCAAGGCCAGGCTGCTGAATCTCAGCCTCATACTGAAGAACGCTCTCCATATGAGGCCGGGCGTCAACATTCACGGCGGCTCCAAGTCACAGGTAACTAACATTCTATCTGAATCAGCACCGACCTACTGAACAATGAGAATCCCAAGGCCAGGCTGCTGAATCTCAGCCTCATACTGAAGAACGCGCTGCATATGAGGCCGGGCGTCAACATTCACGGCGGCTCCAAGTCACAGGTGACTAACACACAAAATACACATATTTTTTTCATTAGTATCCTGTGTCGTCAAGTGAATAATTCAAGACCTGAGCTACGAGACACGAGTGGTCTGGTAACACGTTTGAATCAGCTCGCCAAAATTTAACTACCTTACGATGAGACAAATTCAAATAATTTCTGAAACTGTGCTTGCTTCTCTAACATTGACTAAAACTATAGTAACACAACATGTGCCCAGGGAATACAACTCCGGGAGTTTTTGTAGGAACGAATTCAGGGATCTTCAAACTAAAAATCCCGTATTGTACTCCTATGGATTGTATCGCAGCAAATTTATATCCAACTCGCCGTTTTTGTTTCTTTTCTGACACCGTAAGTTAATATTATCACATTTTATGCCAGGACTTCCAACTGGAAAAGCGTCTGGACAATCAGCTGATCGAGCAGTGCGCCGGCATCCTCAACGGCACACAAAAACACGTGGACATCGCCATGAAAATCACCAACGAGGACCGCGCCTTTACTTCCACGCTGTCATACGAAATTGCAATGTAAGTTAAACCGAATGTTTACTATTTTGTAGAAATTTACCACAAGATAATACTTTTTGAGCACTTGGTTTTTTATTCAAACACTAGATATTGATATAAACTTTTTGGTTACAAAGTGAATGCTTCGTTTGTATTAACTTTGTAGCCAAAAAGTTAATAAGTTAAACCGTTTTGTGTAGGCAAGACCAAAGCGCATAATAATAAAGCCTAAGGGCGGGTATTAATTGCTAACATTTCGAGGACAAAGTTCCGAAACATTGCATAAATACCAAAGTCTCCAATGAATGTTCCCATTTAAACAATGTTTAGGAACAAGGTTCCTAACGAGAGGGTGCGTCGTGATTGGGAACTTTTCGGGAACATTGTCCCGAAGCATTGTATGAGAAACAAAGTTTCTGAGATTTAAGAAACCTTTACACTTTCTTATTAAAAAATCTGACGCTAGATATCACCAGTTCGTTCGTCGAGCCTGCTAAGAAGTTTGTTGGCATAATATTATCTTTTTCTTTTACACAGGAAGTTTGGCGACAACGGTCTACCCGACGGCACTACGGTGAACATATCTCTGACGGGTTCGGCCGGACAGAGTTTCTGCGCGTTCCTGTCTAAAGGCATCACAGTTACATTGGAGGGCGATGCCAATGATTATGTCGGTATGTAGTCATTTTTCGTAAAATAATGGTAGACCACCAAAACCTATACAGAGAGTAACAAAACCGAAAGGAGGTCGGTACTCTTGAAACTGAACAACTTTTCGCATTGAACATGGGTCGAAATATTAAAAAATAAAATTGTACTTCCTATACTAAATTTCGGTTAAGGTGATTAATTTACTATGGGAAGTCCATTTTTTTTTCTTCATATAACGACTCATGTTTCATGAGTACCTTGACCTCATTTCGGCTTTTTATACCCTTTTTGTTATCCCGGTATATTCGGTTTTTATCTTTCGTGCACTGCTGTACACTTCTTTATTACGCATTTCTTTGTCATCCTGTGTTACCCATATATTTATATCCTCTGACTATCGAGCATCTTCCCTTTCCAAGTGTCCTGCCCCAAACTGTATAGGTATTTTTTTAAATAGTATGTCCTTATTCCAGGCAAGGGTCTGTCGGGCGGCACGGTGGTGATCTACCCGCACCGCACGTCCCCGTTCGAGTCCCATCTCAACGTCATCGTCGGCAACGTGTGTTTGTACGGAGCCACCTCGGGACGCGCCTACTTCAGGTGTGTTTGACACATACTTATAGCATTTCATGCATTACTAACGGCCCGCCCAGCGGTTGCACTCGATGCTAATCGTTTGCACATTAACCTTCCTCTTGATTGACTCTGTCTACTCGTATTCAAAAAACCGCATTTACACATAAACCTTTCTCTTGAAGCATCTATTACTAAAAACTACATCAAAATCCGTTTCGTAGTTAAGGAGGAAAGAGCGAATTCCACGACAGACAGACTGACAGAGAAAAGTAAAAAGCGACCTCATTTTATTTAATCTGACGCAGCTTACGTGGCGTTATTTCGCTGCTCAGCCGCATTTCCATCGAAAATGAATAGAATTCGTGCTAATTTGTCATCTTATAATTCGTTGCTCCGGAACGAGCAAGGGTTCAGCCGCATTTCCATCGAAAACATTCGAAAATTAGCTCGATCATGTGTTAACAGTTGCCATGTTTTGCAGGGGTATAGCGTCGGAGCGTTTCTGCGTGCGTAACTCTGGCTGTACCGCAGTAGTGGAAGGCGTGGGCGACCATGGTTGTGAATACATGACTGCTGGAACGGTCCTTATACTGGGTCTCACCGGGAGAAACTTCGCTGCTGGCATGAGCGGTACGTGGGTTTATTTTACCGTGAGTTTGTCTACTCGCGATTCGTCTCGGTCTAAGCAAATATTGTAAATGGTCCTTCTTCTTCGTATGGGACATTAAGTCGTCCAACGACCGGATGAACCCAGGTGTCAGAGTTTTTGAACCGCCTACTGCAAGTAGCAGGCCTCTGACATGGTCGTGTAGTGACCGCCATCATAGACAGACAGTAACCGAGACCAACGGCTTAACGTGCCTGTCCGATGCACAGAATCAGCTTGCTTCTCGGACAACAAATTCACATAATGATTAAAGGGCGCTACACACCGGGCCCGTATGCGTGATGGCGTGCACATAGTCACGGCGTCACTAAGCGCGTAGAGATGACGTTGTATCGTATGGGATTGTATGAGAGGCTACACAACGCGCGATTACGACATGGTTACGCGTGCGTACGCAATGCGTATTTGGTGTGCAGCCTCTCATACAATCACATACGATACAACGTCATCTCTACGCGTGTGATGACGTGCACGTCACGCATACACGCCCGGTGTGTAGCGCCCTTTACACAGGTTGATTTTTGAATTACATGCCGACTTCAAATAATCACAACAGCTCCAAACTATCTGCCAACAGTTTGTAAATTTCATTTTTTTATTTTAGGTGGCATCGCGTACGTCTACGATATCGACGGCTCGTTCAAGGGCAAATGCAACCCCGAGATGGTGGAACTGTTGCCTCTGGAGCACCAAGACGACCTCGACGTGGTCAAGCGACTGCTGGAAGAATTCTCACAGTACACTGGGTGAGACAACTTAGTTTTGATTTGCTTGAACGTTTACGATATTACGGAAGCCGTGAGGTGCCGGCAGAGTAGAATAGCACCACCCCCTCTCTTCCCGTGGGGGTCGTAAGAGGCGACCGAGGGATAAACCCGACCCAAAAAGCCAGGGCCAACCGTATGGTGGCGCTTGATCCACCACAAAAGCATTCCCAAGGAGGGTTGACGTCTGGTAGGCGGCCGGTCGTAATATTAAGCACGATTTTGTGTCCAACAAAACGTGTTGCGCCGACCCCAAGTAATTGGGATAGGGGCAGGAAGATGATGATGTTTACGATATCGACGGCTCGTTCAAGGGCAAGTGCAACCCCGAGATGGTGGAACTGTTGCCTCTGGAGCACCAAGACGACCTCGACGTGGTCAAGCAACTGCTGGAAGAATTCTCACAGTACACGGGGTAAGACTTAGTTTCGTTTTGTTTGAACGTTTACGATATCGATATCGACGGAAGCCGTGTGGTGCCGGCAGAGTAGAATAGCACCACCCCCTCTCTTCCCGCGGGGGTCGTAAGAGGCGATCGAGGGATAAACCCGACCCAAACAGCCAAGGCCAACCGTATGGTGGCTGTTAATCAACAACAAAAGCATTCCCAAGGAGGGTTGACGTCTGGTAGGCGGCCGGTCGTAAAATTAGTCCAAATCCTTTGCAACACGATTTTGTGTCCAACAAAACGTGTTGCGCCGACCACAAGTAATTGGGATAAGGGCAGGAATATCGACGGCTCGTTCAAAGGCAAGTGCAACCCACAACAAGTGCAACCGAGATGGTGGATCTGTTGCCTCTGGAGCACCAAGACGACCTCGATGTGGTCAAACAACTGCTGGAGGAATTCTCACAGTACACGGGGTAAGACAACTTAGCTTCGTTTTGTTTGAACGTTGTAAAAAAACTGCAAATATTTTATGAGGGGAGCCCAGAGCGAGCCAAAAAAAAATTATATAAAATGTATGAGAGGTCTACATTTCTTTTTCGTAATTTGACCCGTGTTTCTTGGGAAAAGTTGTTCAGTTTCATGGGCTAGTTCACCCATAAAAAATATTTGCGGTTTTTTTTATACCAGCTATTTTGCTGTAAACAAAATGTTTTCTCAGTTTTGATATTTTTCGATCTAGAAAGGCGTACCTAGAATACTATGATTAAAATTTGTTTCTTTGTGCCTTTCTACTAGTAAGAAAATTTGCTCACGTTCATGGTATGTTCACTGTTTTAAGCATCACATTGGACGTATACAAAAAATTATGAATGGATAACGTTCCAATTTATCGTCTTACCATTCTTTGCTCTGTGACGAACATAAAAAGATTGAAAAAATTGTTGGGATCGGCCAGGCGCCGGTAGCTCAGTTGGCAGGAACGATACCCCACGGTGCTGGGTTCAAGTCCCGGCCGCCGCCACAGAATTTTTAAATTTTTAAATATTCATATACCTTCTCATTCATTTCACAGTTCGCTAATAGCCGAAGAACTCCTCAAGACGTGGCCCGCACCCGCTTCCAAATTCGTGAAAGTGTTCCCCTACGAGTACCAGAAGGCTTTGAAACAGATGGCGCTTAAAGCACCCTCCGCAGAGAAGGTGGAACAGAACGGCAAAGAGAACGGGGTCCAGGATATCGAAGACACCATCAGAGACATCGAGCTGGATAAGAAGAACTTGGAGAAGATTCTTAACAAAACTAGGTAAGCCGACATACTGGACTTTCTTATAGAGGCTTCGCTGCCACTGCTTTAGGGGCGTTATAGAACTAAATGAGGGGTGTCGCTGTAGCTGTAGCACTTATGTACCAGAACCAGGTATGATCCGACTTTTCGTTGACTCACTTACTCTCCTGGCTAAAGAACCAGCTTCCAAATTCGTGAAAGTGTTCCCCTACGAGTACCAGAAGGCTCTCAAACAGATGGCGCTCAAAGCACCCTCGGCTGAGAAGGTGGAACAGAATGGAAAGGAGAATGGGGTGCAGGATATTGAAGACACCATCAGAGACATCGAGCTCGACAAGAAGAACTTGGAGAAGATCCTGGATAAGACCAGGTAAGTCCAGTATAACTTTGTCTTTATAGAGGCTTCGCTGCCACTGCTTTAGGGGAATTATAGTACTAAATGAGGGGTGTCACCATTAGCACTAGTGTACAAAACAGGTGTGATCCGGCTTTTCGTTGACTCGTTTACTCTCCTGGCTAAAGAACCAGAAGGCTTTGAAACAGATGGCGCTCAAAGCACCCTCGGCGGAGAAGGTGGAACAGAACGGCAAGGAGAACGGGGTGCAGGACATTGAAGACACCATCAGAGATATCGAGCTCGACAAGAAGAACTTGGAGAAGATTCTTGACAAAACTAGGTAAGCCGACATACTGGACTTTCTTATAGAGGCTTCGCTCGCTGCTTTAGGGGCGTTATAGTACGAAATTAGGGGTGTCGCTGGACCACTTGTGTACAAGAACCAGGTATGATCCGGTTTTTCGTTGACTCATTCACTCTGCTGGCTAAAGAACCAGAAGGTCCCCCTTCCCCTAAGAGTACCAGAAGGCTGTCAAACAGATGGCGCTCAAAGCACCCTCCGCTGAGAAGGTGGAACAGAATGGAAAGGAGAATGGGGTGCAGGATATTGAAGACACCATCAGAGACATCGAGCTCGACAAGAAGAACTTGGAGAAGATTCTGGACAAAACTAGGTAAGGGACTTTGTTATAGAGACTGCGCTACCACTGCTTTAGGGGCGTTATAGTATGAGGGGTAGCACTAGTGTAACAGAACCAGGTGTGATCCGGCTTTTCGTTGACTCATTTACTCTCCTGGCTAAAGAACCAGAAGGCTCTCAAACAGATGGCGCTCAAAGCACCCTCGACGGAGAAGGTGGAACAGAATGGCAAAGAGAACGGGGTACAGGATATTGAAGACACGATCAGAGATATCGAGCTTGACAAGAAGAACTTGGAGAAGATCCTGGATAAGACCAGGTAAGCGCCGAAACTCTGTTTTGCTACATATAGCAAAAGTCCGTTTGATATGATAGGCTACGTTGTACAAGAGCTCATATACAGTCTCATGCTAACTCATGAACAATTATATTTTTAAGATTTCGATGTTCTAGTGATTGATACCGACAAGCCGGACAAAAACTAATATGTTGTACGATTCAATCAATATTGCATGCATCTAGGAAAGTAACAATTATTGCTGTAAAGTATTACAGTTTGAAATAAACCGAATCCTTAAGTTTTGGATTGTTAATGAGTGAGCCAATCCGCCTGCCAAGCGTGGTGAGTATGGTAATACCCCCCTATACGGGGGAGGCCCATGTCCAGCAGTGGACTGTTGTGGCTGTTAAGGTAAGGTAATGAGTGAGCGGGAGAGACTGTACAAGAGCATGTGTGCACTAGACGTTTTACGGCTAGATGGACCGAAAAAGACATACTGGATTGCGGATCGTGTAGAGAGTAGATCGTCACTCGTGTCGGTGTATAAAGTGGGATGAAACTAGGAGTAGGTATTTAGTTTCGGATTTTTCATACATCGGGCATTATTTCTACAAGAAAACAAATCCAAGCAACATTATTTCTGTTTCCAGAGGCTTCATAAAGTACCCTCGCGAGACATCAATGTACCGCCCTGCCGAGAAGCGTCTTCGGGACTGGGACGAGATCTACAACTTCAACCACGTGCGTCGCGGGCTGCGGGTGCAAGCCGCCAGGTGTATGGAGTGCGGTGTACCCTTCTGCCAGTCGGGACATGGATGTCCACTCGGTACGTTTATTGCTTTTATATCACCAATGATCATAAAGGTAACTAAAGATCATCATTCATCCATCACCAATATCCGGTTGCTGTCTATGATGGTGGTCGTTACACAACCATGTCAGAGGCCTGCTACTTGCAGTAAAACTGACACCAGGGTTCATCGGGTCATTGAACGACTCGGTGTCCCACACGAAGAGAGAGAGAATCACCAATAAGCGTCTGCGGGACTGGGACGAGATCTACAACTTCAACCACGTGCGACGCGACCTGCGGGTGCAAGCCGCCAGGTGTATGGAGTGTGGTGTACCATTCTGCCAGTCGGGACATGGCTGCCCGCTTGGTAATTTTATTATTATTAGTTCTGTGTATTTAGTATTTGACAAAATCTTCGTGAGCCATGGATGTACCGTCCTGCCAAGAAGCGTCTGCGCGACTGGGACGAGATCTACAACTTCAACCACGTGCGTCGCGGCCTGCGGGTGCAAGCCGCCAGGTGTATGGAGTGCGGAGTACCATTCTGTCAGTCGGGACACGGCTGCCCACTTGGTAATTTCATTATTATTATTCATTTTTGTGTATTTAGTGTTTGACAATATCTTCGTGAGCCATGGATGTATCGTCCTGCCGAGAAGCGTCTCCGGGACTGGGACGAGATCTACAACTTCAACCACGTGCGTCGCGGCCTCAGAGTGCAGGCCGCCAGGTGTATGGAGTGCGGAGTACCCTTCTGTCAGTCCGGACATGGCTGCCCGCTCGGTACGTTTATTGCTTTTTAAATCACCAATGATCACAAAGGTAACTAAAGATCATCATTCATCACCAATAAGCGTCTGCGCGACTGGGACGAGATCTACAACTTCAACCACGTGCGTCGCGGCCTGCGGGTGCAAGCCGCTAGGTGTATGGAGTGCGGAGTGCCCTTCTGTCAGTCTGGACATGGCTGTCCGCTTGGTACGTTTATTGCTTTATATCACCAATGATCATAAAGGTAACTAAAGATCATCATTCATCACCAAGAAACGTCTGCGCGACTGGGACGAGATCTACAACTTCAACCACGTGCGTCGCGGGCTGCGGGTGCAAGCCGCCAGGTGTATGGAGTGCGGTGTGCCATTCTGTCAGTCGGGACACGGCTGCCCGCTTGGTAATTTTATTGTTTTTATTCATTTTTGTGTATTCAGTGTTTGACAATACCTTCCCGAGCCATGGATGTATCGTCCTGCCGAGAAGCGTCTCCGGGACTGGGACGAGATCTACAACTTCAACCACGTGCGTCGCGGCCTGCGGGTGCAAGCCGCCAGGTGCATGGAGTGTGGTGTGCCCTTCTGTCAGTCTGGACATGGCTGTCCACTCGGTACGTTTATCCTCTTTACATCAATAATGTTCATAAAGGTAACTAAAGATCATCATTCATCACCAATAAGCGTCTGCGCGATTGGGACGAGATCTACAACTTCAACCACGTGCGTCGCGGCTTGCGGGTACAAGCCGCCAGGTGTATGGAGTGCGGAGTGCCCTTCTGTCAGTCGGGACATGGCTGCCCGCTTGGTAAGTTTATTCGTTTTAAATCACCAATGTTCATAAAGGTAACGTTCATCACAAATAAGCGTCTGCGCGACTGGGACGAGATCTACAACTTCAACCACGTGCGACGCGGTCTCAGAGTGCAGGCGGCACGGTGTATGGAGTGCGGAGTGCCCTTCTGTCAGTCTGGACATGGCTGCCCGCTTGGTAATTTTATTATTATTATGTTATTATGTACTGGTAAAACCATACAACTAATATGGTCCTAGCTTGCAACTATGGCCCAAACAATCCTGCATTTAATTTACAAATTTCTTGTTTATCTCATGTGTGGTTAAGTCAGTGTTAACCATACATTAAGGCTCCACTGTAGTACGCCCCACACAGGAGGAGTTAAATAAAAAAAGTACAAGTTTGTTCGGACCATAGTTGCAAGCTAGGACCATAGTTGTATGGTTTTACTGTATTCGTTTTTGTGTATTTAGTGTTTGATCTTCGCGAGCCATGAATGTGTCGTTCCGCGAAAAAACGTCTCCAAGACTCTGCCTTTCATACTCTCCGAGATTGGGCAATTTTATTATATTCCTTTTGTACGGCAATTGATTTCAAAAAGAGGTCAGAAAGATATGAAATACCATATACACAAAGAATAAAATCCGGTTTATCAAAATATTTGTGAAAGCTTCAAATGCTCAAGGTTTGGTTTTGGTTTTCAGGTAACATAATTCCGAAGTGGAACGATCTGATCTTCAAGGGCGACTGGAAGCAGGCACTGGCTCAGTTACTACAGACAAACAATTTCCCAGGTAACCACACGAATACAAACAGTCAAAACATATGCTCTGTTATTTATCTATGTCCATTTATTGTCTGTCTTTATCGATATAATTGTAGATTTTTCTGTCCGTGTTATTTGTACAACAAGGCAGCATACTTGATTTTTGTTACTAGTGCTATTCTGAATCCCGACGTAGCAAATCCTGTGTGAACGTAGCAAAAATGAATTTGCTCTTGTGTACACACAGCGTATCTACCTCTACCAAATTCAAATAACTTTGCCTCATCGAGTGAGCTAAAGTGACTTTTCCACACTGATTTTACCGCGGGAAACCTGATCTTTTCAAGCTGGAGAAGTGAAAATAAATAGAATACGATAAGGATATGATGATTCATACTTTGGGGATGTTTACAGGGTTTATACGTACTACGGCTCTTTACGACTAACGTTTTGTTGCCAGAGTTCACCGGTCGCGTGTGCCCGGCGCCGTGCGAGGGCGCCTGCGTGCTCGGCATCTCAGAGCCACCTGTCACCATCAAGAACATTGAATGTGCCATCATAGACCACGCCTTTGAGAGTGGATGGATTGTACCGGAACCACCGAAGAATAGGAACGGGAAGACTGTGGCAGTGGTGGGTTCTGGACCCGCTGGTTTAGCCTGCGCTCATCAACTCAACAAGGTAACATTGAAATAGATTATAACTAGGATCTTAGAGCCGGTCACCATCAAGAACATTGAATGTGCCATCATAGACCACGCCTTTGAGAGTGGATGGATCGTTCCTGAACCACCGAAGAATAGAAACGGAAAGACTGTTGCAGTGGTGGGTTCTGGACCTGCTGGTTTAGCCTGCGCTCATCAACTCAACAAGGTAACATTGAAATAGATTTGACTAGGATCTTAGAGCCGTCTGTCACCATCAAGAACATTGAATGTGCCATCATAGACCACGCCTTTGAGAGTGGATGGATTGTACCGGAACCGCCGAAGAATAGGAACGGAAAAACTGTGGCGGTTGTCGGCTCTGGACCCGCTGGTCTAGCCTGCGCTCATCAACTCAACAAGGTAACATTGAGATAGGTGTATGACTAGTATATCAGAGCGATCTGACACTATAAAGAACATTGAATGTGCCATTAGAACACGCTTTTGAGAGTGGATGGATCGTTCCTGAACCACCGTAGAACCGCAACGGAAAAACAGTAGAAGTTATTGGCTCTTGACCCGCTGGTCTAACCTGCGCTCATCAACTCAAGGTAACCATCCAATACTGATTTGAAGTCATTACTCCTTTACACCAATAACCCATGGTTTTGAGAGCGGCTGAGTCAAGGAGGAATGGCTGTTACCGTCGTGGGTTCCAGTCCGGCTAGTCTGGCAGGCGCTTATTATTCGAATAAGTCACTGAACAATAAACTTCATGATACCTATTATGAAGTGTAGTTACCATCATACACTTGCATATCGGACCGGCCAGCCAGTTTTGCAAAATAAATATTTGAAGCGAACTTTTGGACTTAAATAATCACCCAGGTGGCGCTGTAAAGTAAACAGTGTTCGTCTACGACTCTTGCCTTTTAAAAATACTTAATTTAATATGTTTTGAACAAAAACTATTTTAATATGTGACATATGTTATAAATACACAGTGTTAGTGTTTGTGGCGTTTTTCATGGACTAATAAAGCAAATATTTCAAATAAAATATGTGACGATGAATAATTCGTGTTATTACACCAGAAAATATTAACGAAAGTGATGAGCAGATACTCTGTGTGACGAAGAAGAATAATATTAAAAAATACTGTGAGTTTAACCAGTGCTAATATGACTAATTTTAAATTTTTGTTTGTAACGGACTAATGTGATGTGTTAGCGTCAGTCAGCTGATCTTATAGTTTGACTTATACCGGACTTTGCATCAACAGAATACTTAATTCGTCAACATTGTCATTAGAGCTTTGGCGCAGTGGTATCACTGCCAGCCTTTCACGCTCAGGGTACGGGTTCGCGACTGCTTGGAGCCTTTTCTTTTGGCATGTTTGTCACGATCAAAATTATTGCTACCTAATAATAAATGACGAACTTCAAGAATCGAAAACTGGAATTAGGGAACTAAGTTGTTTTATAAAATACGCAAGAACTAGCGCCATCTATAGTAGTTTGGCGGAACTTCTAAAAGCGAATGGTTCTAATACAGATCTGTTAAGTAGATCACTGGGCGATCTAAGACAGAAGTTCAAGTCGGATTCACAAGATGGAGCAATATTGCGCAAAATGCACGGAAATTATCAACAACAGACGATTTTTAAAATGTAGTCTATGTAAAAATGTTTATCATGTCCAATGCACAAATGTTTCATCGCCACTTTTTAAGCTAATGGCTAGAAAAGATGTTTGGAGTTGCGTTAATTGCAGTTTTAAAACAGGACAACAAGTAAATGTCAAAAATAGCTTGCAGAGTACATCAAAAAATACACGAGAAAAAATGCAAATAAATGTATCTACAAGTAACTCATTTGCGTCCCTCTCAACGGAAGATGATTCGGAAATAGAAGAAGGTTTAAATGATACTCCTTTATCTTCTCACAGTTTTGAAGAAAATTATTTAGAAAGAAATCAGAATTTAGGAGAGAAAAATGTTAATTTGGAACAAGAATTGAGAGCCGCTGATATAAAAATTGAGAATATTTTAACTGAAAATTACGCGTTGAAAGCCGAAATTGCTAACTTAAGAAAAACAATAGCACATTTAAAAGGAAAATTTAATAATCCGCCTAACCCTACATCAACAAAACAGAAAAAAAATGACAGAACCATACGAGAAGAAAGCTATACATCCACCTATACACAAACGATAGTGTCAAAACGCACAACAAGTGGCAAGTATAAGCTTAACAAAAGTCTTGGAGATATAAATGTTATGGAGCAAGAGCAAATTACAAAAAGCATAAATTCAAGAGCGACTCAAACCGTAGAGACGACGTCGTCAGTACAACGGAAGAGTCAACGTAATATTTTTATCGTTGGGACTCAGCAATGTGTTGGGTTGGCATCGGAATTAGTACAACAGAGAAGACTTGATAATAATAAAATCAATAATTATAAAGTATTTGCAATCACAAAACCGTTGGCTAAGTCTCAAGAAATTTTAAAATCGTGCCTTACTTTAGACACAGAAATTGATGATCATGTGATAATTTGTGTCGGTGAAAATGATTGTAATCCAACTCAATTATCAATAGAACTTGGCGCTACTCTTAAACATTTGGAAAAATCAAAAACACAAGTCACGGTTTTAAGTGTTAATAAAAATATGTTTTTAAATGAATGTAAACTAAATATTTTATTAGAGACAATTTGCAAAAACGCGACTAATTGTAAATTTATAAAGTGTTCTGACATTTTTATGAATCATAATAGTTATATTTCGTTTATGTCTAAAAAGATAAATCTCTTTATTGACTGTCTCGACTACGACAAAAAAATACCTGTCATTTAAATTCAGAAAAACTCCAAAACAGGATGGCATTAATAACTGTTTTTCACAGCCAGTATGTTCTAAACAAAGTCTAAAGAAAAGTGCAATCACTGAAACTCTACCGAAAAAAGGCACGATCCCATACTATTTTGTTAAGATCAATAAAAGTACGAAGGGAGAAAATGATGAATCAGAGTTTTTTCGTTCCGCAACAAAATAGAATGGGTTCAAGTCTACAACGACCTAGCTCATATAATATTGTCAGACTATTTCACCAAAATATACAAGGATTACTTTCGAAGCTACATTTGATAGAATTGTGCATTGATGACTTTACTGCAAAAAATAAAACTCTTGACGTATTGTGTTTTACTGAGAGTTTTATCAAGCAAGGCAGTGAAAAAAACATATTCTTAAAGGATTTTGTTGTGGCTTCATATTATAGTAGAGTAAAAAAATAAACGTGGTGGTGTATGCATACTTTTAAGAAAAGGTATTGATTTCAGGCCGCTTCCTATTTGTAGAGAGTTTGCTGATGATAGAGTTTTTGAATGTTGTGGTGTAGAAATTCCTTGTTTTAAATGCATAGTTCTATGTATTTACAGAATACCGGACAAGAATTTAGTAAATACATTCTTCAATCGATTAGAAGCAATTCTTTATAAGCTTACTTCTAACAGTAAAAAGAAAATCATTGTAGTTGGGGATTGGAACGTACACACGGAAACAGAAAACAAGGCTAAGCAAACCCTAATAACAATTTTGCATAACTTCAATTTAGAACTACATATTAACTCTCCAACTCGTGAAATGGCGTGTATTGACCATATTGCAAGCAACATTCCTGACGCTAATGGCAGTGTCCATGATCTTCAACTTTCTGATCACAATACATGTCAAATCTTAGAATTCAATACAGAAACTGCAGTCATAAGACCTCAATTCTGGTATATAAATAAAAGAAATTTTAGCAAAGAGAATGTTAACATTTTTATCAAAAGTTTAAAGGCTCTATCGTGGTCTGAAGTTTATAATGAAGAGGATCTGAATAGTGCTTTTAACTCATTTCATGACATGTTTCTCTTGCTCTATAATTTATGTTTTCCTGATACCCGAATTAAAATCAATGCAAACATGACCAGACCCAAGTGGATAACTAAAGGTATCAAAATTTCTAGTAACGTGAAAAGAATGCTAAGGTTTAATTATTACCAGCACAAAACGTCATCCAACAAGAAGAGATATAAAAAATATAATGCATTACTGAGGACATGTGTAATTCACTCAAAAAGGAAAATTAACAATAAAATCATATCTAACTCCAAAAATAAATGTAGGGCTACATGGAACGTTATACAGAACAAACAGGATGCCACTAAAATTCTCTCTGAAATTGAATCAGTTAAAATCAATAACGTCACTTTAAATAATCGTGTAGAAATTGCGGAAGCTTTTAATTCATATTTTATTCAATTAACTAATAATAATCAAAATAATAATTCTAACAATAATAAAAATATTATCGGACAAGTTGGAAGCAGTTTGTTTCTTAGCCCTTGCACAGAGGAGGAGATTGTAAAAGTTGTAAAGTCCTTAAATAATACTCCATCTGTAGGTTTTGACGGAATTTCTACATATATTCTAAAACATGCATAGATCAGATCGCTAGTGTACTAACTTATTTAATCAACCTTTCTTTTACACAAGGTTGCTTTCCAGAGAGGTTAAAGTGCTCTATAGTGAAACCGTTACATAAAAAAGGGCCGAAAGACTGCATGGGCAACTATAGACCTATCACATTAGTTCCTATAATGTCTAAGATATTTGAGAAGGTTTTTCACAAAAGGCTTGTTGACTTCCTTGATAAACACAGCTCTATTGCTAAGGAACAACATGGCTTTCAAAAGCACAAGTCGACTACCCTTGCTTGTTATACCTTAATGCAGAGAGTAACTGAATACCTAGATAAGAAAGTGCCTGTAATAGTTATATTCCTTGATATGACTCGAGCATTCGATTATGTAGAGCATCGTATACTGTTGCAAAAGTGTGAAAGATACGGAATACGCGGATTGGCATTGGACTGGGTCAAAAACTACCTAAGCGATCGTTTGCAATGTGTTGAAATTTGTGGAGTTAACCAGGAAAAGGAAGCCATTTCTGAAAGATCCACTTTTCAATATAATAGAGTTGGTGTTCCGCAAGGATCTGTCTTGGGACCATTATTATTCTTACTTTATATTAATGACATACCTAACGTTACTACAAATCAATTAATACTATTTGCTGATGACATTTCTATTATTATACCCGACAGTGACATAAATAATTCTTTTATAAATAATATTAACGCTACAATGACTTCAATAAATAATTGGTTAATTGAAAATCAACTACAAATTAACGTTTCAAAAACAACATTCATACAATTTTGTAATTACAAAACAAAAAAGATTGATATAAATATACAATGCAATTCAGAAAATATTCAGCGGGCACATACAACCAAATTTTTAGGTATCATATTAGATGAATACTGCTCATGGAAATCGCATATCCAGTCTATATGCAATAAATTAGACAGGTTCGTATATGCCCTGAGAAACCTCAGAAAAGTAGCTGGAGAAGAATCTGCCTTATTAGCCTATCATGGGTACGTTGCCTCAGTTTTGAGGTATGGACTAATAATCTGGGGAAGCTCTACTAACGTAAGAGACGTTTTCTTACTTCAAAAAAAGTGCATTAGAGCCTTATGTGGTGTAGGCCCCATCGAACATTGTCGTCCATTGTTTCGCCGACTGGGTATTCTAACCTTGACAGGAATGTACATTTTAGAAATAGGCACATTTGTCAGAAATAATCCTAGTTTTTTCGAATATGTTACTCAAAATGCCAGACTACGGTATAGAGATATCACACAATTAAAAATGCCATCCTGTAGGACCGCCTTATTCAGAAAAAATTGTTACATGATGACTATAAAAATCTACAATAAGGTGCCATCACAGTTCAGGCAGCTTCCTAATAGGTATTTTTTGTCCAAATTACGACGATGGCTTGTCCAGAAATGTTATTATGACATAAGTGAATTCCTAAATGATAATGACATTGAATCGTATATTTTGTAATAATAATTTTGTAATATATTTTGCAAATTAATCAATTTTCGTATTGTGATGTGACATATCTGAATAATTAATATCTTTGATCTCATATACAGTCATGAATGATGTTTCTAATTTAATAATGTTAATAATTTGTCTATAATTTTGCATGCCATGCACTGGCGCATCACGCATGTACTGAAATATTGTAAGTTATTATAAATACTTATTGTAAGATCGTTTTGTTTACCGTGTGTGCAAGCTAATAAAATATTTCTATTTCTTCTATTTCTCGCTTAGACTCAATACTCATTATTTTACCTTTATCCTCCATCAGGCTGGCTACACGGTGACAGTATTCGAGCGCAACGACCGCGTAGGTGGTCTTCTGCAGTACGGCATCCCCACAATGAAGCTCAGCAAGGAAGTCGTTCAGCGCAGAGTCAAACTGATGGCTGCCGAGGGAATACAGTTCAAGTGCAACATCGATGTCGGCAAGGATATCTCTGCCAATGAACTGGCTTCAGAGTAAGTATTATAGAATAGGTTATCTCACAATGAAACTCAGCAAGGAAGTCATTCATCGCAGAATTGGCTAATGAGTTTTCTTCAGAGTAAGAGCATAGGTTATCATATCAATGTTGGCAACTTATTATGCAGTACGGCATCCCTACAATGAAACTCAGCAAGGAAGTCGTGCAACGTAGGGTGAAACTGATGGCTGCTGAGGGAATACAGTTCAAGTGCAACATCGATGTCGGCAAGGATATCTCGGCCAATGAGTTGGCTTCAGAGTAAGTCACATAGGTTATTCCCACAATGAAACTCAGCAAAGAAGTCGTGCTACGTAGAGTCAAGCTGATAGCTGCTAAGGGAATACAGTGCAAGTGCAACATCGATGTCGGCAAGGATATCTCGGCCAATGAGTTGGCTTCAGAGTAAGTCAAGCATAGATTCCTTCAGGACCAAAATGTTGAATTCCTAAAATGTTGAATTCTCAAAATGTTGAATTCCTAAAATGTTGAAAAAATTCAACATTTTGCGAATTCCCAAAATGTTGAATTCTCATAATGTTGAATAAAAAATTTTCTAAGTCCCAAGTGGTCTTGATACTGTTTCTACTATAGGTTTTCCCAAAATGTTGAACAAAATTTTTCAAAGTCCTATTTGGTCTTCATACTGTTTCTAATATAGGATTTCCCAAAATGTTGAAAGTGTAATTTTGATAAGTATTTGACACTCATGTTTAGTGACCTACATTTTATGTGACAGCTGTCATACTTGTTACTCATTTATCTCGTAAACTATGCATCCTGGACTCCTAGTTTCTTTGAAGAAGTTGTAGGTATTAGCAAGACCAACATTTTATGTGACAGCTGTCAAACTTGTTACTCATTTATCTCGGAAAATATGCATCCTGGACTCCTAGTTTCTTTGAAGAAGTTGTAGGTATTAGCAAGACCAACATTTTATGTGACAGCTGTCAAACTTGTTACTCATTTATCTCGGAAAATATGCATCCTGGACTCCTAGTTTCTTTGAAGAAGTTGTAGGTCTTGGCAAGACCTACATTCTATGTGACAGCTGTCAAACTTGTTACTCATTTATCTCGTAAACTATGCATCCTGGACTCCTAGTTTCTTTGAAGATGTTGTAGGTATTGCCAAGACCTACATTCTATGTGACAGCTGTCAAACTTGTTACTTATTTATCTCGTAAACTATGCATCCTGGACTCCTAGTTTCTTTGAAGAAGTTGTAGTTGTAGGTATTAGCAAGACCAACATTCTATGTGACAGCTGTCAAACTTGTTACTCATTTATCTCGTAAACTATGCATCCTGGACTCCTTGTTTCTTTGAAGAAGTTGTAGGTATTAGCAAGACCAACATTTTATGTGACAGCTGTCAAACTTGTTACTCATTTATCTCGTAAACTATGCATCCTGGACTCCTAGTTTCTTTGAAGATATTGTAGGTATTGCCAAGACCTACAACTTCTTCAAAGAAACTAGGAGTCTAGCAGGTAAAGTTTTCAAGATAAATGAGTAACAAGTTTGACAGCTGTCACATAAAATGTTGGTCTTGCTAATACCTACAACTTCTTCAAAGAAACTAGGAGTCCAGGATGCATAGTTTACGAGATAAATGAGTAACAAGTTTGACAGCTGTCACATAGAATGTTGGTCTTGCTAATACCTACAACTTCTTCAAAGAAACTAGGAGTCCAGGATGCATAGTTTACGAGATAAATGAGTAACAAGTTTGACAGCTGTCACACAGAATGTAGGTCTTGCCAAGACCTACAACTTCTTCAAAGAAACTAGGAGTCCAGGATGCATAGTTTACGAGATAAAAGAGTTACAAGTTTGACAGCTGTCACATAAAATGTAGGTCTTGCAAGACCTACAACTTCTTCAAAGAAACTAGAGTCCAGGATGCATAGTTTACGAGATAATTGAGTTACAAGTTTGACAGCTGTCACATAAAATGTAGGTCTTGCCAAGACCTACAACTTCTTCAAAGAAACTAGGAGTCCAGGATGCATAGTTTTAGAGATAAAAGAGTAACAAGTTTGAGAGCTGTCACATAAAATGTAGGTCTTGCCACTACGTACAACTTCTTCAAAGAAACTAGGAGTCCAGGATGCATAGTTTACGAGATAAATGAGTTACAAGTTTGACAGCTGTCACATAAAATGTTTGTCTTTCCAAGACCTACAACTTCTTCAAAGAAACTAGGAGTCCAGGATGCATAGTTTACGAGATAAATGAGTTACAAGTTTGACAGCTGCCACATAAAATGTAGGTCTTGCCAAGACCTACAACTTCTTCAAAGAAACTAGGAGTCCAGGATGCATAGTTTACGAGATAAATGAGTAACAAGTTTGACAGCTGTCACATAAAATGTAGGTCTTGCCAAGACGTACAACTTCTTCAAAGAAAGTAGGAGTCCAGCATGCATAGTTTACGAGATAAAAGAGTAACAAGTTGGACAGCTGTCACGTAATATTTAGAGCTCGTCATGGGAGTCAAAGACTTAGAAAAATCATACATTCAACATTTTGGGAAATCCTATAGTAAAAACAGTATCAAGACCATTTGGGACATAGAAAAATTACATTCAACATTTTGGGAAAACCTATAGTAAAAACTGTATGAAGACTATTCGACACTTAGAAAAATTTCGTTCAACATTTTGAAAAGTTCAACATTTTAGGAATTCAACTTTATAGGAAACTAAGTTCAACATTTTGGGAATTCAACATTTTGAGAATTCAACATTTTAGGAATTCAACATTTTGGTCCTGAAGGCATAGATTATCTCCACAATGAAACTCAGCAAGGAAGTGGTGCAACGCAGGGTGAAGCTGATGGCTGCTGAGGGGATACAATTCAAGTGCAACATCGATGTCGGCAAGGATATCTCGGCCAATGAGTTGGCTTCAGAGTAAGTCAAGCATAGATTATCTCCACAATGAAACTCAGCAAGGAAGTGGTGCAACGCAGAGTGAAGCTGATGGCTGCTGAGGGAATACAGTTCAAGTGCAACATCGATGTCGGCAAGGATATCTCGGCCAATGAGTTGGCTTCAGAGTAAGTATTATACCGGGACTAACAAAAAGGGTATAACATGCTGAAACGAGGCCAAGTTACTTATGATGATACTGGACTACTTCCCCCATTTATTTTATTTTATAAAACTTTATTGCACAAACGTGCAAATGGTGAGCATAATGCCACGCAGCATTTTCTACTGTCCAACCATAAGGTAAACAGAGAGCTCAAAGCGGTGCACTCAATTGCATTTGTCGAAATATGAAGAAAACCAATCAGCTGATTAATTTATATTTATTATAATTTATTACTCCCGTGAAATGCGAACAACTAATGATATACTATTGTCCCGTAGGTACGATGCCTTGGTCCTCTGCATGGGCGCGACGTGGCCTCGTGACCTGCCTCTCAAAGGCCGGCAGCTGAACGGCATACACTTCGCCATGGAATTCCTCGAGAACTGGCAGAAGAAGCAGATGGGACCTACACAGGTAATAATAAATTACCAAATAACTGCAAGACATACACTAATTTGGGATGTTTTTGGTGTTGAAAGTGCCAATTCGGACGGATTGGTTGAGCCTTGCCACAGAAAATCTATGTATAAAGATATTTTTAAAACATATTATAAACAAAATATATATATGAAGATATTTTTAATACATTTTTTTTATGTATGAAGATATTTTTAAAATACGCGTTAGGCTTTCCTGTAATACGGCCCTCACATTTTATCCTATTTGTATATTAATCAAACGAATCATTTTCAGGGTCACCAACAACAGAAGGACAATCCTGAACTTAATGCCAAAGACAAGAACGTACTCATCATTGGAGGCGGTGACACTGGGTAAGTGATTGATGATCAACTACTTGCTTGGCTCTTGATCGATCGGCACGTACCTATGTGTTATCCTTTTGCATGTGATGTGAATTAAATTGGCAAAACGCTTGTAACTGTTTTCTTTCTTTCCATCGAATGAACTTGTACTCGTACTTAGCAATTTATTGAAAAATTGCTGTCTGCCTAAAAAATCCGCTGGGACTAAATAACCGCTACAGAGACGTGTGCCTATCTATTGTAACTCGATTTACAGCTAACTCTAAAACACTTTCCCCGCAGATGCGACTGCATAGCCACGTCACTGCGTCAAGGCGCCAAGTCGATCACCACATTCGAGATCCTCCCGCAGCCCAAGCCCACGCGTGGACAAGACAACCCGTGGCCACAGTGGCCTCGAGTGTTCCGAGTGGACTACGGCCATGAAGAAGTTAAAGTCAAGTTCGGAAACGACCCCAGGAAATTCTCTACGCTTACCAAGGAGTTCTTGGATGATGGTGAGTTTCTTATAACCTTATTTATAGAAGAAAAAGACCCAAAATTGCAACATTATTTTATTTTATTGTTTGCGTCTGTTAGATATTACATGACATTTGAGCTAGAAGTCAACAATAATGTTGCCATTTCGGGTCCCCTTCTTCTATGAATCGGGTACTACATAGGTCACAAAAAGTCAAGGTCTGGTTTTGTTTACCACACTTGAGATTCTCCCGCAACCCAAGCCCACGCGTGGACAAGACAACCCGTGGCCACAGTGGCCTCGAGTGTTCCGAGTGGACTACGGCCATGAGGAGGTCAAAGTCAAGTTCGGAAACGACCCCAGGAAGTTCTCTACGCTTACCAAGGAGTTCTTGGATGATAGTGAGTTTCTGCTGGCTTTGTTATAAAGGTCACAAAAATCGTGAGCAATTTTCCGGTTTTGTTTACCACATTTGAGATCCCCCCCTCAACCGAAGCCAACGCGTAGTGAGTTACTGCTGGCTCTATTATAATATAACCTGGTTTGTTTAGTTTTCGTATAAAATGGGCGCGCGGTGCTGGCAACACTGCTCTGTCATCTTGTCACGTCCTCTGCCGTCGCCCGCATCGTGGATGCGAAGTTTAATTATAAATAAGTAATTTAGTGTGCTTTCGGTTTTCTCGTGTGGTTTTCCCTGTTCGGTGGGGAAGTGAACCAAGTGATTTTTGGTTCCGGCTTTTTGATTGAGGCCAACGTGGTCGCCGGTAACATAACCTCACTTTGAGTCGTCGCTCGCGTCGCGGCTGCCGATAGCCATATATTTTTGATTGTTTTCTTGATTGGGGCCAACGGGGCCGATTCCTCATTCGGAGAGGAATCTTTAGTTGTTTTTGTGTTGAAAACATTGTTGATGTCGAACTGTGAACTGGTGAATGGTGGAGTGATGAACTGAGGTGAAGCCAAACCTGTCGGAGGGACGGAGTGCCACACGAGCTGGTGCCCGGGTGCAGTAAGTCTAGTACCTAAGTCCCAATCCAAAAGTCTTCCTCAAACCTGATACCTATTTTTCCTGTCAAAACTAGACTTACAAGGAAACGACGGCGTCATCGTTCGCTCGGTAAGCAATTCGTTGCTGGGCCCTGTTTAAGTAGATTTTGGAAACAAGAATTTCTCGGCCGGAAACTTTCCGGAGCAGAATTCTCTCATTAAATTTATTTTATTTAGCTATAGTAAAGAGCACTACGAATCGTAGTCAAATGTTGTTCCGAGGCTGATCGACCATTTAGTTTTAGATTTTAAGATAACTTTAAGTTGCTTCCACTGCGCTAAGATCAGCTTCGGAATCAAACATTTTTTGGTAGCAGAGCGTGGTTGCTTTATTGCAACATAGTTAGCCGTAATTTAGTATTAAGCGTGTTTTTTATATTACCCACATATTTTATTAATTTTGGAAAATATTGTTTCGGTTTTTTTGTGACTGTATTGTTTGCCTAGTGAACGGTACCTTATCGGTAAGGTCTAGGCCAGTCAACTAACATTTATTTTGTGGTATTTGTTTATTGGTTTTTCGTTTTATTAAGTCGAGTGTGTAAAAGTTGGTACCATGGCTCCTCGATCGCCAGGTATAAGGCTGCTATAAAGACAGAATTAAGGTGGTTTACTACCACAGCGGCAATGATCGGCCGCGAGGACCGGGAGGACGCGCTCTTGAAAAGTGCACTACAGGCAGATGAACGGGTTCGGGTTGTGTCGGAACACCTCACAGAGTGCCTCATGCTCCTTGAGGAAGCTCCTAACCCTGAAGATAAGGAGCTGGTTGAGGGCGATGTAAGCCAGTGCTTGGAGCTGGCACAGGACATTGCGCAAGCAGCTGCGGACATATCTAGGCGACGTGACGGAAAGGAAAAGCCATTCCGTGGTAAAGTGGGACAAGGATTACAGGTGCCTCTTCCGCCTGTTACGGTTCCAGTCTTTGCAGGCGATTACGCCGACTGGCCGGCGTTTGAGGACCTGTATAGCAGTGTGGTCCACACACGGACGGACATAACGCCGGCGTACAAGATGGCTCAGCTGATGTCCAGGCTACATGGAGAGCCTCATGAATTGCTGACGCATTTGGCTGTCTCGGATAGCAATTATGAGGTGGCGTGGAAGATCCTTACCGACCGGTATCGAAACAAGCGCCTGATTGTAGACAGGCTGTTAGACCAGTGGCTGTCAATACCAACCATAACGCGAGGTACGGACCTCCGCGAGAAAATCTTCCACCCAGTCAGTGTCGCGGTCAGCGCACTAGAGCGACAGGGTTTGCCAGTGGCGGGCTACGGTTATATCTTGGTCCACACAGTGCTTCGCCGCCTGCCGAGCGAAATGGTCGCTCGATTCGAGCAGCTACATGGGGCAAGTCCTCGGACCACCTCCCGACCTACGAGGATCTGAAGTCGTTCCTCGAGGCCGAAAGCAGGCGAGTGGACGTCCAGGCTGGTGAAGCCCCTCGCAAGGAGACCTCTGCCCTCGCCACCCGGAACGGCCGGGTGCACCGGCGCGAGGAGGCAACAGTGGGCAACCCAGGCGGTACAACACCGCATTGGAATCAGGGTGTGCCTACTGCAGGGAGACAGGCCACGGGGTGGCAGCGTGTCAGGAGTTTGCTGCGCAGCGGGTTCAGAGGAGACGGGGTGTGGCACAGCAGAGGCGTTGGTGTTTTCGGTGCCTGGGGCCGCATCAGGTGCGAGTGCCCTTCAAGCACCAACTGTAGGTACTGCCAGGGTGCACACCATCCGCTGCTCTGCATGAATCGCTCCGGAGGCGCCGGGGCAGCGCTGGATCGGATCAGCGAAGGAGCCTGCCCACCAAGGGAGGGAGCAACGCCCCACCCTCCAAGGAGGAGCCCACCTCCGCATCGGTCACAGGGACAGGCAGGGGGACGTCAACAGACGGAGCCCACTTACCCAAGGACGTGGGGACAATCCCCACCACGGCAGCAGGTGCCGGATTGGGGAAGAGCGGCACAGGAACGTGGCCAAGGACACCCATCCCAGGTACGGGATTCAACGGGCGGGTGTCAGGGGAGCACTAGGCAGCCACCAGGGTACATGCAGTATTCTGCGGGCTTGAGCCACCTGGTTGGGTCTCAAGACCCACGCATGCCCCCGCCTATGCCTGAGTACCCGCGGCTACAGGCGCAACCTCGGTACGGACGTTTGCCGTCGGGGTACTATAGAACTCCAGCCATGGCCTTTATGGGCAGACCTCCCTACCAGCAGGAGTGGGACCCATACACAGGTTTGGGTAGTGAGGATACCCCGCGGGACGCGGCCTCACCGCGTTTAGATTCCCGCTAGGTAATCGCCGCCTACTCATCAGCTTCGGCTCCCCGTCCAATCACGGTACTTTTGCCAACGGCTAAGATTTGGGTATGGGGATACGGTGGCCGGACCATTCAAGTAAGAGCCCTACTGGATACAGGGGCTCAGGGATGTATTGTATCGAGTAAGCTGGTGAGTAGGCTAGGCCTAAATGTACGGCCAAGTGAGGATGAAGCTGTAGGCATCGGGGCCTAAATGTGCCTGACATTCGGGGTCAGACGAACTTTGAGTTCACATTAGGTAGCACATGTACAGGGTCAGCTATCAAGTCTCAGCCGTGGTGCTGGATGAAGTGGTTGGGAAACCCTCAGGTTAGGTTACCACCAACGGTACGAGGGTTAACCACAGGGTTGGAGTTAGCTGATCCTGATTTTGATACTCCTGGTACGGTGGACGTACTTCTCGGGTCAGACGTCCTCGGGAGATTATGGTGCGGTAGGAAGAAGGTACTCCAGGAAACTGGTTTGGTGGCCGTAGATACCACAGGGGTATGTTGTTTTCGGCCCAGTTTGGAGACCTCAGGACCTACCAGAAGGGGATCCGGTCCTCTATGGTAGTGTGCTGTCAGAGGTGCTGCAGAGGTTTTGGGAGTCTGAAGAGCCGCCCACGGCGGACAGACGGAAGCCAGAGGATGACGAGTGCGAGTTGTTCTATCAATACAACACTGCGAGATGCCCGTCAGGCAGATTCGTGACCAGGCTACCTTTTCTCCCAAACCGCCCCGCTTTAGGTAGTTCGCGACAGCTCGCGGAACGGAGACTACTCGGAATGGAGCGGAAGATGAGGCGAGACCCAGCACTTCGGCAGAAGTATATAGAATTCATGCGGGAATATATTCAATTGGGCCACATGTCGGTGTCCAGCCTGGATTGGAGGTGTGTCGAGCATTATTACATTCCACACCTGGCTGTCTTGAAGTCACCTGAGGCGAAAATACGGGTGGTGTTTGACGGTTCTGCTCCTACCTCGAATGGTGTGTCTGTGAACCAATGTTTGCACGCGGGTCCTAAATTGAACCGGGACATTGTGGACATTCTCACAGACTTTCGGTTACACCAGGTAGCGTTCGTCGCAGACGTCAAAATGATGTTTCGCCAAACCATGATACATCCGGATGACCGTCGGTATCAGCTGATTTTGTGGCGTGAGAGCCCAGATGAGCCGATGGTCACATACGAACTTAACACGGTGACGTATGGACTTAAGCCAAGTCCGTATTTGGCAGTACGTACGCTGCGAGAGTTGGCCGCACAGGAAAGGGTAAGATATCCTCGAGCCGCAGCAGTACTGGATCGCGACGTCTACGTGGACGATATCTGCACGGGTGCTGATAGCGTGGAGCAGGCGCTAATTCTACGAGACGAGTTGATCGCGATCATGGGTTCAGGAGGTTACGAGTTGCGGAAATGGTTGTCCAGTTGCCCAGAGCTCCTGGCCGGTTTGCCAGGCGAGTTCCATCAGGACCCGCACCTCTTTGAGAACCCGGACAATCCAAACACGTTGGGCATCCTCGGGGTGCAATATAGGCCAACGCATGACGTATTCACGTACAAGATCGAGCCCGACCTTTGGAGAAAACTTGGACTAAGCGGTCGGTACTGTCGACAATCGCTAGAACGTTCGATCCTAACGGATGGATCGCCCCGGTTACGTTCATGGCGAAGTGCTGTTTACAAAGGTTGTGGCTAGCCAACTTAGGATGGGACGACCAACTCTCCGGAGAGTTGTTGAAGGATTGGCTCAAGTTTGTGACCACCTTACCAGGGATTGTGCACATCGCGATACCCCGCAAGTTAGTCCCATCGGTGGGATGTAAGGCTACCCTACATGGGTTTTGTGACGCCTCGGAGCGAGGGTACGCGGCAGCTGTATACCTTCGGACAGCAAGTTCAACGGGAACTGTGCACGTGCGTCTGGTTATGGCCAAAAGTAAGGTGGCACCAGTCAGAACTAGATGGACCATCCCCAAATTGGAATTGGCAGGGCAGCTCTTCTAGCGCGCTTGCTAAATCATGTAACCTGCAATCTGCGTGGTACCATCAACTTGGATGAAACGGTGTACGCGTGGACTGACAGTCGGATAGTTCTGTGCTGGTTGCAGACGTCGGTACATACACTTGAGGTTTTCGTGGCAAATCGGGTGTCACAGATTACGGGGTCGGAAACTCTGTTAGTGTGGAGGCACGTACCGGGAGAATGGAACCCAGCGGACTGCGCTTCGCGCGGGTGCAGGGCACCTGATTTGGTGAGTCACCCACTGTGGTGGGGACCTCAATGGCTGACTGAGTCGCCGCAGGAATGGCCATTCAACGAGTGCAGGGCGCCGCTTGGGCCACCTGATCGAGGTTTGCGAGTGAACGTGGGGCAACTCGTACCGAAGCCTAACCCAGCTTTCTTGCTGGAACGGTATAGCTCCTCGACAAACTTCTTGGGGTGACAGGTTGGATCAAACGGTTCGTGAACAACTGCAGGAAGCCTCAAGCAGAACGGAACTTTACACCTGTCCTCTCGCCTGCGGAACGGAATGCGGCTCTATGCTCATTAGTTAGAGTCGTCCAGGCGGAACATTTTGAAGAGGAGGTCAGGCTGCTCAGGGATGGACGTGGAAAGCTGAAGGGAGGAATTGTGCGCCTCAACCCATTCCTGGATGAGCAAGGTATGCTCAGGGTTGGAGGCAGACTTCGGAACGCTAGCCTGCCCTTTTCGGCTCGGCATCCACTGTTACTTCCAAAAGGGGACCCTTAGTTGAGCTCTTAGTCAGGGATCGTCATGAGAAAAACTCGCACGCGGGCTGTAATGCGCTATTGGCCATCCTACAGCGCGAGTTCTGGATCTTATCGGGACGACGAACGGTACGTAGCGTTGTGTTTAGGTGCTTGCCTTGTTACCGCTTGAAGGCAGCCACAATGCAGCCACAGATGGGAGATCTCCACCGGACCGGGTGACGGAGGCCTGGACGTTTGCAGGTGTGGGAACGGATTTTGCAGGCCCTTTCATGGTAAAGGCATCACGCCTACGGAACGCAAAGTCTATCAAGGCGTACTTGTGCGTGTTCGTGTGCCTAGCCACCAAGGCCGTCCACTTGGAGCTCGTGGCCGACCTATCTACGGAGGCCTTTTGGCAGCGCTGGAGAGATTTACGTCGCGACGAGGGCGACCAGCGCTGATCAGGTCGGATTGTGGTACCAACTTTAAGGGTGCTGATCGGTGTATGAAGGAAATTGTAACGTTCTTAAGGGAGAACGAAGAAGCCATCAGCACGGGCCTCTCCCGTCAGGGCATTACCTGGGTGTTCGATCCACCAGCGTGCCCTCACTGGGGTGGTATTTTTGAAGCGGTTGTAAAGTCCGCTAAGACGCATTTGTTGCGCGTTGTAGGGTTAACAATTTTGACTTTCGAGGAGCTGGCGACCGTGTTTTGTAAAATTGAGGCTGTACTCAATTCGCGTCCTTTGTGTCCGCTCAGCTCAGACCCAAATGATTTAGAGGCCCTGACGCCAGGGCATTTCTTAATTGGCCGCCCACTTAACGCCTTGCCGGAATATCCCTATACGGAGGTGAATAGCAATCGTTTGTCGCGTTATCAGTTGTTGCAGCAAATGACTCAAAACTTTTGGAAGCGTTGGTCGCTTGAGTACTTGCACATTCTGCAGCAACGCCTTAAGTGGACGGACAGGACTGAACCCCCCTGCATTGGGGATCTCGTTCTGGTTAAGGATGCCAACCTACCGCCACTGCGTTGGCGCCGGGGGCGCATTCTCAACCTGTTTCCGGGTAGTGATGGCACTCCTCGAGTTGCAGAAGTTCAGGTGGGGGATTCAGTCCTTAAGCGAGCAGTAGCTACATTATCACGCCTGCCATGCATAGAGCGGACCGATGGGTCGGTCCGGGGCGGGTGAATGTTTAGTTTTCGTATAAAATGGGCGCGCGGTGCTGGCAACACTGCTCTGTCATCTTGTCACGTCCTCTGCCGTCGCCCGCATCGTGGATGCGAAGTTTAATTATAAATAAGTAATTTAGTGTGCTTTCGGTTTTCTCGTGTGGTTTTCCTGTTCGGTGGGGAAGTGAACCAAGTGATTTTGGTTCCGGCTTTTTGATTGAGGCCAACGTGGTCGCCGGTAACATAACCTCACTTTGAGCCGTCGCTCGCGTCGCGGCTGCCGATAGCCATATATTTTTGATTGTTTTCTTGATTGGGGCCAACGGGCCGATTCCTCATTCGGAGAGGAATCTTTAGTTGTTTTTGTGTTGAAAACATTGTTGATGTCGAACTGTGAACTGGTGAATGGTGGAGTGATGAACTGAGGTGAAGCCAAACCTGTCGGAGGGACGGAGTGCCACACGAGCTGGTGCCCGGGTGCAGTAAGTCTAGTACCTAAGTCCCAATCCAAAAGTCTTCCTCAAACCTGATACCTATTTTTCCTGTCAAAAACTAGACTTACAAGGAAACGACGGCGTCATCGTTCGCTCGGTAAGCAATTCGTTGCTGGGCCCTGTTTAAGTAGATTTTGGAAACAAGAATTTCTCGGCCGGAAACTTTCCGGAGCAGAATTCTCTCATTAAATTTATTTTATTTAGCTATAGTAAAGAGCACTACGAATCGTAGTCAAATGTTGTTCCGAGGCTGATCGACCATTTAGTTTTAGATTTTAAGATAACTTTAATTTGCTTCCACTGCGCTAAGATCAGCTTCGGAATCAAACATGGTTCATAGAAGAAAGGGACCCGAAATGGCAACATTATTGCTTGCGTTTTTTTTTATATTACATGACATTTGAGCAAGATATCAACAATAATGTTGCCATTTCGGGTCCCCTTCTATTAATCAGGTAGTACAAAGGTCACAAGGGGGGGGGGGGGGAATGTTTCGGTCGCCGCGCACCAAACAAAAAATTCCTTCTTACGCCATCACTATAAATAGGCTAATAATTAGGAAAAAATAAAAATAGCGCTAAAAAGCTTAGATATTCAGCTTTCTAAAAATATATACTTTTTGTATGGTTTTGACCAAAATAACACTGTAAAAAATAATAATAGGTAGAGCGGTGTCGAGTTCAATACTCTCTGCGTGCGTACATCTTCTCTATGTATTGAATAGAACTGCAAAATTAAACACAAGAGATAATATGCCATTCATATTCTAAAGAAATTAAAATAAAGCTGATCTTGCTGTCCACATATGAGAAAAAATAACCGCAAAAGACATCGCCCAAATTGGACCAAATAGAGACCAGCATTGAGACATAGTGCATAACGTTACTAAGGCTAATACTAGCCTGAAACGCAAGCCACATCAAAATCCGTCGCTGGAGTCTTGAGAAAAATGATCGAGAAAAAACGAAAAATCATTGCCTACAGCTTATTTCTAAAATAAAAGACGGTATTCATTAAATCAATCAACGACTTTAATCAGTCTATTACTTCCTGAACGGCTATTACCACCGGTGTTGCTCAGGGTGTCGTTTTATCCCCTTTTCTTTTGTACGGGCGTTGAACCAAATAGCGACCCGCTTAGAGGCATAGTGCATAATGTTCCTAAGACTAATACTAGTCTGAAACCCAAACCACATAAAAATCCGTCGCTGGAGTTTTGAGAAAAATGACATTATATTTCAGGTTTTCCATTAACGAAAAATCATAGCCAACAAATAACTGGTTTCTATAATTACAAATGGTAGTCATTGAATCAATCAACCAATTTAATCAGTCCATTGCTTCCTGAACAACTATTACCACCGGTGTTACTCAGGGTGTCGTTTTATCCCCTTTTCTTTTGTACGGGCGTTGAACCAAATAGCAACCCGCATTTAAGAATAGTGCATATTGTTCCTAAGACTAATACTAGTCTGAAACCCAAACCACATCAAAATCCGTCGCTGGAGTCTTGAGAAAAATGACATTATATTTCAGGTTTTCCATTAACGTAAAATCATAGCTACAAATAAATTATTTCTATAATAAGAGATGGTAGTCGTTGAATCAATCAACCATTTAAATCAGTCTATTGCCTGCTGAATGAACAGCTATTACCACCGGTGTTACTCAGGGTGTCGTTTTGTCCCCTCTTCTTTTGTACGGGTGTTGCACCAAATAGCGACCCGCATTGAGACATAGTGCATAATGTTCTTAAGATTAATACTAGCCTGAAACGCAAACCACATCAAAATCCGTCGCTGGAGTCTTGTGAAAAATTACATTATATTTCGGGTTTTCCATTAACGAAAAATCATAGCCAACAAATAACTTATTTCTATAATTACAGATCGGAGTCATTCAATCAATCAACCACTTAAATCAGTCTATTGCTACCTGAACAACTACTACCGCCAGTCTTACTCAGGGTGTCGTATTATCCCCTTTTCTTTTGTACGGGCATTGAACCAAATAGCGACCCGCATTGAGACATAGTGCATCATGTTCCTAAGACAAATACTAGTCTGACACTCAAACTACATCAAAATCCGTAGCTGGAGTCTTGAGAAAAATGACATTGTATTTCAGGTTTTCCATTAACATTTTCGCAAGACTCCAGCGACAGATTTTGATCTGGTTTGGGTTTAAGACGAGTATTAGTCTTAGGAACATTATGAACTATGTCTCAATGCGGGTCGCTACTTGGTTCAACGCCCGTACAAAAGAAGAGGGGACAAAACGACACCCTGAGTAACACCGGTGGAAATAGCTGTTCGTTCAGCAGGCAATAGACTGATTTAAATGGTTGATTGATTCAATGTCTACCATCTCTTATCATAGAAATAAGTTATTTGTTGGCTACGATTTTTCGTTAATGGAAAACCTGAAATATAATGACATTTTTCTCAAGACTCCAGCGACGGATTTGGATGTTGTTTGGGTTTCAGGCTAGTATTAGTCTTAGGAACATTATGCACTATTTCTTAATGCGTGTCGCTATTTGGTTCAACGCCCGTACAAAAGAAAAAGGGATAAAACGACACCCTGAGTAACACCGGTGGTAATAGCTGTTCAGAAAGTAATAAACTAATTAAAGTGGTTCATTGATTAAATTACTACCGTATTTTATTTTAGAAATAAGCTGTTGGCTACGATTTTTCGTTAATGGAAAACCTGAAATATAATGTCATTTTTCTCAAGACTCCAGCGACGGATTTTGATGTGGTTTGGGTTTCAGGCTAGTATTAGTCTTAGGAACATTATGCACTATGTCTCAATGCGGGTCGCTACTTGGTTCAACGCCCTTATAAAAGAAGAGGGGACAAAACGACACCCTGAGTAACACTGGTGGTAATAGCTGTTCGTTCAGCAGGCAATAGACTGATTTAAATGGTTGATTGATTCAATGTCTACCATCTCTTATCATAGAAATAAGTTATTTGTTGGCTACGATTTTTCGTTAATTAAATTAAATTAAATTAAATTAAAATACGTTTATTTCAGGCACAAGTCCAATATAAATAGTCACAAAGCAACATGTCATAAGTAGAATATTAAATTAGGTACATAACGTCATTAATAAATAAAGTACTACAATACTAGTAGATATTATTACATGACAAACATACGAATCATATTAAAGTCATTTAAGTAACATGTTTTATACAATGCTTCAATAATACAATTTTTTGAATCTGACAATCTTTTATGAAAAGATAATTTCAGTCTATTCAATAGAACAAAAACATCAACCACTCCATTCTCAGCAAACATGCCAGTCGCACTACACCGCCAAGGTAGTCCCAGTATTGCACTTAGGGCGTTATTGTACTGCACACGAAAAGTATTAAAAACACCCTTCGTGTAGTTGTACCAAAGTTGGCTGGTATAGAACGACTGACAGTAGGCCGTGAATAACGTGATTTTCGCCTGTTTAGAGCAGTGTGCAAACCGCCTAGCTAGCATGTTAGCGCGCATCGCGAGTGCACGTCTTTGTCTTTCCAAGTCTTCATCATCCTTTAATGAGTCGGTAATAATATGACCTAAATATTTAAATTTATTTACTATAGCCAAAGGACTACCGCACAAAGATATCACAGGTATACAACTGGGACCTTGCCCTGCTTTAAATATCATTACTTCCGTTTTCGCTACATTGTATGTAAGGCCGTGTGCACACGCATACCTTTCACAAATGTGTAATAGTTGACGAAGTCCGTCTGCTGAAGGAGCCAGCAGCACCATGTCATCCGCATAGCTTAGGTTGTTGGCACAGACACCGCCAACATGGCAGCCGATCCTGGCGCTGCTGAGCTCCTCCAGAAGACCATTTACGTATAAGTTAAACAGGACAGGCGAGCTTAACCCGCCCTGCCTCACCCCGCATTCCAACTTATATGATTCAGAGAGACCGATCCCACCTGACTTGGTTCTCTTGGTTTGTGTACCAGTACTGTAACACATTAGTGACCTTGTCAGATACTCCTGTATGTCTAAGTTTATGCCAGAGTATATCATAATTAATTGTATCAAAGGCGCGGCTTAGGTCTAAAAAACACGCATAGACAGAAGTGTTTCTAGTGACGTAGTACTTAACAGTATTTTTAAGAGAAAATATGGCTAAGTCTGTAGATAGACCTTTTCTAAAGCCAAACTGGCCAGAGTTCAGTGGGATATTAGCCTCATTAAGTTGCGTGTTTAGGAATCGTTCGAATATTTTAGATACAATAGTTGCTAAAGATATAGGACGGTAATTAGCCAGGCTAGATACGTCACCCGTTCTATTCTTTAAAATAGGTACTACAATCGTTTTCATCAATTTATCTGGTAAACAACCATTATTCATACACGTATTAAAAAGACAACTTAGTTTTTCATACAATAATGAACCACCGTACAGAACGTGCTCCACGCTAAGGCCGTCATGGCCGGGTGATTTGCCGCGTTTCATACTTTTGACAATCTTAAATAGCTTATCAGCTGTGATATGCACGTGCGCTTGCGTCTTATCTCCCTGCCCTGCCGGCCCCGGCGCGGCGCCGCCCGTGTCCGACGGAACGGTTGGAAAACCTACGCTCTGTGTATGTACGGGCAGCGGGTTCGATGACTTGAATTTGTTTACAAACATTTCAGCAATTTCTTTTTGGTTACAGTTACCATTTATAGATATAGGCAAGTTTGACTTATATTTTAGCTTGTTTGTCTCTTTCCAAAAGTTGAAGAAGTCATTTTTTGATCTATACATGGCTATAATATCCGCTTTGATTTTACTCTCATTTCGCTGACACCATTTCAACTTATTCCTGAAGATTTTACGGGTATTACACATATCATCATACAGGCCGCCTTGACGTGGACTTCCGTACATGATCCAGGTTTGATAAGCTAAACGAGCGTTTTGATGACTACTACTAACATGGTAGTTCCATCCAGTAATTTGCTTTGTATTAGATCTTTTATTTTTACCTAGGTAGGAATGTATAGCAGCCCTCGCCATGCAGTCTGTAATTTGACTATACATAGTTTCTATTAATTGTTTAGGATTGCAATGCCCTGTGTCGTCTTTACAGGGTGACGCGGGCCAGGTACAAGCGTTTAGGTACTTATCGCACAACTCAGAGTAGTGACGTATTTGGTCTGAATTTCTCATGCCCCAGATCACCCTGTTCACACGCACGTTGCATACATCATCAACCTTAGGTACAACCATATCAATATCGCACTCTAAAACAAGAGGAAAGTGGTCCGACGCGTAAACATCACTAAGAACTCGCGCACTCGTAAACATACAACGCGCCGACTCAGTCATTATACAGTGGTCTATCCAGCTCGTAGTAAGCGAAACATGTGCATCACTTTGGAAAGTATACGTGTTGGACGATAGTCCTAGTAGTAAAACATCAACACATACCCAGTTCTGGTCCTCACAGTAGTTTTTCAGCTCTCGACCAAAGACACTATTCGATCGTGTCAAATCCGCATTAAAATCACCAAGACATATTACGTTTTCATCACTATTATTTTCTATCACAGCACTAATTACCGCTAGACACTCCGTAAACAGTGGGATGTTATCTACGTGTTGAGTAGGCATATACACGGACACTATAATAAAACTACGCAGGGACGCGGGCGGCGTCGCCGTAGCGATGCTCACACGCACGGCGACCACCCTCGTCGAACCCGTATCAATTGGCGTAACACTGGTAAACAACGACTTTCTCCATAGAATCGCCACACCTCCGTATGGGCGTCCCACGAGTACGCCTGCAGATGTATCTGTTACAGGCAAAACCCTTAATCAGTCAATAACGTTAATGACTGGCAAAACCAGTCAATAACGTTATTGCCTAAGGGACTCAGTCAAAACCCTTATTGACTGGTTTTACCTATTAAAATCAGTCAATAACGATATTGACTGACGTGCCCAGGCAAAACCCTTAAAAGGTACGTCTACTCTGGCGGCAGCAACCTAGACCTGGCTGGCTAGTCTAACATCACAGCCAGAGTGGAAGTCTGCCGTATCGCTCGCCGGTGTTATTCCATAAGGACATGGCCAAGTAGTAGGCGACCCTTCACTAATGCTGACCTTAGCAGGTATGTGGCTTCACCTCGCAGATGTCATAGACATCATAGACTGCGACCATCTAACGGTTCTCATGATTGTCTGAGTAGTTAAGGAGCTTGGGCCCAGTGTCACCGGCGAGCGAAACAGTACACTTTCACTCTAACTGCCTCCATCTACTATATTCTTTAAGATGCACTTCGGTGAGTGTGCACAATCACCCCACGATCTGATACATTCATTCCATCTCCGGGGCTCACATCGCCGACTGGGTTACATCATCACTAATCACGACAGCCGATGTGGCGCAGTGGTTAGTATGACTGCCTGCCACGCAGAAGGTTCCGGGTTCAATTCCCGGTGGGGTCACTCACAAAGTTGATATTTATCACTTTGTGAATTTGTTCCCAGTCTGGTAAGGACATTGCAGGCTGAACCATCTGATTATCCGAAATGTAAGATAGTTCCGTGCTTCGGATGGGGCACGTTAAGCCGTCGGTCCCGGTTGCTGTCTATGATGGCGGTCGTTACACAACCATGTCAGAGGCCTGCTACTTGTAGTAGGCGGTTGAAAAGCTCTGACACCAGGGTTCATTGGGTCGTTGAACGACTCGGTGTCCCACACGAAGAGAGAGAGAGAGAGAGAGAGAGAGAGCAGGTCAAATAGCGAGCCTAACTTATTTTTAAAAATCTAACCGTCCTGATGGTTATAATGCCGTAACCACTGCGATGCGGTGAATTTCAGTGCGATGCGGCGCGTTAAGGTTCGAAAGTTTAGGTGCAATGCGGCGGGCTGTAGTGATTTGCGGTGAGTTAAGATTAGATGCGGCAGGTTGCAGTGCGATGCGGTGAGTATATGTGCGATGCGGCGGGTAGCAGTGCGGTGCGGAAAGTTTAGCGGTGCAATGCGGCGGGTTATAGTGCGTTGCGGTGAGTTTAGATTAGATGCGGCGGGTAGCAGTGCGGTGCGGAAAGTTTAGCGGTGCAATGCGGCGGGTTATAGTACGTTGCGGTGAGTTTAGATTAGATGCGGCGGGTAGCAGTGCGGTGCGGAAAGTTTAGCGGTGCAATGCGGCGGGTTAGAGTGCGTTGCGGTGAGTTTAGATTAGATGCGGCGGGTAGCAGTGCAGTGCGTAAAGTTTAGCGGTGCAATGCGGCGGGTTATAGTGCGTTGCGGTGAGTTTAGATTAGATGCGGCAGGTTGCAGTTCGGTGCGGTGTGTTTAGGTGCGATGCGGTGGGTAACAATATGGTGCGGAAATTTTAGGTGCGATGCGGCGAGCGAGACAGTCGACTTCCACTCTGGCTGCGACCATCTAACGGACTTGATGGTGATCTCAGACCAGCCAGCCAGTCAAGGTTGCTGCCACCGGGGCGGACGTACCTATTAAGGGTTTTGACTGGGCACGTCAGTCAATATCGTTATTGACTGATTTAAATATATAAAACCAGTCAATAAGGGTTTTGACTAAACCCCTTAGGCAATATCGTTATTGACTGGATTTTCCAGTCAATAACGTTATTGACTGGTTAAGGGTTTTGCCTGTAACATATCCACAGCAGACACTCCATGATACGCGAAATCGGGATGAATGGTTTGTAGAAAATCCAATTCCTCAGGTATTAGCCATAGTTCTTGCAGAGTAATAATGTCATACTGTTGACATAAGTCATGTACGTGTTGTCGGTTACGTTTTATTCCTTTGCAGTTAAATGAGATGAAGCTTGATTTCATTGCGATTAGGTTGGTAGGTAGATAGATAAGGTACCTTACCTAACCTGTTTTGACATCAGCTGCTTTGCGACTATTTTCTGTGCCGACGGGCGTCTGTAAATTACGTTTTAGTTTAAAACGCCTATATACAATGCCACTGGGCCACAGCTCTTCACTCAAAAATGAGTCTTCTTGTGCCTGATATATCGTCAATTTAAATGAAGAAAAATCTGTACTTTTGTACTGCGTGAGCTTTTCAATTTTTACAACAGTTTTTCCACTTTCTTGAAGAAAAGTTGATATGTCATCTACTGATGTGTCAGGTAGAAATCTTGACGCGTAAATATAGGTCAATCTTGGTGCCACCAAGCTCTTAGTAGAAGCAGTGAGCTGCGCTTTTCCAACCTTGTTGTTGGTTTTCTTTATTGATCTATATCTGGTTTTCTTGTTTACAACTGTTGTAAAACTATCATCAGTATCAATAATATTGTGGTCAATAATTGTGTCGTCAAAAGTCAAACGAGACTTATGTGCTGGACTGCTAGTTGCGCGCAGTGGTATATTTTCAGGTGCTACCGGCGGGTGCGGGCGCGAGTGGCGCGGCGGCGTCGGCGGGGCGCGGGGGGCCCCGGCAGCGCGGGGGGCGCGCGGGGCGCTCGCAGCTCTCGAAACGTCGTTCGCGGTGGAGGGGCGCTCGCTCGCTCCTCGCGCGGTACCGGTTTCTACGTCTACCTTCTTTTCCGTAGCTGCAGAATATGAACTTTTATTCTTCTTCTGTTCTTCGTTCTTATGCTTTAATGTTTTCTTTCCAGCTTTGCTGTCGTCAATTTCTTTCGTCTTAGTTTGAAGGTTCTGTACCTGGTCACGAATATCCGCTATATCTCTTGCTCGTATATAGTCACACTGTATGTTGTGCACGTCTTGTTTAAGGCAAGTAATCTCTCTAAGCAAAGTTGAGACGTCTATGTAGTCAAATGTCACCGGTGGCAGACGATGGAGATCCTTAGCCACAAATACCGGGAGCTGCTGGTTAGACGCCTGTTCCTTCACGACGTTTATTATATCTTGAAGGCTTCGTTTCTTCTTCCCTTCTCCCTGTCGCGATGTGCGCAGGAGAGAAAGATCCGCGAGTACTTTCCTTGCTATCTCCACGTCTTTGTCCGTGAACGCCGATTCACATAGTTGTTACAGGCTTTGTTCATCCAAAATTACCGATTTGCACTGCACAAAGCACAGCAACTCATTTATCAACAGTTTACACTGATCCGGCATTGTGAATTACGAATGGCACTATCGTATTCCAACACAAAATCTCGCGAAACCGTGAAAGGTACGTAACGGTCAAATTCGAAAATGTCCGCGCATAGCGTAGGAACTGTCGGACGTCACACAACCGCACGCTCGGCCGGCGCGCGCGCAACTGATGGAAAACCTGAAATATAATGTCTTTTTCTCAAGACTCCAGCGACGGATTTTGATGTGGTTTGGGTTTCAGGCTTGTATTAGTCTTAGGAACATTATGCACTATGTCTCAATGCGGGTCGCTATTTGGTTCAACGCCCGTACAAAAGAAAAGGGGATAAAACGACACCCTGAGTAACACCGGTGGTAATAGCTGTTCAGGAAGTAATAGACTGATTAAAGTGGTTCAGTGATTCAATACCTACCGTATTTTATTTTAGAAATAAGCTGTTGGCTATGATTTTTAGTTAATGGAAAAACTGTAATAAAATGTTATTTTTATCAAGACTACAGCGACGGATTTTGATGTGGTTTGGGTTATAGACTAGTAGTAGTCTTAGAAACATTATGCACGATGTCTTAATGCGAGTCCTTGTTTGTTTAAATGCCCGTACAAAAGAAAAGGGGATAAAACAACACCCTGAGTAACACCGGTGGCAATAGCTGTTCAGGAATAATAGACTGATTAAAGTGGTTGATTGATTCAATGATCACCGTCTTTAATTTTAGAAATAAGCTGTTGGCTATGATTTTTCGTTAATGGAAAACTTGAAATATCATGTCATTTTTCTCAAGACTCCAGCGACGGATTTTGATGTGGTTTTGGTTTCAGACTAGTATTAGTCTAAGGAACATTATGCTTTATGTCCCTATGCGGGTCTCTGTTTGGTCCAAGGTACATACAAAAATGGGCAATCTCCTTTAAGTTTGTTTTTCTTATGTTTTGTATGAAAAACAGAGTTAAATTTTCAGCTTAAACTAATAACGGAATACGAATTGAACGCAATATGCAAAAACCGCACAAATACAGTCCAGAGTACCTACCGAGGAAATTTTGGTGCTATTTAACGTGGATATAGTTGTCCCATTACCACCAGCGCGTCGCCTCCCCTACCTCCATCACCAACAGCTCGAGGTAGATCATCCATTTGCAATCTTCAAGTGCTCGGTCTATCTGACCGCAAAAGTTGCGCTTGTTTTTCACGTATTATGTGCTGGTTGTGAAAAATCTGCGCCAAATACATAGCTGAATAGACTATTTAACTCTGTAATAGCAAATAAAACGTCCCTAAAAACGTGGATCCGAGGCAATGATATTATATGTAGTTTGATCCGAGGTGTTTTGGCATGGTTTTGAAAAACAGAAGACAAAACGCCCCAAAAACTTAGGCGATCAACCGTATGAGCCACAGAGCCACGTCTGTTGTCTATGCTGTCCCCGAAAGACCATTACGAATCGTCTGGCATTACGTTTGAAACCTTCCAGCGAAACAGGTCGGGTTCTGTAATGAATTCAAATACCGTGGCCTGGGTGGATCAAGACATATCCATCTATACTGCAATTACTGCACCATCCATGCAGAAGTCAGAGAAGTAGATCTATTCTCCTCTATTTCGTTTTTATAATCTACGAGTAAGCTTTCGACTCAATTAAAGCCAGGGCCGTGGACATAGTTTTCCATTAACAGCGTCGCGTCGCGTCCCTCACCTCCATCAACAGCTCGAGGTAAATCAGTGTGCGGTAAATCAGCCATTTGCCATTTTCATGTGATCGGTCCATCTGACTAAAGGACATTCTTTGTGGTCTACTCTTGCCGAGGCGTGACCTTTACATCGGATTTCCATCAGTTTCTTACTCCACATCCCAACAGTTCCGTTCCATTACAGATGTGATCAGCTGACAGCTACTTCTATTTGCCACACAACAACTGATATCTCTGCGGAAGGTATGCATATACCTCTATACTTTTTGATAAATTCAAGGATATACTTTCGGCGAAAACCGGCTCAGGAATGATGTATTGATTATATTATATGGCATTGGTTTTGTCCGAGTTCATCCCAAGTCCAACGCGTCTCGAAGCAACATTATTGAGAGGTCTTGCAGAAATCTAGAATTATGTTATTTTTACATTATGTATTCAAAGCGGTGGTGTGTTAAATATTTACCAATGACATTGATGCTAAGACAATCACTGTAGAATCTTGAAGGAGGAGGTCTTTTTCCAGCGCTTTAGCGAAGAGTTGCGGAGGTATAATGTCTTGCACCTCAGAGTATTTCGACTTGAACGGACATAGTTGACATTCGGTACTGAATTTCTCAGCACCTCCACTTATCACCAGGCGCCCTGGCAGCGCTGCAAGGGTTCTTAAACGGCGCTGGCTTCAATAGAGTCGAAGGCTTACTCGTAGATTATAAAAGCCAAACAGAAAAGAATACATCTACTTCTCTAACTTCTGCATCGATGGTGCAGTAATTGCAGTATAGATGGATATGTCGTGGTCCACCCAGGCCACGGTATTGAATTCATTACAGAACCCGATCTGTTTCGTTGGCTGGAAGGTTTGAAACGTAATGCCAGACGATTCGTAATGGTCTTTCGGGTACAGCATAGACAATAGACGTGGCTCTGTAATCGCCTAAGTTTTTGGGGCGTTTTGTCTTCTGTTTTTCAAAACCATGCCGAAACACCTCGGATCCACGTTTTTAGGGACGTTTTATTTGCTAATAAATAGTATCTCCAGCTACATGGCGCAGATTTTTCACAACCAGCACATAACACGTGAAAAACAAGCGCAACTTTCGCGGTCAGATGGACCGATCACTTGAAGATGGCAAATGGATGATTACCGCACACTGATCTACCTCGAGCTGTTGATGGAGGTGAGGGAGGCGACGCGCTAATGATAATGGATGGGACAACTATATCCACGTTAAATAGCACCAAAATTTCCTCGGTAGGTACTCTGGACCGTATTTGTGCGGTTTTTTCATATTGCGTTCAATTCGTATTCCGTTATTAGTTTAAGCTGAAAAGTTAACTTTGTTTTTCATACAAAACATAAGAAAAACAAACTTAAATTTGCGGTTATTTTTTCTCAAATGTGGTCAGTTTTATTTTAATTTCTTTAGAATATGAATGGTATATTATCTCTTGTGTTAAATTTTGCAGTTCTATTCATAAACAAAGAAGATGTACGTACGCAGAGAGTACTGAATTCGACACCGCTCTACCTATTAGGGCCTTACCACAAGAAAGTTAGACCAGTGTCGAACGCGTGTTTAAAATGAAACTTCATACAAAAAAAACGCTAGACACGCGTTCAACGCTGGTCTAACTTTTTTGTGGTAAGGCCCTTATTATTTATTTACTGTGTAATTTTGGTTTAAACCATACAAAAAGTATATATTTTTAGAAAGCTGAATTTCTAAGCTTTTTAGTGCTATTTTTATTTTTTCCTAAATATTAGCATATTTATAGTGATAGCGTGTTGAAGACGAAAATAGTGTGGTATATTTTCCTTTTTTTGCGTATTTCTTTGTATTTTTTAATGAAAACATTATTTTTTACTACGTTAAATAGATTCTTCATGTTATTTTTACTCGAAAACGATACCAAACTTGCCTTCAGACCTCAACTACGTCAGTGAGAATTTTTTGTTTGGTGCGCAGCGACCGAAACATTCCTCCCCCCCCCCCCCCCTCCCACCTGCTCCGGGGGGCGAAACTCCTGGAAATCGGGCTTTACCTACTAAGACGTACCCATAGAACATCTATGCCAAGTTTCACGCTTTAATCACAATCCGAAAGGTCTGACCCCTTACTAACCGGGGTTGTTCACGAGGACTCGTGCAAAGTTCAGCGCGCCACATACCGCCTCCGTATGCGTGACGTGCACATATCACGCACGTAGAGATGACGTTGTATTGTATGGAAAGCCGCACACTGCCTGCGTATGCGTGCGCGTAATCACGTGCGTACCCTGGTGTACGGTCCCTTACGATACAACGTCATAGCTACACAACGTCATAGCTACGCGTGTGATAGATGACGTGCACGTCACGCATACGGAGGCGGTATGTGGTGTTCTTTCATCTGCGCATTCAGCCGCGCAAAGCAGCGTACGCCTTATGAGGTATTGAGGTCACCAAAGTTCACGTATATACGTAGTTTTTCCTATTCCCAGGTGAAGGCAACGTGTGCGGCGTATCAGCAGTGGAAGTTGAGTGGACGCGCGGCGCGGGAGGTCGCTGGGAGATGAAAGAACTACCAGGAACCGAGAAGATATACAAGGTGGAGCTCGTGCTTCTAGCCATGGGCTTCCTCGGACCGGAGAGATACGTCGCTAACCAGCTCGGTGAGTAGACTACACTTTTCATTAGAAAAATCGAGACACTTAGCAAGTTTATGTTAGGCACGGATCCCATTATCTGAGAAATATGTTTATTTAGGAATAAATGCCTAATATAGTTCAGTAGTGAGTATTACAAGGTTTCTAAATCCTAATGGCAATGTTCTTTAATCAACTTTTAATATCATAAAATTCATATCTTGTTTAAGTTGGCAATCGAAAGAGTATTTTTTATGAGAATTATAATAATATGTAGTATTTGAGGGCGGGAATTAATGTATGTCGATCTTTCTGTGCCCATGGAACGTATCTACCGCACTCGTACGATTTAAATGTTGAGTTTGCTTACCTCATTTTATTTACCATTTTGGCTAGGGTATGTCGTACACCATGATGATAACGTACGAATTTTTATGCCAGTTATATAATCGATCTTTAACAATTAATTCATTTACAGATCTGCCCTTGGACGCTCGAAGCAACTTTGAGACCGACAAGAAGAACATTTACAAGACATCAGCTAAGAATGTCTTCGCGGCTGGAGGTAAGCATCATAAACTGTTTAAAATGGCTAAATACACCACAAAGACCACAAGATTTTGGTGTCATTTCATTATAATTTGCCGTGTGATGCAGGTTTATAATAGCATCACCCTAATTCTAACCGTGGATGTCGTAAAGATTGACTAAGGCATAATCATTAAGGGATTGGGTAACAACTTTCTCAGTAAATGCAACATCTTGCACTGCGCTCGCCAACCCGCCTGCCAAGCGTGGTGAGTATTTCAATTCCCTCCGATGGAGTGCGCCTCAAGACTTTTGCCTATTACTTTATTTAGGCGTCCAAATTGGGCTGAACTTGGCTCGCCTACGCACGAGCGTATGCCGCGAGCGAGCAGCCTCGGGCAGTGTGGACGGTCCTAATCTCCTGTTTTCCCCTCAGATTGTCGTCGTGGTCAGTCTCTAGTGGTGTGGGCGATCGCGGAGGGTCGCCAGGCCGCGCGCGCCGTCGACGCGTACTTCAACGGACACTCCACGCTGCCCGGACCGGGGGGAGTCATCTACGACGCTTAAACCAACCGACAACCACGGGTATGTCAACCCACACATACGATCAATGTTCAAAACATGGTTGAAAGTAGTTGAACTAACTTCAGTCATAGTATACAGACACAGGAAGAAATAAAGTGAAATATGTTACAAAATAGATGCAAAGCAGAGTTGGGCAAAAAAATAATCGCCAATAAAATAGTTGGGCAAATAAAATTTTGATGGGTAAATTTTTAATTAATTGAACAATAAAATGCAAGATTTATTATTTTTGTTATTACAAGATAATTATGTTCCTACTCTTAATTTAATTCTAAAGCTTTTTTATGGGGCTTTGCTATTTGTCTATACTTCGTCGGACGTTTATTCTCGAATAACTTTTTTTGCCCAACACTGATGCAAAGTTATTTTTACAGACAGAACTTAAACTATGCATTCTTTACAAGTTGCTTATAGAAGAATAACTCTGTAATATTTGAGTACTGATAAAACCAACCCTGTATGTGATCGTGACAATCATTTCTTGCCTGACAAAGGTACACAAATATCGATTTGGATTATGAGAAATAATGTTGAATAGTTAGAAATGAAGTAGATAGGCTAGGTGTAACAACTGACAATAAGTAGTCATGAGTGTGATAGCCGCGAGAAAGCCTTTGTCAGGATCCAAACTAGTGCACTAGTCTAGATCAAACGTAGAGATTTGCTAAAGCTTTTATATCATCGATAATAGAAAATAAATAGTAGTATGAAACCAAAACGCAACCAAAAATTTTGCTGCACAATGCTGGTTATGGTTAAAATTTGTTAAATGAAATATTAATGTTATGTATGTTAATTGAAATAATGCTTCTTGTAATATTAATAAATATTATATTGTAAAATGTGTATAAGAATATGCACATTATTATCGTACGAATAGTACTTATGCTATTTACAACATACATGTTTATCTTATTTGTATAAATCAAGTCTGTTAACATTAACTGTTATTTTCGAATATTGTTTATGTTTATGAAAGAGGTATGTACTGTTTGATAAAATCATTTTTATTTCTAACATTCCGTAGGTTTGTCGACATTTTTAAGGAAATAAATTCATGAGATGCTCTTGTAATCTCAAACATATCGCAACCGAAAATTCGGTTATAAATTATTGTGATCTCTCATGATGTGTCATATAGAGATTAAAATTGGTCATATTGAACTTGTTTTTAATATTATTTAAATTGTTTTAGATTTTAAGTCAGTATTCCGCAAGATAATTTATATAATCATACGTATTAATCATTGTAATGATTTCGATAACTGCTTTTTCGGATAATAAATTATATTTATAGCACTTTTTATGCGCTATGCTGTTTTGAGGTATAATAAGTAGCTCTGAATAGGTTATTTGGGTCGGATATGTTGCCTGTGATTTTATATTTATATTTGCGGATTTTAAGATGTATTGATCTAGGTTCATATTGTGGTTCATATAGATAAATCAGGTCTAGAAATGATGATTTCATTTAGGAGTAGTATTGCTGCTGCGAGTTCCTATTAAGTGAGGATGTACATTCACTGTCTCTTTAGTACTAAAGGCAAATATTTTAATAATGTATTCTACTCACTAAACCGAACAACTTGTATTAGAAAATTTTCTTCGAAATATGAAAAACATTGGTTCACCCATACAGCAGACATGTTGAAACAATTCGTCACTTAGTATGAAAGGTCCAATTTCTTTTTTCATGTTTCGTTGAAAAGTATATATAAAATTGATCAGTTTTGTGAGTAAAACACGCCCTTAAAATATTTACACCTAATATTTGTATCCCTTATAAGAGACATTGAATTCGTATGGTCCTGATTCTGTATGATATTTTGTTTTAATTAATTTAGTATGTAAGCTTGTCATGTGCTATTTTAATGATAGTTGGTTACAGTATGAACCGATTTAACTGAGATATATGTTAACCAGTGTAAACTTAGATATCTTATACTTAAATGTTTTGGTTTAGTACGAAATCAACTTTTAACGTGTATTTCATTGTTACCTCCTGTTTTGTTATTATTTATTGTTATAATATTTATATTCAACATACGTAAGTCAAAACATCGAGATTTTTTTGGAACAGATGTGTCAATTAATAGTCCACTTTCGAAAACTCTTAAATCGTACCTAAACCTAAGTATTTAAATCAATGGATATTATATCAAATAGTATATTATCTGGCTGTAGTGAAACTCATTCATATTTTTCAAATAAATAATCTTAGGTATACAATATATGAAGAAAATGGAAATTATATAAAAAAAACTAAAATGATGAAATTAAATATCGTGGTACTTTTGCTATAGCCAAATAAATTTTGGAAATCTAGCAAATGTTGGCGAAAGTTATTGAGAAATCCTAGATGTTTAGCTGTTACTGTTGAAATCATAAAAAGTGGAAATTATATCATTGACAATAAATTAATGTCTATTTTAAACTAAACCTGTATCGAATATTATAGAAATTGAAAAATAAATATTACATCATGTAACTTTATGCTTTTATTTGTAATCCGAGATAAAAATTACTTTAAATTTAATATTATCAAATGAAGTGTAGGGCTTGACTATCGATTTCTTTTTGCTTGGCAACAGGGTGTTAGGAAAAGTAGTACGTTCCTTCGACCCATTCGTTCTGAAGGTACTTCGAGCATCTTCCGTCCCGTTCCGGCCCCGGCTTCCGTCCCGTTCCGGCCCCGGGGGAGTTCGTATAGTTACTTTATAGCCCGAGCGGCGACTGGTCTAATCCATACCTCACAAAAGAATAGAATAATTTAGCTATGTACGGGTAGAGGAGCTCGAGTACTTCGGATTGGTCGTTGTCTGCCGCGGCGCAGCTTGGCACGTTTGGCGGAATAGCTAAAAGTTTGCCCTCTGAAAAAGTTAAAAATATCTCATCGAAGAATAGAATGAGACATGGCTGTAGCGATAGGAGCAGTTTAGTAAAGCTTATAAATCTTGGTCTGCCTTCTGCTATCTTGGCACGTTTGGCGGAGTAGCTAAAAGTATGCCCTCTTAAAAAAGTAATAAATATCTCATCGAAGAATAGAATGAAAATATATCGTACCGATAGCTTGCTTGAGTCTGCCTACATATATACTGGTAAAATTTTATCTCTTCGAATAAAAGAATAAAATATGTCGTACCGATAGCTTGCTTGCCTAGAAAATACTGTCTCTGACCACAGCCCGGCAGTTTTCAGATACGACCACTTTTACTTTTTTTGAGAAATTTTTATTTCTTCGAATAACAGAATGAAACTAAGTTGTAATAATAGTTTATTTAAAGCTGAACACATATCCTTGGTCTGCCTGAGTCAGTCGCTCCGATGCGATCAAAATTTCAATTTTAAAGGACCTGACTTTGTTTATTGGAGGGCCCGTCAATAAAATGAAAATTTGTCGGTGTAAGAGTGATTTACAGAGCTGTAATCTCTCAATGTCTAGATCAAGAATAAGTATGTTAATTTCAAGAATCTACAACTTCAGATGTATTCGTAGTAATTATTTCAAAAATACAATACTTGGGAAAACATTTTCTTCATCTGGACATTGAGAGATTACAGCTCTGTAAATCTCACTTTTTATTGACGGGCCCACTCTAATAAACAAAGTCAGGTCCTTTAAAATTGAAATTTACTGAGAGTGAAAAGTGATCGCATCGGAGAAACCGGACTGAGCTCAGGCAGACCAAGGATATGTGTTCAGCTTTAAATAAACTATTATTACAACTTAGTTTCATTCTGTTATTCGAAGAAATAAAAATTTCTCAAAAAAGTAAAAGTGGTCGTATCTGAAAACTGCCAGGCTGTGGTCAGGCAGACCAGTATTTTCTAGGCAGACTTAAGCAAGCTATCGGTACGACATATTTTTATTCTTTATTCGAAGAGATAAAATTTTACTAAAAAGTAAAAGTGGTCGGACTGGGAAACTGCCAGGCTGTGGCCAGGCAGACCAGTATATATGTAGGCAGACTCAAGCAAGCTATCGGTACGATATATTTTCATTCTATTCTTCGATGAGATATTTTTTACTTTTTTAAGAGGGCATACTTTTAGCTACTCCGCCAAACGTGCCAAGATAGCAGAAGGCAGACCAAGATTTATAAGCTTTACTAAACTGCTCCTATCGCTACAGCCATGTCTCATTCTATTCTTCGATGAGATATTTTAACTTTTTCAGAGGGCAAACTTTAGCTATTCCGCCAAACGTGCCAGCCTGCCGCGGCAGACCACGACCAATCCGAAGTACTCGAGCTCCTCTACCCGTACATAGCTAAATTATTCTATTCTTTTGTGAGGTATGGATTAGACCAGTCGCCGCTCGGGCTATTACTCTATACAAATATTTCTGTCGTTTTTTGCGGGGGGAGAGGTAAAGCTGTCAAATCAAGCTAGTGTTGGAATCGACAATATCGATACTTGACCTTTGGATTAATTACAACAGTCTACTCAAAATTGTGTCATATTATTGCATTTTCAAAAGCAACTTAGTTCACAAGAATAGGATTTTTAGTAAATAGAAATATTGGTGGTGGTTTAGCCTGTGTGGTGTTCTGACCAGTCTAGGAACATATTCACAAAGTGATAAATATCAACTTTGTGAGCGTTTTTGTGTGTGTCACCCGATCAGCTGAGACTGATATTAATTTTCAATGAAACGCGAACAAAATCAGGTTTTCCCAAAATTCATTGCAAAAGTTGTTCAATTTCATAATCTGATCATGCCTGCAAAGTTTTCGGTACAGACCATCTTTACATTATATAGGTTTTAAACTATGGCGATAGAAAAAGTATCGACGTTTTGTATTAGTTGACTCACTGCACTAGCTTGGGTTCAGTGTGGCTCGATACTTCAAGTTAAATTTATCGTTTTTTCATTAAATATCGACTGGAAATGAACATCATTGAATAAGTAGAACAATCCCAAACTAACATTCTAATCTTACTTAGCAAGCTATTTACTGTTAATAAAGGCATCGGTAAACTAAGATCGTTAATTGTTACCCATTTTATGGTGGAATATTATAATCTTCATTTGAAAAATAAACGATACTATGATGAACACTATTGTTCCACACAAAATAATAACAAAAGGAACAAAATACAATTATTTTATTATAGATCCACCTAAAAAAACTCCAAATCAGTCATTTTGTACGACTTACTGGCAACACTTATGTACAATTTTCAATCGCTTATTTTATATATTATATTATTTAGTGATATTGTACTGGAGGAATGCTTTCAGATGAAAAGTGATATTGTTCTGTTGTAAATTGGTATTTTTACATATTTTTTTAGGCATTATTAGCTCTACAATTCCGCTTTTTATCGGAGCTCATTTGACATGCGCGACTGGAATCGTTCTAGGAAATAATCTGACAGCAACTGGTTTTTGTAGTAAGGTAAGCCCCCGTGGGCAAAGGCCGTGACAGAGGGGAAGTGCTTCGTATAGCGTCTCCCTACCCCAGCTTTCCTCCAAGTGAAGGTATAATAAAGTATGTAAAGGGCTGTTCAAACAATTTATAAAAAAAATAAGTTTAAAATCTTTTTCAAATGCTTTGAATGAAATTGTTCAACCCTACAACACAGCACGCTGTACAGTCTGTACAGTCAATTACTGCTTCGATAACTTGGCACCACCGTTCCATCACCGCGCGCAATAAAGTCTACAACGGTGCAACCGCTACCAAGGACCGCTACTGACTGTGACTGTAACGATGAGATATGTCGTGCTCAGACCTGTTGAATAAGTTGAATATTTCAATAAAAATTTTTGAAAATTATGTTTCATTTAAAATATTTTTATTTCTTTTTTAAACATGTTATACCCACAGAACTCATGGTTTAAAGTAACGTACCTACTACTTTCCTAACACCCTAAATAAATACTGTGTAGTGCCGGCTTGGAATACCATCACGTCAATTTGATAAACCAAATGAAGTGGAAGTTAGAAGCGTGCTAGAACAAACGCATATTAAGTATTATACCATGTCGTTTAGGTACCTTAACGCATAATTAATGCGACGCAAAATTACCGATGAGCAGAATTATTTATGCAAAATTATATCATAGGAGTTAACATGCTATGATTATGATTATGAATTTTCGCAAGTTGCGTTTAGTCTGGAAACAGGCTCGGGGACGTAGTAGTCCCTAGTCGAGTGATTGGAAGAATGGAAAATCCGAGCGAAGCGAGAAAAAGGTAAGGAAATTCATTTTGAACTAAATAATAACAGTCTTATCATATCCCCGCGCGCATAGTGAAATATAAAGTTAGGGTTGTTATTGTTACAACCTTATCCACATTATCTTCTATGCTATTTCATTTTATTGGCGACGAGATTCTGTCTGTCATCGTGTGATTGAATTGAACGCATGACTTTCAGTTTTTAGGGTTCCGTATCTCAAAAGGTAAAAAGCGGAACCCTTATAGGATCACTTTGTTGTCCGTCCGTCTGTCATTCTGTCAAGATCAAGACTCTTTATCTCAGGAACGCGTAAAGATATTGAGTTGAAATTAAAACCGTATACTCAAGTCTATGAACGCTAGTAGTTGTAAAAAAGTCAAGCACCTAACTTCAAGTTAAAAAAAGATTTATGCAGTAAAAACGCGTGTTTCTACCCTCTCAAGGGAATCAAAATTCAGAGGGTACTTCCCGTAGACCTAGAACAATGTAATTTGGCAAGTAGATTCGTTTTGAAATACAAATTGAGTAAAACTCTAAAAATTTTCATTTTCATAAAATGGTTTTTATGGGGGCCACAAAAAACAAAATTTATGCAATTTGGCTAGTTGTCCAAGTGGAGTATCATATGAAACAAACTAGAATAACCTACAAATCTTAGTACGGAACCTTCGATGGGCAAGTACAACTCGCACTTTGCTTTTTAAATTAAAATTTGTTGAAATTTCTGATCATCTGCTGGTTTTTTTCCAACAATATTGCGCTGTTCTGTTTTGTTGTGGTTAGTGCATGTAACTTCCCATATTTTTTGTTGAAGTATATAGTGACGATCGGGAGGTGATTCGGTCTTCTTTGCATCCAAGGATCAGGCTCAAACGCCTGCAATATTCAGTGTCAGGCTATGGATTCTGGTCCTCATGTTTCTTTATAGCTACATTCATATCTTCATACATACATACATCATACATACCTACATATTATATCATCACATCTATGTCCCTTGCGGGGTAGACAGAGCAGCGTAACCGGCTGTAAAAGACCATTATTCTATGCATTATTCTCTGAAAAAACTACGTACCCTTCACACCTCGTCTGACAAAAGTTTCAGAGTTTTTCAGGACTGTGTATCTTTAAACAGGCCAAATGGGTAAACGTGTTGCGGCTGAGACTGATGTAACCTCATCATCAGCTAAAAGTGAAATAGATACCAATAGGCTGGTGCTTGGTTTGTGATCGGTACATTACCTTTACATCCACAACAGTCCACTGCTGGACATGGGCCTCCCGTATCGGGGGGTATTACCATACTCACCACGATTGGCAGGCGGATTAGCGAACGCAGTGCAAAATGTTTAACTCGCGAGGAACGCTGCTGCCCATTCCCTGAATAATTATTCCGCAGTCGACTTTTACTGGCCCACGGGAAGAATTGGGGCGATGCTATTCTAAGCCGGCATCAACATTGACCCACTAAATGAATTTGTGTGCTCTATCTAGGTACTCTTTCTCTACTACTGAACAGCGCGCATAGTCTTCAAGTAGATGCTGATAAAATTGTATGTTTGTGAATTTATTTTATCGAAGCATGACTTGAATTTCGCACAATGTTATAGGACAAACATGAGGGAAAAACTACAGCATTATTATAAGAGAATCGACCAAAAATGGTTAGAACAATTTGGTTTCCGCATCAAAGAGACGTCGTTTCCTAAAATAACTGAATATCTGCATCGACCGAAGGATGCGTCAAGTTTGGCAGTCACCAGGATTTTGTTTGGTAAGTTCTTATCTACATACATACATATTTCACGTCTATATCCCAGGTGGGGTAGGCAGAGCGTCAACGGCTGTAAAAACGGCCATTTACACCACGTCTGAGAAAAAGAGAGTCATTCAGAAGACTGTCTATTACAGTGACTGGCAGTAGGTACAGATGCAGAAGGTCGCAGGTTCAAATCCTGCCTGCGGTGGAAAATTTTGCAAGTTTTTAAAAAACTGTCTACCATAGCGACATATTGTCAGAATGTCGCCTAAAATTGCAATACACAACAACTCTCAAATCCCTTATCCGCTTCTTACGGCACCTACGGGAAAGATATTGGTCGATGCTTATCTGTTCCGGCTCCACACGGCAATGTAGGTGGTGTTACACTACTGTATATAAGGTCCTATTAAATTCACTGCAAATATTTTAAGGGCATGCGTAAATATTATGTATATGAAAAACATGTAAGGCATTTTTAAAAAAATCGACAAGCTAGTTTCTTTTTTCAGTTCCAAACAAACTTTTTAATTAATTACGTGAACACCCTTTGACTGACCCGACTGCCCTTCCGCCGCGTAGACAGGATTCACTTACACGGCACGCACACTAGCAACCAACCAATCACAGCACCTTTTTTGGCGCGTAAATTAAATTCGTCGAAGTGTGTGTTTGTAGGACAAACAGGGTGCACTTTTATCGTTTTGTTTTTTTCTTAGTTTAATGCAATTTTCTCGAAAACTAGCGTGTAGATTTTTTTAAACTTTGCCTAGTACATGCTCATATTTTATTTGATCTGCCCCTAAAATATTTGCAGTGAATTTAATAGGACCTTATACTTTGTTCTAAAACTTTCCAGGACTAGCCATGCTATTCGACATCCCTGACGAGCGCGGCGGCGCAGAGATGCAGAAGCAATGGGGAGGCGACATCTGCCACTTCCCGCTGCTGCCTTTCATTGTGGCTATGCCTATGCCCTACATGGCTGTCGTCTACGCTGCATTGTGGCTTGGTGAGTATTTTTTTCTTGTTTTTTATAATCTTATGTTATACATTATGGCGAACGCACCGATACGATAATACTAGGCTTGAGTACAGTTCCGCTACTCAACCATAGATGTCACTACTGTACATCATTTTGGGGAGGAGGGAATACCTGCCACTCACTTCTCTCTGCTGCCTTTCATTGTGGCTATGCCTATGCCCTACATGGCTGTCGTCTACGCTGCATTGTGGCTTGGTAAGTGTACTTTTTTTTTGTAATTACCAGTATTTTAGAACGGTGACGCACCGTTAATACTAGGCAAAAGTGATGTCGCTATTATATACGACAGTTGAATAATTTTGAGGAGGCACGAGGCGACATCTGCCACTTCCCGCTGCTGCCATTCATTGTGGCTATGCCTATGCCCTATATGGCTGTCGTCTACGCTGCATTGTGGCTAGGTAGGTGTACACTTTCTTTTTGTAATTACCAGTATTTTAGAACGGCGACGCACCATTAACCCTTAAATGCATGATTTTCCCAATCCTAATCAAATTTCTGTATTTTATAGAAAAAAGTGTATAAAATGTGGGAAAAATAATAAAAAAATATTTTTTTGCATTTTTTCAATTTTTTTCTACTTTAATCCTAGAAATAGCGGTTTTGATTTTTGTTTATAAAAATAAAATAAATAAATAAATCCAAAAAAAATAAAAGTTAAATTTTAGTACGTTTTATATTTGACATATTCTTTTTTATTTTGAGTTTCTATCTGGATTGGTGAATTATTGGCGATTTTTACAAAAAATAGTCAACTTTGAGAATGTATGCCGTTTTTTGGCAAATCTGGTATCATTCTCAAAAAAAAAATTTTTTTTTAGTAAATACTTCCTAAATTCCTGATAGCCTTGCCTATCAGGGAGTGGTGGAGTATTTAGTGGCGTAGATACTCTCCAGAAAAACCACAACTGTCCCGATAACAGCCTTGTGACATGGCGAGTCAACACCGCCATCAAATAAGTGTTGCCCTGGCAGAGGGGAGCAGCCTGCCAGTATCTGGGTGAGCGGATCTCGTGGGGAGAAGTACGGTCGCCCAGAAGTCTCATCTGCAGGCGACGACGGTGGGCGTTATAACCGGCTGCAGTACTGCGATCACCAACCCGTCGTGGCTGGCGTGGTGATTATAGCTAAAACCCCTTCTCTTCAAAACCATGAACGACAAAATAAACAACCGACCCCGAATTCCCAGCGCCTCGCCAATCCCCTTCGTTCGCAGTAGTTCCATTGAGATTAGTTCCATGGAACTACTGCGAACGTTTTTTTCGCACTAGTTCCATTGGTTCTGACAATGGAACTATCGCGAAGCTTCATTTACGGTCATTCGCAGTAGTTCCATTGAGTAGTAATTTGGTCTGTGCATCCACCTTCTCAAATATGTCTCAGTGCGCATAAAAGTTTCTTTGAAGGAGTTGTAGGTCTCGACGAGACCTACATTTAATGTGACAGCTGTCAAACTATTGGTTTCTTTGGGAAAGTTGTAGGCTTTAACGAGATCTACATGACAGGTGTCAGCTGTCATACTAAAAAGTCGTTTATATCGGAAACTATGCGTGCTAGACTATTGGTTTCTTTGGAAAAGTTGTAGGCCTTAACGAGATCTACATGACAGGTGTCAGCTGTCAAACTTTAAACTCGTTTATCTCATTAACTATGCACGCTACACAACTAGTTTCTTTGGAAAAGTTGTAGGCCTTAACGAGATCTACATGACAGGTGTCAGCTGTCATACTAAATAGTCGTTTTTATTGGAAACTATGCGTGCTAGACTATTGGTTTCTTTGGGAAAGTTGTAGGCCTTAACGAGATCTACATGACAGGTGTCAGCTGTCATACTAAAACGTCGTTTATATCGGAAACTATGCGAGCTAGACTATTAGTTTCTTTGGGAAAGTTGTAGGCCTTAACGAGATCTACATGACAGGTGTCAGCTGTCAAACTTTAAACTCGTTTACCTTGTTAAATACGTTTTTTACACCACTAGTTTCTTTGGAAAAGTTGTAGGTCTTGCCGAGATCTACATTTTAAATGACAGCTGTCAAACTTTAAACTTGTTTATCTCGTTAACCATGCATGCTACTCTATTAGTTTCTTTGGAAAAGTTGTAGGTCTTGCCAAGATCTACATTTTAAACGACAGCTGTCAAACTTTAAACTTGTTTATCTCGTTAACCGTGCATGCTAATCTACTAGTTTCTTTGGAAAAGTTGTAAGTCTTGCCAAGATCTACATTTTGAATGACAGCTGTCAAACTTTAAACTTGTTTATCTCGTTAACTGTGCATGCTTCACCACTAGTTTCTTTGGAAAATATGTAGGTCTTGCCATGATCTACATTTATGTGACAGCTGTCAAACTTTAAACTCGTTTATCTCGTTAATGAGATAAACGAGTTTAAAGTTTGACAGCTGACACCTGTCATGTAGATCTCGTTAAGGCCTACAACTTTCTCAAAGAAACCAATAGCCTATCACGCATAGTTTCCGATATAAACGACTTTTTAGTTTGACAGCTGACACCTGTCATGTAGATCTCGTTAAGGCCTACAACTTTCCCAAAGAAACCAATAGTCTAGCACGCATAGTTTCCGATAAAAACGACTATTTAGTATGACATCTGACACCTGTCATGTAGACCTCGTTAAGGCCTACAACTTTCCCAAAGAAACCAACAGTCTAGCACGCATAGTTTCCGATATAAACGACTTTTGAGTATGACAGCTGACACCTGTCATGTAGATCTCGTTAAGGCCTACAACTTTTCCAAAGAAACTAGTTGTGTAGCGTGCATAGTTAATGAGATAAATGAGTTTAAAGTTTGACAGCTGTCACTTAAAATGTAGATTTCATCCAGACCTACTAACTTCCCAACGAAACCAGTGGTGTAAAATACGTATTTAACGAGTTAAACGAGTTTGAAGTTTAACAGCTGTCACTTAAAATGTAGGTTTCGTCAAGACCTACATTTTCTTCAAAGAAACTTTTATGCGCACTGAGAAGGTGAGATAACTACTCAATGGAACTACTGCGAATGATCGTAAACGAAGGTTCGCGATAGTTCCATTGTCTGAGCCAATGGAACTAGTGCGAAAAAAAACTTCGCAGTAGTTCCATTGGACTAATCTCAATGGAACTACTGCGAATGATTGGCCAATCCTCGGTTTGAGCAGTGGCCGGGTGAGACGGGGCAGGGGTGCGACAAGTAATCCCTGGGAGTTGACTAACTGCCGTACAAACCTCAAGATACTTACATACAACATCCAGTCATTGACGTCTGATGATAGATTATTAGAACTAGAAACTGAGCTTGAAAAGATCAACTGGGACAAACTCGGATTGTGTGAAATTCGACGCATTGGAGAAGAGTTGATAACATTGAACTCCGGACACCTATTCTACTTCCGCGAAGGCCCTAGACCTGGCGTGGGCGGCATTGGCTTTATGGTAAATAAGGAAATAAAAGACCATGTCATTGAATTCAACAGCATATCAGACCGCCTCGCATACATAACTCTTCGACTTACCAAAATGCAGAAAGTGAAGATTATCCAAGCTTACGCACCAACTGCAGACCATCCAGACGAGACCGCTGAAGAATGTTACGAGGATCTTGGTGGACTGCTTGATCAAATAAAAACACAATACACAATAATTATGGGAGATTTTAACGCTCGAATTGGTAATAAAGAAAATGAGGATGAGACCAGTATAGGAAACTATGGACTAGGCGCACGCAACCCAAGAGGACAAATGTTGCTTAACTTCCTACAGTCAAAAAACCTATTTGCAATGAACACCTTCTTTCAAAAGCAATCACAACGTAAGTGGACTTGGAAACACCCAAATGGCATTACCAAAAGCGAGTACGACTACATTATCACTGATAAAAAGCCTACTGTGAGGAACGTGTCAGTACTTAACAGATTTACTACTGGCAGTGATCATCGTCTAGTCCGTGCAGATGTGTGCTTTAATGTGAAATCGTTTCGAAGAAATCTTGTTACCAAAGCATTTGTGCCAAATGACATCAAACTGGAACTTCTACGACACAACAGGGAAACATATAAGAGCTCTGTGAGGCAAAGCGTATGCTCTCGGGACTTCGCCGATATGTCAATTGATGATGCAAACAAGGTCATAACTGACGCCTTAACAACTAGCATGGAATCCATCACCCCAAACATCTTGCCTTGCAAAGAACGAAAACTAACTGAACCTACTATTAAACTGATGGATCGACGCCGAACTCTAAACAGTGAAGGTCTGGCAAATACACCAGAATACAAAGAGGTTCAGAAACAAGTGCGCAGGCAAGTACGTGCAGACCTTGAGGAGTATAACCGCGCTCTTATAGAAACAGCCATAGAAAAGAATGGAAGTAGCAGAGTACTTAAATTGAAGCTCAGTAAAGACAAGAACCAAATTTTCAAACTTCTCAATAAGAACAACCAAGTGGTCACGGATAGCGATGAGCTGCTTGATATAGCCAAAGTCTACTACGCTAATCTGTACAGGAGCTCTACTACACCCAATGATATGCAACCAGTGGATACCAACACCCAATCACAAACACCATTACCACCTGAAGTCCGAGCTAGAATAAGTAATGTCGGATCTGAAGAGATACCAGACGTCACTCCCGATGAGATAGAGCTCGCGCTCCGAAAAATGAAAAACAGACGGGCACCTGGAGAAGATGGTATCATACCAGAGATGCTGAAGACAACCGGGAAGTGGTTCTGGGAAGCACTTGCTAGCCTATTTTCAAAATGCCTCCTGGAGGGCCGTGTTCCAACATCATGGCATAACGCTGTCATCACCCTTATCCATAAAAAAGGCGATATAAAGAAACTAGATAACTACAGACCCATCAGTTTACTATCCCACATTTACAAACTTTTTTCAAGAGTGTTAGTCAACAGGCTGGAAAGAAAGTTGGACTTCTATCAACCACGCGAACAGGCTGGCTTTCGGTCAGGATTCAGCACAAATGATCATCTTCAAACTCTTAAAACAGTCATTGAGAAGTGTAACGAATACAGAAAGCCAATCATACTGACCTTTGTTGATTACGAAAAAGCATTTGACTCTGTGGAGTGGTGGGTCGTAGAAAGAGCGTTAGCCAAATCCAGGATAGATGAGAGATACATAAGCATTCTAAACCACCTACATCAGAATGCCACTGCGTGCGTAGCCCTCCATAAGAAAACAGCACCGTTTACACTTGAGAAGGGGGTTCGACAGGGAGACACAATTTCTCCGAAACTTTTTACCTTAGCTCTGGAACTAATATTCCAACAGTTAGACTGGACAAATAAAGGACTGCTAGTGGACGGAGAAAGACTGTCAAACCTTAGATTCGCCGATGATCTGGTGCTACTTTCAGACGATGCTGAGGAGATGATCTCCATGATTGAAGACCTCAAAACTGTCCCTCAAAACTGGCCTAAAAATGAATATAGGAAAGACCAAAATAATGACAAACATCCCTGATGCCACACCAAGTCTATTCCCTGTAGAGTGTGTATCGGAATATATATACCTAGGTCATAAAATAACTCTTGGATTCCAGAACCAAACTGCTGAGGTAGAGCGCAGAATTGCACAAGCCTGGGCCGCTTTTGGTGCCAACAAAGCAACGCTGAGAGGCAAATTGCCACTGCACCTGAAAGTGAAAGTGTTCGAGCAGTGTGTCTTGCCCGTGTTTACTTATGGGACAGAAACCATGTCTCTCACTAAAAATTCTGCCGAGAAATTCAGAGTCGCGCAGAGAGCGATGGAAAGGGCAATGCTCGGAATTTCCCTACGCGACCGGAAGCGCAATGAATGGATACGGAGCAAGACCAAAGTGAGAGATGTGATGGAACTTATCGCTAGAAAAAAGTGGAGCTGGGCGGGACACATTGCTCGGATGGAGAAGAGCCGCTGGGCACGGAGAGTACTGGAGTGGAGACCCAGAGCCACCGCAGCGCTGGGTGGATGACATCAGGCGGCATGGAGGTCACGACTGGATGAGACGGGCACAAGACCGCCGGGAGTGGAAGAAGAGAGAAGAGGCCTATGTCCAAGAATGGACCTCGAACAGGCCATGATGATGATGATGACTTCCTAAATTCATATAGCAAACATTTTTTATTTGTTAAGTAATATGTCAAGAGCTTATATTTATTTTTTGTGATTTATTGGAATTATATATTTAATAAAAAATAAATTTAAATACCTGGTATCATTTTTGATACTGTATGCACTTAAGGTGGATCGTTTTCCATACAAAATTTAAATGGAGTTACGTCTTTAAATGAGACAAAATTATGATTAAAGAACTTGATGGGAAGTCCCGTGCTTTTATAACATTTTCGCAAAATAAAACAAATAATTTTTTAACCATCAGATTTCTCTGTAAAAACCGTGTCGCCACTTAATGAACATAGATGGAGCTACTGCTGCAATAAACACGTTTAATTTTTTTGTGGAGAAAATACTTGATATTTTTTTACGTTAAGCAGTTTTGCGACATATTTACGTGTGCCTTCCTCATCTCATATAAAGATTTTTTGATAAAATTGTTGTTTAGCTCATGTGTAACTCGGTTGAAGTTCAGATTTTAGTTTGTATGACGTAACGATCCCCCTTAAGGCGAGGATCCACGCAGAAAAATACGATTTCAAGATTAGGGTTGAGGGGGGGTGAGATGCGGGTAGCGGGCGGCGCGGGAGGTCAGCGGGAGGCTGGTTTCACCGCGAGGACCGTCCGAATTTTTGAATAAAATTTGGTTTGTTGAATTAAAGTTAGTAAATCAGCTAAAACCCTATAGTAATAGCGCTCGGAAATTAAATGAGGAATCTTGTACTATAAAAAACTTAAGGAAAATAGTAGTAAATGTTACATAAAAATTGAAACAAAAGAAAATATTTTTGCTGTTTTTGTGATTTTTTTATACAAAATATAGCAATCAAATCTAGAAAATAAATAGTAATAGCTCTAGAGCATTTCTTTGGGTACGTCGTAAATTTTTTTGAGGTCATAGTAACTACAGTAAAGGGCTTAAAAATTGAATCGAACGCAACGCTTTTCTGCGTTTTCCCTCGAATCCTGGCCTTAAGGGGATCACCTTAAGGTGGATCGTTACGTCATACAAACGAAAAACTGCACTCCAGTCGTGTTGTACATGAGCTGCAGAGCAAATTTTTGAAAAAACTTCATGTGAAATGATGAAGACGCACGTAAATTTGTCGCAAAACTACTTATGGATAAAAGATAATAAGTATTTTCTGCACAATAAAATTAAACGTGTTTATTGCAGCAGTAGCTCCATCTATTTTTGTAAAGTGGCGACTAGCTTTTTACGGGGAAATTTGATGGTTTAGAAATTCTTTTTAGAGTTTTGCGAAAATTTTATATACTCACGGAACTCCCTATCAAGTTTTTTAATCAGACTTCTGTCTCCTTTACAGACATAACTCCATTGAACTTTTGTATGGTAACGGAACGCCTTAAGGTGGATCGTTACGTCATACAAACGAAAAACTGCACTCCAGCCGTGTTATACAGGAGCTGCAGAGCAAATTTCATGTGAAATGATGAAGGCGCACGTAAATTTGTCGCAAAACAACTTATGGTTAAAAGATAATAAGTATTTTCTGCACAATAAAATTAAACGTATTTATTGCAGCAGTAGCTCCATCTATTTTTGTAAAGTGGCGACTCGGTTTTTACGGGGAAATCTGATGGTTTAAAAATTCTTTTTAGGGTTTTGCGAAAATGTTATATACCCACGGGACTCCCTATCAAGTTTTTTATTCAGACTTGTGTCTCCTTTACAGACATAACTCCATTGAATTTTTGTATGGAAAACGGAACGCCTTAAGGCGTTCCGTTTTCCATACAAAAATTCAATGGAGTTATATATGTAAAGGAGACAAGAGTCGGTTTAAAAGACTTGATGGGGAGTCCCGTGGGTATATAAGATTGTCGCAAAACACTAAAAAGAATTTTTAAATCATCAGATTTCCCCGTAAAAAGCGAGTCGCCACTTTACGAAAATAGATGGAGCTACTGCTGCAATAAATACGTTTAATTTTATTGTGCAGAAAATACTGATTATCTTTTAACTATAAGTAGTTTTGCGACAAATTTACGTGTGCCTTCATCATTCAGAATAAAGTTTCTTTATAAAGAAACTCTACAGCTCATGTGTAACCCGACTGAAGTGCAGTTTTTCGTTTGTATGACGTAACGAACCACCTTAAGGGTTAATACTAGGCAAAAGTGCAGTTCGGCTACTCAATCATAGATGTCGCTACTATATACGACAGTTGAATTGTTTTGGGGGGGAGGCGACATCTGCCATTTCCCGCTGCTGCCTTTCATTGTGGCTATGCCTATCTACGTGGCTGTCGTCTACGCTGCATTGTGGCTAGGTAGGTGTACACTTTCTTTTTCACAGCGACGCACCGTTAATACTAGGCAAAAGTGCAGTTCCGCTACTCGATCATAGATGTCGCTACTTAAATACACGACGTTGAATCTTTTGGGGGGGAGGGAATACCTGCCACTCACTTCTCTCTGCTGCCATTTCTTCTGGCTATGCACATGTCATATACGATACGGCCCTCATCTACGTTGCCTTCTGTGGTTTGGTTGCGTGTACTATTTTTTTTTCTAATTAGCTAGCGTTAGCGGTTTCACTCGCTGCCGCTGCAACTCTTTTCCCGCGGGACAAAAGCATTTTCCCGGCCACATCGGGTATGAAAGGAACACAACTGAATCAATAATATACTATCGGATCGGGGTTAAGGACAGTTCCCCTAGCCGCTTATAGATGTCACTACTATACTTTGTTATACTCATTCAAATAAGTACAATAATCGCAGACGGCTATCTCGCATTTATGGTGAAAAGTTTGATTTGGTTGTCACAAGAAACAGTTTTTAAAAAGGAATAAGATTGTGTCAACAGTTTATATCAAATCTCGCTTGGCAAGTAGACTGGAGAGCGCAGAGCAAAGTCACTACGAACTTTGCTGCCAATCAATAGGAAGACGCAATAGAAATTTGATGATGCAAACCGTCAAGTATTATAAGCTGCAAGACACAGTTCTAATTTTATTTTCAGGAGCTGCAGGTATAATGCTCGGTTACAAATTCCGTATTACATCTGCAATGTTCACCATCTGCTACTGGTATATATTACTGATCGAGAAAAGTTATTGGAACAATCACAGCTATCTGTTCGGACTGGTGGGCTTTCTGATGTCTTGGACGCAAGCAAACAGTCTTTGGTGAGTACCTAAACATTTATGCAGGTCGATGTGACACGGTAGTGTAACAGCCAAGTTTATGAAATCAGTACGTACCTGGGTCACAAGGAAACCTCAGTTTATACTCAAGTCATAAAGTTCAGTACCTAGTGACACGGTAGAGGAACAGCCAAGTTCATCAAATCAATAGGTTTACCTATTTATTTATTACATGTTTTTTTTTAGATTTTGTTTGATTCCGAAGCTGATCTTAGCGCAGTGGAAGCAAATTAAAGTTATCTTAAAATCTAAAACTAAATGGTCGATCAGCCCCGGAACAACATTTGACTACGATTCGTAGTGCTCTTTACTATAGCTAAATAAAATAAATTTAATGAGAGAATTTTGTTCCGGAAAGTTTCCGGCCGAGAAATTCTTGTTTCCAAAATCTACTTAAACAGGGCCCAGCAACGAATTGCTTACCGAGCAAACGATGACGCCGTTTCTTTGTGAGTTTAAGTATGACAGGAATCAGGTATTCAGGATATTTTAGGAGCGCAGGAATAGGGAATAACCTAAACTCACAGCACTGGAACATCCGCTCGTTCTAGAACTCCTTTCCTCCAATTTGCACTATAGTTCACAGTTCGACATCACATAATGTTTTTTAACACAAAATAACTAAAAGATTTCTCTCCGAATGAGAAATCGGCCCCGTTGGCCTCCAATCATTTATAATTAAAATACGTAGCTATCTGCAGCCACGACGCGAGCGACGACTCAAAGTGAGGTTATGTTACCGGCGACCACGTTGGCCTCAATCAAAAAGCCGAAACCAAAATTCACTTGGTTCACTTCCCCACCGCACAGGAAGCCATGGCTTGTGGCAAATAGCACGAGAAAACCGCCAAAACACCTTAATTTTACACCACTTAAAACTAAAATTCGCTTCAACAACGCTAGCGAGCGACGGCAGAGGACGTGACACTATGACAGACCAGTGTTGCCAGCACCGCGCGCCCATTTTATACGAAAACTAAACATTCACCCGCCCCGGACCGACCCATCGGTCCGCTCTATGCATGGCAGGCGTGATAATGTAGCTACTGCTCGCTTAAGGACTGAATCCCCCACCTGAACTTCTGCAACTCGAGGAGTGCCATCACTACCCGGAAACAGGTTGAGAATGCGCCCCCGGCGCCAACGCAGTGGCGGTAGGTTGGCATCCTTAACCAGAACGAGATCCCCAATGCAGGGGGGTTCAGTCCTGTCCGTCCACTTAAGGCGTTGCTGCAGAATGTGCAAGTACTCAAGCGACCAACGCTTCCAAAAGTTTTGAGTCATTTGCTGCAACAACTGATAACGCGACAAACGATTGCTATTCACCTCCGTATAGGGATATTCCGGCAAGGCGTTAAGTGGGCGGCCAATTAAGAAATGCCCTGGCGTCAGGGCCTCTAAATCATTTGGGTCTGAGCTGAGCGGACACAAAGGACGCGAATTGAGTACAGCCTCAATTTTACAAAACACGGTCGCCAGCTCCTCGAAAGTCAAAATTGTTAACCCTACAACGCGCAACAAATGCGTCTTAGCGGACTTTACAACCGCTTCAAAATACCACCCCAGTGAGGGCACGCTGGTGGATCGAACACCCAGGTAATGCCCTGACGGGAGGCCCGTGCTGATGGCTTCTTCGTTCTCCCTTAAGAACGTTACAATTTCCTTCATACACCGATCAGCACCCTTAAAGTTGGTACCACAATCCGACCTGATCAGCGCTGGTCGCCCTCGTCGCGACGTAAATCTCTCCAGCGCTGCCAAAAGGCCTCCGTAGATAGGTCGGCCACGAGCTCCAAGTGGACGGCCTTGGTGGCTAGGCACACGAACACGCACAAGTACGCCTTGATAGACTTTGCGTTCCGTAGGCGTGATGCCTTTACCATGAAAGGGCCTGCAAAATCCGTTCCCACACCTGCAAACGTCCAGGCCTCCGTCACCCGGTCCGGTGGGAGATCTCCCATCTGTGGCTGCATTGTGGCTGCCTTCAAGCGGTAACAAGGCAAGCACCTAAACACAACGCTACGTACCGTTCGTCGTCCCGATAAGATCCAAAACTCGCGCTGTAGAATGGCCAATAGCGCATTACAGCCCGCGTGCGAGTTTTTCTCATGACGATCCCTGACTAAGAGCTCAACTAAGGGTCCCCTTTTGGAAGTAACAGTGGATGCCGAGCCGAAAAGGGCAGGCTAGCGTTCCGAAGTCTGCCTCCAACCCTGAGCATACCTTGCTCATCCAGGAATGGGTTGAGGCGCACAATTCCTCCCTTCAGCTTTCCACGTCCATCCCTGAGCAGCCTGACCTCCTCTTCAAAATGTTCCGCCTGGACGACTCTAACCAATGAGCATAGAGCCGCATTCCGCTCCGCAGGCGAGAGGACAGGTGTAAAGTTCCGTTCTGCTTGAGGCTTCCTGCAGTTGTTCACGAACCGCTTGATCCAACCTGTCACCCCAAGAAGTTTGTCGAGGAGCTATACCGTTCCAGCAAGAAAGCTGGGTTAGGCTTCGGTACGAGTTGCCCCACGTTCACTCGCAAACCTCGATCAGGTGGCCCAAGCGGCGCCCTGCACTCGTTGAATGGCCATTCCTGCGGCGACTCAGTCAGCCATTGAGGTCCCCACCACAGTGGGTGACTCACCAAATCAGGTGCCCTGCACCCGCGCGAAGCGCAGTCCGCTGGGTTCCATTCTCCCGGTACGTGCCTCCACACTAACGGAGTTTCCGACCCCGTAATCTGTGACACCCGATTTGCCACGAAAACCTCAAGTGTATGTACCGACGTCTGCAACCAGCACAGAACTATCCGACTGTCAGTCCACGCGTACACCGTTTCATCCAAGTTGATGGTACCACGCAGATTGCAGGTTACATGATTTAGCAAGCGCGCTAGAAGAGCTGCCCCTGCCAATTCCAATTTGGGGATGGTCCATCTAGTTCTGACTGGTGCCACCTTACTTTTGGCCATAACCAGACGCACGTGCACAGTTCCCGTTGAACTTGCTGTCCGAAGGTATACAGCTGCCGCGTACCCTCGCTCCGAGGCGTCACAAAACCCATGTAGGGTAGCCTTACATCCCACCGATGGGACTAACTTGCGGGGTATCGCGATGTGCACAATCCCTGGTAAGGTGGTCACAAACTTGAGCCAATCCTTCAACAACTCTCCGGAGAGTTGGTCGTCCCATCCTAAGTTGGCTAGCCACAACCTTTGTAAAAGCACTTCGCCATGAACGTAACCGGGGCGATCCATCCGCTAGGATCGAACGTTCTAGCGATTGTCGACAGTACCGACCGCTTAGTCCAAGTTTTCCAAAAGGTCGGGCTCGATCTTGTACGTGAATACGTCATGCGTTGGCCTATATTGCACCCCGAGGATGCCCAACGTGTTTGGATTGTCCGGGTTCTCAAAGAGGTGCGGGTCCTGATGGAACTCGCCTGGCAAACCGGCCAGGAGCTCTGGGCAACTGGACAACCATTTCCGCAACTCGTAACCTCCTGAACCCATGATCGCGATCAACTCGTCTCGTAGAATTAGCGCCTGCTCCACGCTATCAGCACCCGTGCAGATATCGTCCACGTAGACGTCGCGATCCAGTACTGCTGCGGCTCGAGGATATCTTACCCTTTCCTGTGCGGCCAACTCGCAGCGTACGTACTGCCAAATACGGACTTGGCTTAAGTCCATACGTCACCGTGTTAAGTTCGTATGTGACCATCGGCTCATCTGGGCTCTCACGCCACAAAATCAGCTGATACCGACGGTCATCCGGATGTATCATGGTTTGGCGAAACATCATTTTGACGTCTGCGACGAACGCTACCTGGTGTAACCGAAAGTCTGTGAGAATGTCCACAATGTCCCGGTTCAATTTAGGACCCGCGTGCAAACATTGGTTCACAGACACACCATTCGAGGTAGGAGCAGAACCGTCAAACACCACCCGTATTTTCGCCTCAGGTGACTTCAAGACAGCCAGGTGTGGAATGTAATAATGCTCGACACACCTCCAATCCAGGCTGGACACCGACATGTGGCCCAATTGAATATATTCCCGCATGAATTCTATATACTTCTGCCGAAGTGCTGGGTCTCGCCTCATCTTCCGCTCCATTCCGAGTAGTCTCCGTTCCGCGAGCTGTCGCGAACTACCTAAAGCGGGGCGGTTTGGGAGAAAAGGTAGCCTGGTCACGAATCTGCCTGACGGGCATCTCGCAGTGTTGTATTGATAGAACAACTCGCACTCGTCATCCTCTGGCTTCCGTCTGTCCGCCGTGGGCGGCTCTTCAGACTCCCAAAACCTCTGCAGCACCTCTGACAGCACACTACCATAGAGGACCGGATCCCTTCTGGTAGGTCCTGAGGTCTCCAAACTGGGCCGAAAACAACATGTGGTATCTACGGCCACCAAACCAGTTTCCTGGAGTACCTTCTTCCTACCGCACCATAATCTCCCGAGGACGTCTGACCCGAGAAGTACGTCCACCGTACCAGGAGTATCAAAATCAGGATCAGCTAACTCCAACCCTGTGGTTAACCCTCGTACCGTTGGTGGTAACCTAACCTGAGGGAGTTTCCCAACCACTTCATCCAGCACCACGGCTGAGACTTGATAGCTGACCCTGTACATGTGCTACCTAATGCGAACTCAAAGTTCGTCTGACCCCGAATGTCAGGCACATTTAGGCCCCCGATGCCTACAGCTTCATCCTCACTTGGCCGTACATTTAGGCCTAGCCTACTCACCAGCTTACTCGATACAATACATCCCTGAGCCCCTGTATCCAGTAGGGCTCTTACTTGAATGGTCCGGCCACCGTATCCCCATACCCAAATCTTAGCCGTTGGCAAAAGTACCGTGATTGGACGGGGAGCCGAAGCTGATGAGTAGGCGGCGATTACCTAGCGGGAATCTAAACGCGGTGAGGCCGCGTCCCGCGGGGGTATCCCCTCACTACCCAAACCTGTGTATGGGTCCCACTCCTGCTGGTAGGAAGGTCTGCCCATAAAGGCCATGGCTGGAGTTCTATAGTACCCCGACGGCAAACGTCCGTACCGAGGTTGCGCCTGTAGCCGCGGGTACTCAGGCATAGGCGGGGGCATGCGTGGGTCTTGAGACCCAACCAGGTGGCTCAAGCCCGCAGAATACTGCATGTACCCTGGTGGCTGCCTAGTGCCCCTGACACCCGCCCGTTGAATCCCGTACCTGGGATGGGTGTCCTTGGCCACGTTCCTGTGCCGCTCTTCCCAATCCGGCACCTGCTGCCGTGGTGGGGATTGTCCCCACGTCCTTGGGTAAGTGGGCTCCGTCTGTTGACGTCCCCTGCCTGTCCCTGTGACCGATGCGGAGGTGGGCTCCTCCTTGGAGGGTGGGGAGCGTTGCCCTCCCTTGGTGGGCAGGCTCCTTCGCTGATCCGATCCAGCGCTGCCCCGGCGCCTCCGGAGCGATTCATGCAGAGCAGCGGATGGTGTGCACCCTGGCAGTACCTACAGTTGGTGCTTGAAGGGCACTCGCACCTGATGCGGCCCCAGGCACCGAAAACACCAACGCCTCTGCTGTGCCACACCCCGTCTCCTCTGAACCCGCTGCGCAGCAAACTCCTGACACGCTGCCACCCCGTGGCCTGTCTCCTGCAGTAGGCACACCCTGATTCCAATGCGGTGTTGTACCGCCTGGGTTGCCCACTGTTGCCTCCTCGCGCCGGTGCACCCGGCCGTTCCGGGTGGCGAGGGGCAGAGGTCTCTTGCGAGGGGCTTCACCAGCCTGGACGTCCACTCGCCTGCTTTCGGCCTCGAGGAACGACTTCAGATCCTCGTAGGTCGGGAGGTGGTCCGAGGACTTGCCCCATGTAGCTGCTCGAATCGAGCGACCATTTCGCTCGGCAGGCGGCGAAGCACTGTGTGGACCAAGATATAACCGTAGCCCGCCACTGGCAAACCCTGTCGCTCTAGTGCGCTGACCGCGACACTGACTGGGTGGAAGATTTTCTCGCGGAGGTCCGTACCTCGCGTTATGGTTGGTATTGACAGCCACTGGTCTAACAGCCTGTCTACAATCAGGCGCTTGTTTCGATACCGGTCGGTAAGGATCTTCCACGCCACCTCATAATTGCTATCCGAGACAGCCAAATGCGTCAGCAATTCATGAGGCTCTCCATGTAGCCTGGACATCAGCTGAGCCATCTTGTACGCCGGCGTTATGTCCGTCCGTGTGTGGACCACACTGCTATACAGGTCCTCAAACGCCGGCCAGTCGGCGTAATCGCCTGCAAAGACTGGAACCGTAACAGGCGGAAGAGGCACCTGTAATCCTTGTCCCACTTTACCACGGAATGGCTTTTCCTTTCCGTCACGTCGCCTAGATATGTCCGCAGCTGCCTGCGCAATGTCCTGTGCCAGCTCCAAGCACTGGCTTACATCGCCCTCAACCAGCTCCTTATCTTCAGGGTTAGGAGCTTCCTCAAGGAGCATGAGGCACTCTGTGAGGTGTTCCGACACAACCCGAACCCGTTCATCTGCCTGTAGTGCACTTTTCAAGAGCGCGTCCTCCCGGTCCTCGCGGCCGATCATTGCCGCTGTGGTAGTAAACCACCTTAATTCTGTCTTTATAGCAGCCTTATACCTGGCGATCGAGGAGCCATGGTACCAACTTTTACACACTCGACTTAATAGAACGAAAAACCAATAAACAAATACCACAAAATAAATGTTAGTTGACTGGCCTAGACCTTACCGATAAGATACCGTTCACTAGGCAAACAATACAGTCACAAAAACCGAAACAATATTTTCCAAAATTAATAAAATATGTGGGTAATATAAAAACACGCTTAATACTAAATTACGGCTAACTATGTTGCAATAAAGCAACCACGCTCTGCTACCAAAAATGTTTGATTCCGAAGCTGATCTTAGCGCAGTGGAAGCAAATTAAAGTTATCTTAAAATCTAAAACTAAATGGTCGATCAGCCCGGAACAACATTTGACTACGATTCGTAGTGCTCTTTACTATAGCTAAATAAAATAAATTTAATGAGAGAATTTTGTTCCGGAAAGTTTCCGGCCGAGAAATTCTTGTTTCCAAAATCTACTTAAACAGGGCCCAGCAACGAATTGCTTACCGAGCAAACGATGACGCCGTTTCTTTGTGAGTTTAAGTATGACAGGAATCAGGTATTCAGGATATTTTAGGAGCGCAGGAATAGGGAATAACCTAAACTCACAGCACTGGAACATCCGCTCGTTCTAGAACTCCTTTCCTCCAATTTGCACTATAGTTCACAGTTCGACATCACATAATGTTTTTTAACACAAAATAACTAAAAGATTTCTCTCCGAATGAGAAATCGGCCCCGTTGGCCTCCAATCATTTATAATTAAAATACGTAGCTATCTGCAGCCACGACGCGAGCGACGACTCAAAGTGAGGTTATGTTACCGGCGACCACGTTGGCCTCAATCAAAAAGCCGAAACCAAAATTCACTTGGTTCACTTCCCCACCGCACAGGGAAGCCATGGCTTGTGGCAAATAGCACACGAGAAAACCGCCAAAACACCTTAATTTTACACCACTTAAAACTAAAATTCGCTTCAACAACGCTAGCGAGCGACGGCAGAGGACGTGACACTATGACAGACCAGTGTTGCCAGCACCGCGCGCCCATTTTATACGAAAACTAAACAGATTTAATTAATTGAATATTTTACAGAATTTACTTTTATTTTGTGTTTTAGTCAATAAAACTAATTACTGTTTCGATTTTAGGTCTATCGACGCGTATTTAGATCCGAGCAAGAAAAAGGAGACAGTACCTTATTGGAACTACTTTTTGCTGAAATACCAATTCTTCATACTTTATTTTATGGCGGGAATGAAGAAAGGCTCCGCAGAATGGCTGAGTGGATACTCTGTACTGAATCTCAGCGAGCATTGGGTTTTTGACCCTTTCAAGTACTTTTTTATAACATTATTTAATCTAAGGGCACGACAGTAGTACCTACCTAAAGTAGCTTTATTCTCTAGAAAAAAAAATCTATTGTATGTGGTTATTTGCAAAAATTGAGAAAAAATGGAAATCTTTTAGTTGTGTTCAATCATCTCGGCCAACAAAAGCAATTTAGTTCCACGAACTCACGATCTATTGAGTAAAACCCTTATATCTGACACTGTATTTTTCAGGTTCTTTCTCACAGTGCCACAGATCGATTATCTGATTGTCCATTGTTTTATATTCGTGTTTGACTTGACTATTGCCATGTGGATGATGTGGGGGCGAACCAGGCACGTGGCGATGATCTTCTGTGCAATGTTCCATCTTATGAACAGCCGATTATTCACCATTGGTTTGTATTGTATTGTGCATCATATTGTGCATAACCTTCACTTATTGAACTATACATGAACTTCGTTTTATTTGCGAATTTCCAATTTTTGCAGGTATGTTCCCTTGGGTTTGTCTAGCAACAATGCCCTTATTTTATCCCTTCGACTGGCCAAAAATTGTTGGACGCTATCTTAAAGATTGCTATTCTAAAATTAAGAGCTTAATTTGTTCTAAAAGGAAAATGATTGACAATAATACAAGCAACTATGAAACCAAACAAGATACTGATACTGATGAATATTATAATAACGAATCTAAGAACGTGAATTCTTCAGATGAAAGAACTAAAAAAGTTCCCAATACAGACAAAACTGAATGTGATGATGATCTTGACAATGCAATGGGTGACGCTAAAAACGTCGAGTCTACTGAAAAAGAAATAGTTAAAACAAAAGATAGAAAAACTGTAACCAATGAAAAGCATCACCTTAAAAACTCAAGTGATACGGATGAAAAATCTAAATTAAAATACATCAATCAACGAAAATACCTAACTACAATTTTGATAATTATTTACGTATTTTTGCAAGCATTCTTACCGTATTCACATTTTATTACAAAGGTATGATTCTTTCAATTTACATTAAAGAAGTGTCCGACAATACAGGGTGTTAGGAAAGTAGTGCGTTCCGTCGAACCACACATTCTATAGGTAAAATAAAGTATGTGAAACGTATTCAAACTTTATTCTTTTATAATATATTAGTTATAATTTATAAATTATTATTTTATAATATAAAAATAATTAAAAACTTTTTATTAAACTATTCAACCGTTCAACACAGCACGTCAGCACGTAGTACAGTCAATTACCGCTCGAAAATATGGAAAATCTTTGCACCTTATAAGGTCTATAACCGTAGTTTCACGTGACTGTAATGATATGATGCTATGTAGCGCTCGGACGGAACTAGGGTTGAATAAATTATAAAAGAGATTTTGAATTATATTTTAATCTTTTCATACTTTTTATAATATTTTCGTAATTTAATATCTATAGTATATCTAAGCGTGGTTTGAAGGAACGCACTTCTTTCACCCTGTATCATTTTGTTTAGCATATTTTTATAAACGAAATCACAACTGTACAACTATATTAACTCACTTAGAATTCAGGTCAAGTTTACAATGAGCAATCGTTGTGAACCTGTTGTTAATTAAAGAAATGACATAATAAATTAGAATAATTGTTTACTATAAATAAAATTAAGATCTAATTTCCAAATTATGATGAGCTAAGTAACAAAATTTACTATGACGTTCTGGAAAACAGCTCAATTTATATTCATTCAACCCATACACAACTTGTTTTGGTAATCGATAATGCAATTATCGTGGTGTGAAATGCGTATGCGATGGATCGAGAATCTATTGACCAAACGGACCTATGTTTATTGTCGAAACTCAATTATGAAGTTTAATACCTCGTATCGTAACACTTTATAATTGATTTATTATTATAATACATATTTGCCAAAGATATTTATGTTTTATGTTATCTTTAGGGCTATAATAACTGGACTGATGGGATGTACGGATACTCTTGGGACATGATGGTTCATACTTGGGCTATAGACTCAACGATACTAAAAATTGTGGACAACGAAAATAATTTAGAATATTATATCGAACCTGATGAATACGCTCCGAATGGACGATGGTCTAGACATGGAGACATGTTGTACCAGTTCGCTAAATGCTTAAATAAGACTTTGCTATCAGAAACCGGAAAGTATTTACAATCAGGCATCTCGAAAAATATATCCCTCTATTTCGAAATTTGGGTGGATTTGAATTATCGATTTACACAGCGTATGTTCGATTCCAAAGTTGATATGCTGAAAGCGAAATGGTCACCATTTGAAAATGTGCCTTACTTGATGCCCATGTTAGACGAGGCAGAGCACTGGAGGACTCGACTGCAAGCTATATCTGAGGAGGTATATTCATGGCACAAAAACAACGAGGTCTTATTTTTTGCAGATGTCCCAGGTAGGTCTAATGATTAATAATATAACAATTTATCTCTAATGATTAATAATATAAGAAATTTTATTCTTGTTTAAAGGAACTTGCTTGTTTTTCCGTACCTACCTACTGATGATGAGAGATAACGAAATGAAACTAAAATAAACTACCTACTTAGATATTATTCCGATGTTTATTCAAAACATCAACCAGAAACAAACATCATTGTTTTCATGTTTTCGTTTTGTAGGTATTGATCTGAAATTTGCATTTATTTCTAATTACAGGTTACGAGTTAGAGAAGTTTATTACCTCGGAAGTGAGCAACGCGACACTGACGATTCTAGAAGGAGAAGTCGCCTACATGCCGAAACCAAACCGCTACGAGCACGGCTTCACCCAGAGATTGACCACAGGAGACAGCGTTGATTTAGACTCCGATTGTTTCCACAAAGTCCTCAACATCGGGAATACCCCTGCTTATTATATGTTTACTTTTAGATATAATACTGACATGGAAAACATTGAAAAACCAAAGCTACCAATCTTCAGAGAACTGGCGGATAGGTTGAACGACATGATTGTATTTGGTAAACTGATCTGTGAAAACTTCTATAAGATTTTGGTTGGATGTAATGGCAAATGTCTGGAAGTAGTTGATAAGTAATAAATAGGTATAAGTATTCTTCGAATTTGTAATTTTCTTATTAATAACTCAAATAATTATTTTGGACTGGTGTTTAATGTGATACACTGACATACTTGAGAAATGAAGTTATAATAGGTACCTATATTTTATTTTGGTACACATTTTAGTGGTCTACTCGCAAAATGACCTAAGTAATAATAATGTCCTAAACGCATAATTTCCTAAACGCATTATGTGTAGTGTCTATTACTATGAAATCTGTATGGGAACGCCATTTTGTTTTAGGTATTTTGTCGCATGTTTTGAAAACATGCCAGCAGGAGACTCGGCTTCGTTGACTGCATTATCACAAGACAGGGGTTGCCTAGTGTGAAATTCAATTGACACTAAATGTTTTAGGGAGTTTATACGCATGTTTGTGAACAACTTTTATTATGGGGCTACCTATGAAATGGCAAAAATGTGGGTATTCCATAATACACAATAAAAGGTTCGGAAATGACTACTTGGCAAAAGATTCGTGTTGCCTGGCTGGCCGGTGTACTATTCCAGATTTAAAATAACATGCTTAAACCTAAGAGGGCTTGGAAAATAATGTGTTAAGGTCAGTACACGTTTAGGACATTATGCCTTTAGGACTTTAAGCGTTTAGGTCTTAATGAGTTTAGGTCATTGTGAGTTTAGAACATTTTATAGAATTTGGATCATTATGCGTCGGGAGAATTTTAGTTAGATACAATAGTAACTAACTCTTTATATATTCTCATTTCACAATATTATTTACTGCTCTTGATTAGTTTGTGTGTTGTGTTACTATAATGTAAACAACTGAATTTAACCGGCAATGCTCCTGAAAATTGGATTTAAGTAATGTACAGTCCAGCAAAAAAAATAATAGAAATTAAATAAAATGGAATTAATAATTTTTCGTACTAAATTGTTGCCATTCATAGCCAATGTTGCCATTTAATTTTGAAATTTCATACAAAGTGGAGCCCTCATTTTTTGTCTACTCTTTTTTGCTGCATATAAGTTCATTTGTTCTGTTCGAAAATAAAAAACTAAAATTTGCTGCACTGTATGTCTGTGAATGGAAATAATGTGAACTTGGCTCAGCACTTCGGTGCATAAGAAGCATAGTTTGCAGATCCTACCTCCTATTTGGTTCCAAATTTATCTCTTTGTGTCGGACAAGAGAAACAACTTTTTAAATATTCTCAACTCAAAATATACTTTTCATCAAAACAATCGAGACACTTTAGTTTTCACAGTCAAATAAAATATGAAATCTATGAAATTAAAAGTTGAACGTAGAAGGATATCGAAATCTCGTAATAGTCACTATTGAACTACATAAGACATTTATTCCAAAATAAACATATGTCTTAGAAAATGTGATCCTTACAATACAAAACGCAAACTTGCAAGGTGTCTTTATTTTTCTGATGAAAAGTGTACACATTAATTTCTGGTCTTGATAAGTTTGTGTTGTGTTGCTTAATATTGGAAACAAATGAATTCATTACGTATGTTTAAATTAATTTGAACTTGGCTCAGAACTTCCGTGCGTAAGATGTAAGTATAATATTCAGGACCTACCCTCAATTTGGTTCCAAAATCTCTTTGGGTCAGAACTCGGAACGAAACAAGTAGGTATCCGAACTATTGAGTACTTCAATATGAGTTACTGAAAACTTGAAAACCAACAAACGATTTTTTACAAACTTTACTTTAACTTTCACATGAACTAGGCGGGAAAGTTTTTAAAATTAGCTTTCAATGAAACCCGGAAATCACCGAAGCATACCGACTTTAACCGACTGAGCAACGAATTATCTCAATTTTTTTTTTTTTTTTTTTGTTTATGGCACTAGCTAACTTTGTGCCAACGTCAAGTAAAAAGGTAGGGAAACAAAACGCGATCAAATATTATTATATTATAATTAAATTTTGAAAGGATAGTCAGGTATATAAAAATATAAACATATTAAATTTTTATATTATTAGTAGTAATAAATGATGATAAAACATTATAAAATAAAATAGGAAACATTATAAGACAAGACACTCGGGTAGGAAAAGGAACCTTGAGAGCCAATAAGTTGTGGAGAAAAGTAGACCGGTCATGAAGAGGACAAGCAAAAAATATATGATCCAAACCACCCACATCTTCCCCACACTCACACATATCACTATTAACAATGTTAAGTTTTGCCAAGTGGAAAGGGGTACAGACATGACCCAATCGCATTCGTGAAATTACAGAAATAACAGTCTTAGAACCCTTAACTTTAAAAAACCACGGTTTTAGGGGAATGTTCGGTTGAATTTTGAAAAATGATCTTCCTTTGACTGACTGCTATCTGACCAAAGCTCACTCCAAGAATTTTGAAGATAAACCTTGGGCAAAGCAGTCAAGTCGTGGACATAATTTGTAAATGGAACCATGTCACCATCTTGTATAGCCTCCTTGGCCAAACGGTCAGCCTTTTCGTTTCCGTTAATACCACAGTGACTGGGAATCCAAGAAAATAATACAGTTAAACCTTTGGACATACACAATTCAAGGCGTTTACGAATTTCAAACACGACTGGATAATAGGGTTTCATTTTAAACGGAAACTTTTCTAACGCCTGTAGAGCACTTTTTGAATCCGAAAAGATAACTGTTTTGTTCAAATTCATTAATAATATTAATTCCAATGCCTTCAGAATGCCCAAGCATTCACCAGTAAATACAGAAGATTCTGGAGGAAGTTTTACTTTTACTACTAATTTAAACTGAACAAGGAATACACCCACTCCAACACATTCATGAGACAAGGACTTTGAAGCGTCTGTAAAAATATGATAGCTGTCTTGCCAGTTTTCATTATCAATTGCTGACAAGAACTGAATATTTGCATTTAAATCTTGTTTACTTATACCCAAATCATAGCGTATAGTAGGTTGAACTAATAAAGATTCATAACTGGCAACAAACAGAGGCAAAACAGGAGAGCGGTAAATATGTTGTTGGATAGATGTAAATTTTCTGTAGCTTTGAACAAGACATGGAATAGATTTATTTCGCCAGTAGCGGGATGTTTCGATGCATTCCGATATGGCCTGAAGTTTCAAATGTAGAGGATGATTAGAAAACTGAAATGATTTGAACAAAAACCGGTCGCATAGATATTGCCTTCTTAACTTTAATGGAGGTTCACAACATTCTACTTGCAACGCGTTGATGGGGCTAGATTTCATCGCTCCAACAACAATTCGAAGAGCTTTTGCTTGAATTGAATCTAACTTTTTTAAGACCTTGCACGTTACCTCCTTCTAACAAAAAAGTTCCATAATCTAGAATTGACCTAATTAAAGCATTATATATGAGTTTCATAGAAAACGGATGAGCCCCCCACCAAACGCCTGACAAACATCTAATAATGTTAATTAGTCGCTCGCATTTAGACACGACATATTCAAAATGTGGAACACCAGTAAGCTTACTATCTAATATAATGCCTAAAAATTTAGCAGATTTTTCAACTGGTAAAATGTGATCATTGTATTTGACAGATATTGGAGGAATTCTCCTCATTCTGCTAAAGACAACAACACAACTTTTTGTTACTGATAAATCCAACCCGTTACGATCCAGCCAGCCTTTTAAAGAACTGAGTGATGACGAGAGTGAATTGCATGCGAGGTCTAGTGATCCATCTATTGAATATAAAAGTAAATCATCTGCATACTGTAAGATATTTACCGAATCATTTAACGTGGTTTCCAAATCGTAGGTGTAGATATTATAAAGTAAGGGGCTGAGGACAGATCCCTGTGGTAAACCTTTATAAACTGTGCGCGTAACTTTGTTCACATCGTCCATTATTAGTGATATAGTTCGGGCAGACAGTAAATTGAAAATAAAATTAATCAACATCTGGGGAACTTTAAGTTCTACAAGTTTATTTTTAAGAATTGAAATTATTACGTTGTCGTAAGCCGATGAAATATCCAAAAAAGCAGCAACTACAGACTTATTTAGGGAAAAAGCTAATCGAATATCTGTAGTAAGAATACTTAAATTATCGAGAGTACACTTTGCTTTACGAAAACCATACTGACTATTTGATAATAACTGGTTGTGCTCTATGTACCATTCTAACCGATTTTTTACTAAATGTTCTGCAATTTTAGAAAAAACTGTTGATAATGCTATAGGTCTAAATGAAGCGGCATCATCAGCAGGTTTATTTGGTTTTTTAATAGGAATGACTTCTTGTGATTTCCATGACGGAGGAATGTTACCAGAGATCATAACAGAGTTGATTAAATTTAAATAATAATTTAAAGTGATGTCACTGAGATTAACTAAAAGGAGTATGGAATGCCATCTTCTCCTGGTGGAGTCTTTAGCACTCGACAACACCCTTTTAATTCATATAATGTAAACGGAGAATCTAAAGAAGCTAAAGAACTAAGAGAATAAGATGGTAAAGGAAGCAAAGAATTGTTTTGGGACCGTAGGAGGAGCTAGTTTATCAAGGAAGTTATTGATTAACGATGATGAAAGAGCTAAAGATGAACATGAATCACGAAACGCAGATCTAAAACGTCTTATATTATTCCAGACTTCTGAAGGACATGTTGTAGGGGACAGTGAGGAGCAAAATGCTCTCCAACCATCTTGTTTTTTATCTCTAAGAAACTGCTGAGAAGTTCTCATAATATCATTTAAATTGTCCAAATTTTCATCTGACATATTGATAGCATACTCTCTTTCAGCTTCCTTTCTTCTCCTAACCATTTCCGAGCATTGATTATCCCACCAAGGCGGAAACGGTATCTTATCAGAGGAAATATGTTTTACTGGAAATAGCTGATCAGCGGCCTCTACTAAACATCGAGCTAAAGCGTTAGATGAATCAGTTTCACCACCTCGAACCATTTCAGGAATTTCTAATATTTTTCGCTCAACTAGGTTTTTGAATTCATTCCAATCAACATTATTTAACCTATATTTCATTCTGGGCTGGCGCCTTCGGGAGGTTGGGCATCTAAACAAAGTTGAAGGTATGAGAAGCGGAAAATGGTCACTTGCAAAAGTCGAAGGCAAAGGTGACCACGATAAACATGAAGCTAACGAAGGAGAACATATAGATAAATCAACAGCACTGGCGTTTTCATTAGGATTGGTACGACGGGTTGGAGAGCCATCATTTAATAAACATAAATTGTGCGCATCCAAAATTTCTATCAATCGCTCTCCACTATAATTTGTAATGCCACAACCCCACGATTGGTGATGACAGTTAAGGTCGCCTAAAACTATGACCGGTCCTGTTAAATGTGAAAGGATATTGTTAAATTCATCAAGAACATCATTTGTAGAACGAGAAAGATAAATTGAAACCACAGAGATGTTGTTGACCTTAATGCCAACTAGGTTAACAATATTATTATTAAAATTAAGAGGTGAAAAACTAATTTGATTAAATGAGACAGAGTTTTTAATGAGCATGGCTGCACCACCATACCCATCTAATCGATCATCTCGAAGACAGGTGTAACCAGGTATTTTGAAAACATATTCTGGTTTCAACCATGTCTCTCCTAAAGCAATTAAGATTGGTTTATATTTATTAATTATATAAATTAGATCACTTTTTTTAGGAATTATGCTTCTGCAATTCCATTGAATTATTGTGGAATCCATTAGAATTACTACTTAACATGTCAAAAATTTCTGTAATAGGGGCAACGTGGGACGGTTGTAATAAATTGGACTGCAAAAGAGTACGTATTAGTACAAGAATTGTATTTAGCATAGTTTCTGCAGATTGTGTTTCTTTTGGCTGAATCGCACAACCATTTTGAGTCTGGGGAGGTTCAAATTCTTTAATTATAGCATTGTGGGCAGCCCTATCGTATCCAGCTTGAGCTTTAGGGACTGACCGAGGCTTAAGGAAAATAGTTTTTTTATATGACGAGTGATTAGCAGATTGTTTAGCAGAATCGTTAATCTGAGGTTCTGTACGAGCAGAAGTTAAAACATCAGCGTAAGATTTCGAAATAGGCGGGAAGAGTTTGCTTGCCTCAAGATAAGACACGCAGCTATGAGCCATTGTGTGTTTTATTTCTTTTTGTCGAATAAATTCGGGGCATTTCTTATTAGTCGCATAGTGGCAACCGTCGCACATAACACATTTAGCCTTGTCATCTTCTTCAATGTCACAGTTTTCGCCTAGGTGGTCTTTTGCGCATTTAAAACACTTCGGAGATTTCGCGCGGCATTGCATTTTCGTGTGACCATATTTGCAACACCTAAAGCACTGAATAGTTGGATAAACATATACCTCTACTGGAAGCGCATTGTAGCATAAAAATAATCGCTTAGGTAAGACTTGGCCATCAAAAGTTATTACCACCGATTCGGAGGGTTTCCATGTGTTGTTGCCATTAATATTGACTTTAAAGTTCAATCGTCGTATTTTTATAATATTACCACAACCGATAGGAGTGGAGATATTACTTTTGATCTCTTCTTCACTCCAATCAGCCGGAATTCCACGAACCAAGCCCATACGCGTGACATGAAAAGTTGGTATAAACGCCTTGAATTTGTGCATTTCAAAAGATGACTTTGCAAAAATTTATTAGCGTCACTGAATTTTGAAAAGAAACGGTGCACCGGTTTCTACCGATTCTTTTGACACTTCCGGGAATTATGTTTTCAAACTGACTTTTCCTAAGGAAATTTCCAAACGCAATTGGGTGCAAAATGGTTCCATCATTAGGGGCATTTTCAATTTTTTGCACATGAATTAAAAAGGGAGCAACATCTGATGGCAGATATTCACTCCTTCCCACTTGGCGAAACTCTGTTTGTTGAACCTCTTGAGTATTATTGTCTTTACTGACTGAGTATTGTTTTGATTTTCAATAGATTGAACGTCATCTTTTATTGGTTGCCCATTACGTGAATCTTGCGGTTGCAAGGGAGCTGCTTGAGTTTTAGGGGCCCGGGGGGTTACTTTTTTCATGACAATAGTATTTTCATCAATATTTCCTATATTATCACATTGACAAATATTTTCGCCCACCTGTTGACCGTCAACTTTCTTTTTCCTTCGCTTAGAACAATCCCGACAAATCCGTATAAAGCGAGTCCGTTTCCGACCCGAATGACTCGTGTTATCACTGGTTCTTGACGACACTGAGCCGTCAGTATCCATTTTATTTAGTTCATCGTTCGAAACAATCGTAATAGAAACCGGTGTGAAGTTAGCAGAAAAAGTTATCAGAAAATGTATAACCCGACCAAATTGAGAAGGTCAAATTTAAAATTTTCTAAATTGCCTCAAAATGCTCGGAAATGCCTCGAATGTGATGTAGGATGACTAGAAATACAACATTACATGCATTTCAATCACATTCAGCCAGTAAATCGGCCAAAATGCCTCAAAATCTACACCGTACTTTGGGCGCGCAATACGCTCGTTTCCTGGGCTTATGGCTGCACTAAGGGTGCTTAAAACGTAACTAATAACACAGATATAGGCCTGTCCAACGTGAAAATATTAATACAACGACAAAAAACGTTAATTAACCTAAATCTAGTAACTTTGAGAAAACCATAGACAACTAGCCTACAGCTCGTTCGATTTCTCCCAATTTCCTCGGCTTTGCATAAACCTGCCAAATGAAATAAGATATTTCTAGATTCTTCTCAGCAATATCTATCCAACGAGGTATAACTCAATAGGATTGAAACGGAAGAGCTATACAAAATAATGAGATAAGTAAAAATTTTCTGCTGAGCAGAAAATACCATAGATAGGTCAATGATCCCGACAATACGAAATATTAACAAATTATTTCCAGGTTTGTAATTTGCTTAAAATGAAGCTTTAATTATACAGAAATACTAATTATTTTCATAAACATGTTGATGCTACTTTGATTTGGGTACTTAATAAACTCTCCACGAAAATAAATCTCGCTGTTATAATATCTTAGTCACTTAGTCGCGCTAACCTAGCATGTTACGTAGTTGATGTGGTATTCACAGATCGACAATTACATAATCTATCAAATGGTATACTTCATACGGGATTAGAATCTTCAGGTTTGGCAAAATATTAGAATAAAACGATATTTTCTGTTCAACCGAAAATACCCATAGACAAACCGACCTCAGGACATTGCCCCTGACTCCACAAGAAATAAGATGACCGGGCCAAGGTTATTTCCAGCAATGTTGCCAACGTAAATAAAATTTTAAATATGGCGCCAAAAGAAACTCGAAAGGCAGGTCAATGACCCCATATTTCGTAAACTTTAGGTATTCATTTTCTCAACTCCACAAGTAGATTCCAAAACGAATGTGGTATCAAACGATTTGTCTTATAAAAACCTTTTCAAAAAGGTACGACTCAACAGGCCTGATACGTTCAGGCTGTGTGATAACCTTGATATTATATTTTTTTTCTGTTGAAATTTGTTGTGCTCATATCTCAGCTCCACAAGCAGATTCCAAAACGAATGTGGTATCAAACGATTCGTCTTGTAAATACCTTTTCAAAACGGTATGACTAAACAGGCCTGATGCGGTCAGGCTGTGTGATAACCTTGATTATAAGTTTTTTTCTGTTGAAATTTGTTATGCTCATATCTCAGCTCCACAAGTAGATTCCAAAACGAATGTGGTATCAAAAGATTCGTCTGGTGAAGACCTTTCCAAAAAGGTATGACTCAACAGGCCTGATACGGTCAGGCTATGTGATAACCTAAAATTTGTTTTTTCTGCTGAACTTTGTTATGCTCAATATCTCAGCTCCACATGTAGATTCCAAAACGAATGTGGTGTCAAAAGATTCGTCTGGTGAAGACCTTTCCAAAAAGGTATGACTCAACAGGCCTGATACGGTCAGGCTATGTGATAACCTAAAATTCAATTTTTTTTCTGCTGAACTTTGTTATGCTCAATATCTCAGCTCCACATGTAGATTCCAAAACGAATGTGGTATCAAAAGATTCGTCTTGTGAAAACCTTTCTAAAAAGGTATGACTCAACAGGCCTGATACGGTCAGGCTGTGTGATAACCTTGATTATAAGTTTTTTTCTGTTGAAATTTGTTATGCTCATATCTCAGCTCCACAAGTACATTTCAAAACGAATGTGGTATCAAAAAATTTGTCTTGTGAAGACAATTCAAAAAGGTATGACTCAACAGGCTTGATACGGTCAGGCTATGTGATAGCCTAAAATTTATATTTTTTCTGCTGAACTTTGTTATGCTCAATATCTCAGCTCCACATGTAGATTCCAAAACGAATGTGGTATCAAAAGATTCGTCTGGTGAAGACCTTTCCAAAAAGGTATGACTCAACAGACCTGATACGGTCAGGCTATGTGATAACCTAAAATTTATATTTTTTCTGCTGAACTTTGTTATGCTCAATATCTCAGCTCCACATGTAGATTCCAAAACGAATGTGGTATCAAAAGATTCGTCTGGTGAAGACCTTTCCAAAAAGGTATGACTCAACAGACCTGATACGGTCAGGCTATGTGATAACCTAAAATTTATATTTTTCTGCTGAACTTTGTTATGCTCAATATCTCAGCTCCACATGTAGATTCCAAAACGAATGTGGTATCAAAAGATTCGTCTGGTGAAGACCTTTCCAAAAAGGTATGACTCAACAGGCCTGATACGGTCAGGCTGTGTGATAACGTTGATTATAAGTTTTTTTTCTGGTGAAATTTGTTATGCTCATATCTCAGCTCCACATGTAGATTCCAAAACGAATGTGGTATCAAAAGATTCGTCTAGTGAAGACCTTTCCAAAAAGGTATGACTCAACAGGCCTGATACGGTCAGGCTATGTGATAACCTAAAATTTATATTTTTTCTGCTGAACTTTGTTATGTTCAATATCTCAGCTCCACATGTAGATTCCAAAACGAATGTGGTATCAAAAGATTCGTCTTGTAAAAAACTTTCTATAAAGGTATGACTCAACAGGCCTGATACGGTCAGGCTGTGTGATAACCTTGATTATAAGTTTTTTTCTGTTGAAATTTGTTATGCTCATATCTCAGCTCCACATGTAGATTCCAAAACGAATGTGGTATCAAAAGATTCGTCTGGTGAAAACCTTTCCAAAAAGGTATGACTCAACAGGCCTGATACGGTCAGGCTATGTGATAACCTAAAATTTATGTTTTTTCTGCTGAACTTTGTTATGCTCAATATCTCAGCTCCACATGTAGATTCCAAAACGAATGTGGTATCAAAAGATTCGTCTTGTGAAAATCTTTCTAAAAAGGTATGACTCAACAGGCCTGATACGGTCAGGCTGTGTGATAACCTTGATTATAAGTTTTTTTCTGTTGAAATTTGTTATGCTCATATCTCAGCTCCACAAGTACATTTCAAAACGAATGTGGTATCAAAACATTTGTCTTGTGAAGACGATTCCAAAAAGGTATGACTCAACAGGCTTGATACGGTCAGGCTATGTGATAGCCTAAAATTTATATTTTTTCTGCTGAACTTTGTTATGCTCAATATCTCAGCTCCACATGTAGATTCCAAAACGAATGTGGTATCAAAAGATTCGTCTGGTGAAGACCTTTCCAAAAAGGTATGACTCAACAGACCTGATACGGTCAGGCTATGTGATAACCTAAAATTTATGTTTTTTCTGCTGAACTTTGTTATGCTCAATATCTCAGCTCCTTATGTAGATTCCAAAACGAATTTTGTATCAATAGATTCGTTTGGTGAAAACCTTTCTAAAAAGGTATTACTCAACAGGCCTGATACGGTCAGGCTGTGTGATAACCTTGATTATAAGTTTTTTTCTGTTGAAATTTGTTATGCTCATATCTCAGCTCCACATGTAGATTCCAAAACGAATGTGGTATGAAAAGATTCGTCTGGTGAAGACCTTTCCAAAAAGGTATGACTCAACAGGCCTGATACGGTCAGGCTATGTGATAACCTAAAATTTATGTTTTTTCTGCTGAACTTTGTTATGCTCAATATCTCAGCTCCACATGTAGATTCCAAAACGAATTTTGTATCAATAGATTCGTTTGGTAAAGACCTTTCCAAAAAGGTATGACTCAACAGGCCTGATACGGTCAGGCTGTGTGATAACGTTGATTATAAGTTTTTTTTCTGGTGAAATTTGTTATGCTCATATCTCAGCTCCACATGTAGATTATAAAACGAATGTGGTATCAAAAGATTCGTCTGGTGAAAACCTTTCTTAAAAGGTATGACTCAACAGGCCTGATACGGTCAGGCTGTGTGATAACCTTGATTATAAGTTTTTTTCTGTTGAAATTTGTTATGCTCATATCTCAGCTCCACATGTAGATTCCAAAACGAATGTGGTATCAAAAGATTCGTCTGGTGAAGACCTTACCAAAAAGGTATGACTCAACAGGCCTGATACGGTCAGGCTATGTGATAACCTAAAATTTATGTTTTTTTTTGCTGAACTTTGTTATGCTCAATATCTCAGCTCCACATGTAGATTTCAAAACGATTGTGGTATCAAAAGATTCGTCTGGTAAAGACCTTTCCAAAAAGGTATGACTCAACAGGCCTGATACGGTCAGGCTATGTGATAACCTAAAATTTATGTTTTTTCTGCTGAACTTTGTTATGCTCAATATCTCAGCTCCACATGTAGATTCCAAAACGAATGTGGTATCAAAAGATTCGTCTTGTGAAAACCTTTCTAAAAAGTGTGTGCTAGCTCTAGCGCTCGGTCGGTGGCAGGCGGCGAGCGGCCGCGGGTGGCGGAAAGAGGGTTCGAGCGTTGACCTCGAGCGTAACCGACGCATACGCTGCGTAGCGTAACGAATACATTGCGTAGTGGATAATAGGAAAAGTCCATTTTCTTAGATTACTGAAACTTTCCGGAAATATTTGAAAGTGTTTTCCATATAAGTGCGATGTCCTGCATACGCCCTATCAGTTTTCGGAAGGCTGTCCCTTACACCCTGTATACGGTTACATTTAATTAAGTACAAATCTCTTGAGGATTTTCTTTGTATCGGATTTTTTTTGTTGTTTCTATTCACTATTGGCTCCATAGTAATAGTTGTTCAGTTTCATAGTCTGCGCACGCCTACAAAGTTTTCGTCACACCGACCCTCACACCCCGTATTATTAGTCATAAATCCTATATCAAATCAGTCCTGTCGATTATCATTGCACTTATTTAGGTTTAACACGTTCCCGGACACTAAATCACACGACTTTGACACTACTTTTTTGTATGAAAAGCTATAGCAGTTCTGTCACATATGTTGCAATACGCGTTATTAAATTATGACACTAACTGCTAAAGCCTTCGACTGTTACCGCAGCTCTGTCATATGCAATAGTGAATAGACACTATTAAGTGCGGCAGAACGGCTATAGCAGCGAATGTTAATGCAGTTCTGTCTCCTGCTGCAGTCAGATGTTGCTAAAAATCGCGACAGAACTGTTCTAACAGCTGACCTGATTACTACCATCAGGCTCTTGGAAAGATAGACGTCTCCCAATATTGAAGTGCGGATCATAGGTTATCATCTATGTTTCAACTTACATCTTGTTTTGATCAGACATGTCTTGCTATTGATCAGGAGATTCCTTGAGACAAGACCGTAGGTGGCTCCAATAAATCATTGATTCGGCAGGATCTTTGGAAGATACGCATCGCACAATATCGATTTGAGGATCGTGGATCAACGTTGATATTTCTACTTCTATCTTATTTTCATTATAAAGTATTTTTTATCAGGGTAATTATGGCGTTTGTTATTTTATAAAGCTCTAGTGTGGATTTACAAGTACGTAGAAGTAAGCCATTTTTCCGTGGTAAAAAGCTACTTATTTATAATCTACCAGTTTTATCCAAGCTGCAAGCCATTAGGATGTAAATAAGTAACAAGAACACATGTTCAAACCCTTAAAATATTACTCAGTTAGTACAAGAGGGATGCTCAGCAAATTTCTGTTTTAGAAATTAGATATTTTTTCGAGGAAATAAGTAAATCATAATAATCAGGGTTAGTTTAGCTTTCTATTAGTCAAAGAATTTTAAAATTGGTCGGAATTTACGGAAATTATCGATAACATACACACAAATAAACTACAAAATTGATTATTTTCTTACTGTGATCTTTACCAATTTTAAGTATTTAGGTAATCAAATTGAATTCAGGATAGAGTATTTGAGTTTAAACTACAAATCTAATGTTATTACATCATTATAAAGCTAAAAATAGGCTACTGGCATCGATCAGAAATCCTTAAAATTTGGCGCGAAAACGGTCAAATAGACACGTCTGCTAAAAATGACACACGCCAGCCCAGGGGTGTCAGTTGTAGTTCCAAATTTCGACGCTAGTCGCTGCTATCGCTTATTTGACTGTGGCGGCAGAATTTAAATTTGGAATGAAAAAAAATATTGTCGAAGTCAATTCATCTGTGACAAAGACACTTCTATGACAAGACTTTTCAAAATTTCAACGTGGCGTCTGTTGTTGATTAAATTTTCGGTGAAATTTACGGAATTTTATAAGTAGTCCTCGCATTAATGAATGCTTGAGTTGATATCCTCACATAATCTAAATTTTGCTTTAGTGGATTTATTGGCGCATTATTTATTTCTCAAGTTGTTGATAAGAGATTCTACCTTCGCAAAACCTTCGGATGCGTGGACCTGAGGCGTGGACCATGACCTGAAACGTGGTAGGTAAGCTGTACCTTTTTAGGTTACGGGGTGATTACCTAAATATGATGATTCTTCATTTGGATATGCTTGCTCGTGGTTTTTTGTGTGTGCATAAGTGAGCAGAGCAATTTTTTGTGTACAATTTGCTGCATTTAATTATTTATTTAACATGAAGGGTTTTTTTTCAGATCAAAATGCTTTGAGTGACCATAATTACTTCAAGACCCGATCTTATGATAATGATGACGATTCTGACCTCACCTAATTTGTGGAAAAGCAAATATTCATGTGCAACCTTCGCCCATTTTGTGAACACTGTACAAGCTTCTACATCTACCTAAAACGCCAGGCCGAAATAACTTTATCATGTACCTATGTTGAATTAATTCTTTTCAAACATCGCAATGGAAATTTCCGATAAAACTCTTTGTAAGTGGTAATGTGGTAAGTTTGTAAACTACTTTGAATAAATGTATTTTGAAAATTTAATAAACTGACAATTTAATCCCATTTTCTGAAGTTTTATTCACAATTTCTTATTAATTTAATCAACATCAATACAGTATACCCTACAGTAGAATGCCGCAGTTTTATCGATAATGACCGCACAGCACTAATAATCGATGGCGATAAATGTTTCGATGGACAGCACTATTAATTATACTACCTTTTGGATTTACTATCTCCATATGGTCCTAATTAACATCTATGATTTATGCGCGACACTAGCGCCAAGAGATGAACAATAATGTAGTGGAATATGTAATCTGTGGTAGTGGGACAAGTGACTGTCGTATCTGTAGCTAGTCTACATATTTAAGTTCATCTGTGCGCCAGCCGACTGAGGAAACTTTCATACATCCGGGAATGGTATACCCGCTCTGTCATTTTGGGGGGTGAGGGGGGAGACGGGTAACACGAAACTTTGAACAGCTGTAAAAACTGTTCTAATTGACACTGACAATATTGGAAAAAGTTGCCCAGTGACACTAAAAAATGCTCTCCTTATTTTTGTATGAATGGAGCGCATGTCTGTACAGCTCTGGCTTAAAAGTAACCGTAAATTTGGTAGGCTCTAGCAGTTCTGTCACTAGACCAAGTGCAAAAGCGAATGCTATGACCATTCTGTCCGGGAACGTGTTAATTAAAAATAAATCTCGTATACTTATACATAACATACTACATTTGTGGTAGGTTACCACTTTAATGAAGCTTAACAACATTTCCTATTCTTATAGGTACTTATGATAATTTACTATAGGTACCACAAATATTCCCAAAATATTTTGGCACTATAATTATATTATTACAGTGTTAAATGAAAAGTTAATGTTGTTCAGTTTCATGAAATGATTCACCACTTAAGTGTATCTTCAGCTGGAGTATCTATACACGGAAACTCGTTCTCGGCGCGGTGGACAAACGCCCTGGGGACAGTGTACCGAAAACTTTGCAGGCATGATCAGATCATGAAACTGAACAACTTTTACTATGGAGCTCATAGTGGGAAACGAGAAAAATATCCGGCCTCCCATACAAAGTCAGTCAGCTGATCGTGAATGTTGTATGGAAGGTCGGATTTTTTTGTTTCACTATTGGCTTCATAGTAAAAGTCGTTCAGTTTCATCGTCTGCGCACGCCTACAAAGTTTTCGTCACACCGTCCTCACACCCCGTATTATTAGTTATAAATCCTATATCAAATCAGTCCCGTCGATTATCATTGCAATTATTTAGGTTTAATTAAAAATAAATCGCGTATACTTATACATAACGTACTACATTTGTGGTAGGTTACCACTTTCATGAAACTTAACAACATTTCCTATTCTTATACTTATGATAATTTACTATAGGTACCGCAAATATTCCCAAAATATTTTGGCACTATAATTTTTATTACAGTGTTAAATGAAAAGTAAATATTGTTCAGTTTCATGAGATGGTTCACCACTTGTGTGTAGCTTCAGCATCTATACCGAAACTCATGACAAATATTATTTAAAAATTTCTTTTAATTAATAAAAAGAAATTGTGTATACTTACACATAACTGAATTACGTATTAAACGTACGTACGTACTACATTTTTAGTACGTTACCACTTTCATGAAACTTAACAACAATTCCTATTCTTCTATTTTATGATTATTTATTATAGGCACCACAAATATTTCCAAAATATTTTGGCACTATAATTATTATTATGATTAAAGAGTTAATATAAAAAGAAAATGTTGTTCAGTTTCATGGGGTGGTTTACCACTTGTGGGGATCATGACGATTTACCGAATTCCCTGAATTACATAATATTAAGCGTTATTAAGTATAGTTATACATATTATTAGTTATAAATCCTATATCAAATCAGTCCTGTCGATTATCATTGCACTTATTTAGGTTTAATTAAAAACAAATCGCGTATACTTATACATAACGTACTACATTTGTGGTAGTACATTATGTAAAAACTAAAACTATTATGTAAACTCGTTCTCGGCGCGGTGGACAAACGCCCCTGGGGACGGTGTACCGAAAACTTTGCAGGCATGATCAGAACATGAAACTGAACAACTTTTACTATGGAGCTCATAGTGGGAAACGAGAAAAAATATCCGGCCTCCCATACAAAGTCAGTCAGCTGATCGTGAATGTTCTATGGGAGGTAGGAATTTTTTTCTTGTTTCCCACTATTGACTCCATAGTAAAAGTCGTTCAGTTTCATCGTCTGCGCAGCGCACGCCTACAAAGTTTTCGTCACACCCGTATTATTAGTTATAAATCCTACTTATATCAAATCAGTCCTGTCGATTATCATTGCACTTATTTAGGTTTAATTAAAAATAAATCGCGTATTACGTAATAAATTACTTTCACCCGCGGTGGCGCCGCCGGCCTACCTCCTGCCACGGGTTACCAGCAGCAGGAGGCGGAGCGGCGGCGACTGCCGCGAACGATGGCCGCGCGCGCTCCGCACCAAGCGCGCCTGGAGCCTCCAGCCGGCGTCGCGGGTCCGGCTCCGGCTGGCGTGGCGGGTCCGGCTCCGGCTGGCGTGGCGTGTTTGGCTCCGGCTGGCGTGGCGGCTGCGGCTGTCGGAGCCTCAGGCTCCAGAACGAGCTCGTGCTGTGCCTGAGCAGCAGGAGCCTGAGACGCAACAACAGGATGTGGCGCGGCCAGGGGCGCCGCATTCAGCACGGCACGGTACATGCGCCCCCGACCTCCGCTGCGGCCACGCCAACGCCCACGCCAACGCCCACGTGAATTTTCAGTAATAACTGGATGACTACGGTTCTATAAAAAAAAAGTTGTTACTTTTAATACCTCAGAGTTTTGCTCGTACCTTTCTGGAAAGGTCTTCACAAGACAAATCGAAGAAATTTGATACCACATTCGTTTTGGAATCTACATGTGGAGCTGAGATATTGAGCTTAACAAAGTTCAGCAGAAAAAAATATAAATTTTAGGTTGTCACATAGCCTGGCCGTATCAGGCCTGTTGAATCATACCTTTTTGGAATCGTCTTCACAAGACAAATCTTTTGATACCACATTCGTTTTGGAATCTACTTGTGGAGCTGAGATATGAGCACAACAAATTTCAACAGAAAAAATATAATATCAAGGTTATCACACAGCCTGACCGTATCAGGCCTGTCAAGTTGTACTTTTTTAAAAAAGGTATTTACAAGACGAATCGTTTGATACCACATTCGTTTTGGAATCTACTTTTGGAGCTGAGATATGAGCACAACAAATTTCAACAGAAAAATTATAATATCAAGGTTATCACACAGCCTGACCATATCAGGCCTGTCAAGTCGTACTTTTTGAAAAGGTTTTACAAGACAAATCGTTTGATACCTCATTCGTTTTGGAATCTACATGTGGAGCTGAGATATTGAACATAACAAAGTTCAGCAGAAAAAATATAAATTTTAGGTTATCACATAGCCTGACCGTATCAGGCCTGTTGAGTCATACCTTTTTAGAAAGGTCTTCACAAGACAAATCTTTTGATACCACATTCGTTTTGGAATCTACTTGTGGAGCTGAGATAAGAGCACAACACATTTCAACAGAAAAAATATAATATCAAGGTTATCACACAGCCTGACCGTATCAGGCCTATTGAGTCATACCTTTTTGGAAAGGTCTTCGCCAGACGAATCTTTTGATACTACATTCGTTTTGGAATCTACATGTGGAGCTGAGATAAGAGCACAACAAATTTCAACAGAAAAAATATAATATCAAGGTTATCACACAGCCTGACCGTATCAGGCCTGTCAAGTCGTACTTTTTTGAAAAGGTATTTACAAGACGAATCGTTTGATACCTCATTCATTTTGGAATCTACATGTGGAGCTGAGACATGAGCATAACAAAGTTCAGCAGAAAAATATAATATCAAGGTTATCAAACAGCCTGACCTTATCAGGCCTATTGAGTCATACCTTTTGAAAAGGTATTTACAAGACGAATCTTTTGATACTACATTCGTTGTGGAATCTACATGTGGAGCTGAGACATGAGCATAACAAAGTTCAGCAGAAAAAATATAATATCAAGGTTATCAAACAGCCTAACCTTATCAGGCCTATTGAGTCATACCTTTTTGAAAAGGTATTTACAAGGCGAATCTTTTGATACTACATTCGTTTTGGAATCTACATGTGGAGCAGAGATATTGAGCATAACAAAGTTCAGCAGAAAAACATACATTTTAGGTTATCACATAGCCTGACCGTATCAGGCCTGTTGTGTCGTACCTTTTTGGAAAGGTCTTCACAAGACGAACCTATTGATACCACATTCGTTTTGGAATCTACTTGTGGAGCTGAGATAAGTGCACAACAAATTTCAACAGAAAAAATATAATATCAAGGTTATCACACAGCCTGACCGTATCAGGCCTGTCAAGTCGTACTTTTTTGAAAAGATATTTACAAGACGAATCGTTTGATACCTCATTCATTTTGGAATCTACATGTGGAGCTGAGATATGAGCATAACAAAGTTCAGCAGAAAAAATATAATATCAAGGTTATCACACAGCCTGACCGTATCAGGCCTATTGAGTCATACCTTTTTGAAAAGGTATTTGCAAGACGAATCGTTTGATACCACATTCGTTTTGGAATCTACTTGTGGAGCTGAGAAATGAGCACAACAAATTTCAACAGAAAAAATATAATATCAAGATTATCACACAGCCTGACCGTATCAGGCCTTATTAGTCATACCTTTTTGAAAAGGTATTTACAAGACGAATCGTTTGATACCACATTCGTTTTGGAATCTACTTTTGGAGCTGAGATATGAGCACAACAAATTTCAACAGAAAAAATATAATATCAAGGTTATCACACAGCCTGACCGTATCAGGCCTGTTGAAACATACCTTTTTGGAAAGGTCTTCACTAGACGAATCTTTTGATACCACATTCGTTTTGGAATCTACATGTTGAGCTGAGATATGAGCATAACAAATTTCAACAGAAAAAAACTTATAATCAAGGTTATCACACAGCCTGACCGTATCAGGCCTGTTGAGTCATACCTTTTTAGAAAGGTTTTTACAAGACGAATCTTTTGATACCACATTCGTTTTGGAATCTACATGTGGAGCTGAGATATTGAACATAACAAAGTTCAGCAGAAAAACATAAATTTTAGGTTATCACATAGCCTGACCGTATCAGGCCTGTTGAGTCATACCTTTTGGAAAGGTCTTCACCAGACGAATCTTTTGATACCACATTCGTTTTGGAATCTACATGTGGAGCTGAGATATTGAGCATAACAAAGTTCAGCAGAAAAAGATAAATTTTAGGTTATCACATAGCCTGACCGTATCAGGCCTGTTGAGTCATACCTTTTTGGAAAGGTCTTCACCAGACGAATCTTTTGATACCACATTCGTTTTGGAATCTACATGTGGAGCTGAGATATGAGCATAACAAATTTCAACAGAAAAACTTATAATCAAGGTTATCACACAGCCTGACCGTATCAGGCCTGTTGAAACATACCTTTGGAAAGGTCTTCACTAGACGAATCTTTTGATACCACATTCGTTTTAGAATCTACATGTGGAGCTGAGATATGAGCATAACAAATTTCAACAGAAAAAAACTTATAATCAAGGTTATCACACAGCCTGACCGTATCAGGCCTGTTGAGTCATACTTTTTTAGAAAGGTTTTTACAAGACGAATCATTTGATACCACATTCGTTTTGGAACCTACATGTGGAGCTGAGATATGAGCATAACAAATTTCAACAGAAAAAAACTTATAATCAAGGTTATCACACAGCCTGACCGTATCAGGCCTGTTAAGTCATACCTTTTTAGAAAGGTTTTTACAAGACGAATCTTTTGATACCACATTCGTTTTGGAATCTACATGTGGAGCTGAGATATTGAACATAACAAAGTTCAGCAGAAAAAACATAAATTTTAGGTTATCACATAGCCTGACCGTATCAGGCCTGTTGAGTCATACTTATTAGAAAGGTTTTCACCAGACGAATCTTTTGATACCACATTCGTTTTGGAATCTACATGTGGAGCTGAGATATGAGCATAACAAATTTCAACAGAAAAAAACTTATAATCAAGGTTATCACACAGCCTGACCGTATCAGGCCTGTTGAGTCATACCTTTATAGAAAGTTTTTTACAAGACGAATCTTTTGATACCACATTCGTTTTGGAATCTACATGTGGAGCTGAGATATTGAACATAACAAAGTTCAGCAGAAAAATATAAATTTTAGGTTATCACATAGCCTGACCGTATCAGGCCTGTTGAGTCATACCTTTTTGGAAAGGTCTTCACTAGACGAATCTTTTGATACCACATTCGTTTTGGAATCTACATGTGGAGCTGAGATATGAGCATAACAAATTTCACCAGAAAAAAAACTTATAATCAACGTTATCACACAGCCTGACCGTATCAGGCCTGTTGAGTCATACCTTTTTGGAAAGGTCTTCACCAGACGAATCTTTTGATACCACATTCGTTTTGGAATCTACATGTGGAGCTGAGATATTGAGCATAACAAAGTTCAGCAGAAAAATATAAATTTTAGGTTATCACATAGCCTGACCGTATCAGGTCTGTTGAGTCATACTTTTTGGAAAGGTCTTCACCAGACGAATCTTTTGATACCACATTCGTTTTGGAATCTACATGTGGAGCTGAGATATTGAGCATAACAAAGTTCAGCAGAAAAAATATAAATTTTAGGTTATCACATAGCCTGACCGTATCAGGTCTGTTGAGTCATACCTTTTTGGAAAGGTCTTCACCAGACGAATCTTTTGATACCACATTCGTTTTGGAATCTACATGTGGAGCTGAGATATTGAGCATAACAAAGTTCAGCAGAAAAAATATAAATTTTAGGCTATCACATAGCCTGACCGTATCAAGCCTGTTGAGTCATACCTTTTTGGAATTGTCTTCACAAGACAAATTTTTTGATACCACATTCGTTTTGAAATGTACTTGTGGAGCTGAGATATGAGCATAACAAATTTCAACAGAAAAAAACTTATAATCAAGGTTATCACACAGCCTGACCGTATCAGGCCTGTTGAGTCATACCTTTTTAGAAAGGTTTTCACAAGACGAATCTTTTGATACCACATTCGTTTTGGAATCTACATGTGGAGCTGAGATATTGAGCATAACAAAGTTCAGCAGAAAAAACATGAATTTTAGGTTATCACATAGCCTGACCGTATCAGGCCTGTTGAGTCATACCTTTTTGGAAAGGTCTTCACCAGACGAATCTTTTGACACCACATTCGTTTTGGAATCTACATGTGGAGCTGAGATATTGAGCATAACAAAGTTCAGCAGAAAAAACAAATTTTAGGTTATCACATAGCCTGACCGTATCAGGCCTGTTGAGTCATACCTTTTTGGAAAGGTCTTCACCAGACGAATCTTTTGATACCACATTCGTTTTGGAATCTACTTGTGGAGCTGAGATATGAGCATAACAAATTTCAACAGAAAAAAACTTATAATCAAGGTTATCACACAGCCTGACCGCATCAGGCCTGTTTAGTCATACCGTTTTGAAAAGGTATTTACAAGACGAATCGTTTGATACCACATTCGTTTTGGAATCTGCTTGTGGAGCTGAGATATGAGCACAACAAATTTCAACAGAAAAAAAATATAATATCAAGGTTATCACACAGCCTGAACGTATCAGGCCTGTTGAGTCGTACCTTTTTGAAAAGGTTTTTATAAGACAAATCGTTTGATACCACATTCGTTTTGGAATCTACTTGTGGAGTTGAGAAAATGAATACCTAAAGTTTACGAAATATGGGGTCATTGACCTGCCTTTCGAGTTTCTTTTGGCGCCATATTTAAAATTTTATTTACGTTGGCAACATTGCTGGAAATAACCTTGGCCCGGTCATCTTATTTCTTGTGGAGTCAGGGGCAATGTCCTGAGGTCGGTTTGTCTATGGGTATTTTCGGTTGAACAGAAAATATCGTTTTATTCTAATATTTTGCCAAACCTGAAGATTCTAATCCCGTATGAAGTATACCATTTGATAGATTATGTAATTGTCGATCTGTGAATACCACATCAACTACGTAACATGCTAGGTTAGCGCGACTAAGTGACTAAGATATTATAACAGCGAGATTTATTTTCGTGGAGAGTTTATTAAGTACCCAAATCAAAGTAGCATCAACATGTTTATGAAAATAATTAGTATTTCTGTATAATTAAAGCTTCATTTTAAGCAAATTACAAACCTGGAAATAATTTGTTAATATTTCGTATTGTCGGGATCATTGACCTATCTATGGTATTTTCTGCTCAGCAGAAAATTTTACTTATCTCATTATTTTGTATAGCTCTTCCGTTTCAATCCTATTGAGTTATACCTCGTTGGATAGATATTGCTGAGAAGAATCTAGAAATATCTTATTTCATTTGGCAGGTTTATGCAAAGCCGAGGAAATTGGGAGAAATCGAACGAGCTGTAGGCTAGTTGTCTATGGTTTCTCAAAGTTACTAGATTTAGGTTAATTAACGTTTTTTGTCGTTGTATTAATATTTTCACGTTGGACAGGCCTATATCTGTGTTATTAGTTACGTTTTAAGCACCCTTAGTGCAGCCATAAGCCCAGGAAACGAGCGTATTGCGCGCCCAAAGTACGGTGTAGATTTTGAGGCATTTTGGCCGATTTACTGGCTGAATGTGATTGAAATGCATGTAATGTTGTATTTCTAGTCATCCTACATCACATTCGAGGCATTTCCGAGCATTTTGAGGCAATTTAGAAAATTTTAAATTTGACCTTCTCAATTTGGTCGGGTTATACATTTTCTGATAACTTTTTCTGCTAACTTCACACCGGTGTAATAGAAGAACCTACGGGGAGATTCAGGCCAGGCCAAAACCCGCCTTTACCCCCCCGAGCTTCATCGGGGGGCTCGTGCATACAAAATTTACAATCGTTCAAATATGTACAAAACTTACCTAATCCACAGCAAAAATACACAAACTATGTAATATATACACTAAATAATAATAATATTTACAATACCAGACTATCCTGATACATTTACACTATTAAAATTAAATTTTAATTTTCCAAACACGAAAATACGTCCTGTTACCACGAAGTTTCCCGCGCTTTTCTATCTCAATTTTTCTTACATAGAGAATCTCGTATAAGTCTATCCTGCTCTAATGTTGTCACAGACATTTCGAATGTGACGTTATGACGTAACCGGATATCTAGATTTCTGAACGAGCTTAGGTCTTTTCTAGGTGCAATTTTACTAAATTTGTTTTTAGTTTACTAAATTACTTTAAAAAGTAGAAGAATGGTAATATTTAGAACTCGTTTGCTACTTTTAGCTTTGTATTGTTGTATCTATCTCAGTATGATGTGTTTCATTCATTACTGAATCATTCAAAATTATTCTGATATAGATAAAATACAAACATAACATAACATGAAGGATGTTAGAAGGTCAACGACACTTTAAAAGACCTAATTTTGAGGGGCGGGCTCTTGCCACTGGCTGTCATTTGTCAGATCGAAATGCGACAGACAGGCCAGGCAAGGCTCGGCGTGGCGTGAAGCGAGTTCATTCATCCATCTATTCCTCTTGCAGCCGTGACGAAAAGATCGGGCCCGGGCCGATGCCTCGTCATCATCGCAATAAATAGGCAACGTGAAGTCACTCCGCGACCATTGCCGGAGCCAGTCGCGCGCTGGTGGTACGCCTCACCGCCCTCCGAATATTGACATTTCCATCTGTGATATAACGATACCGCGATATCTCGTTGAATTTTAGGTTAATTTCTTCGCCGGTGATATTCAGTGCTTCTTATTGTGCCCTGCGGTGGCGCGCCGTTGTTACTGTACAGTGAAATTATAGACATAACCTTTTTGTAAGCATGGAGTCCAATTCGATGACTTACAACCTGGACATCACGCCGAACTATTCGTACATCTTCGAGTTCGAGAATGACTTCATTCATCACAACTACAGGAAGTGGATGACAGAGAATTGGACTGTGGCGTTTTACTATGTCGGTGTTTACATGGCGTTTATATTTGGAGGACAGTACTACATGCAGAACCGACCCAGGTAAGAGCAGTTTCTCATTCACGTGGCGTCAGTAATGCTCACGGTTTCACTCACATGATCTACAGTCGTGATTTTATGTTTCATTCGCATTCCAATGAGAATGAGCATCAAAACAGTTGCAGAAAGTTGTATGTTCTGAACAGTTCAGAAAGTTGAATCTGTTGAGAATATCTTAGGTAATGATATAGATTTCTCTTTTGAATTGGTGTTAGGTAATGACTCTCACTTTGGACAGTAAAAAAGAATTGAGATCTTTTTTTACTTGCATCGTAAACCACACAATTATGTATGTTGCATTGGCAAAGTAATCTAGGTACCTACTAGTTGAATAACAAATTAGAACAGGAAAGGAACTGAGATATAAAAACAGGAAAAACAATTTAATTGAAATAAATTAATGTTTTTTTCTACATAATTTATGCAGCTTGATATTATTCCTGTACCTCATAGTTAAATGCTAATTCATTATCTGTCTTAATTGAGGCTTACACACAATAAATTTTTATTTGCAAGTATTGAATAAATCTATATTAATTTATACTTGGAATGTTAAAAAAGTTGGATTAGATATTGGTATAACATAACAAATAGACCTACTTAATCGTATTTACTTATCTATATAGAATTTTAATATCTTCTGTTTATAAGAGGTGTGCTTGACAGTTACCTGCAGCTACCAGTTTTTCAGAAGGTAATAGGAATCAGACTTGGTATTAGATGTTTTTTGGCAGCAACAAGTAGCCCAAGCTGTTTTGAAGAACATAACTCTCTAAAATTTAAAGTATTTTAAAAATTTCTTGGTTATTTGTTGGTTATTAGATACTGACAATGTAAACTTTATAGAGAAAGAGACTTGTGGGTCACTCAACAAGTCATATCTACTTGTATTCAAGTCAATATGCACTTGTAAACACAAAACACCATTGAACATCAAACTGGCATACCCTCATGTTAATCCAATGTTGGGTAGATTTCCGCCCACATTTGCTTTCATTGGTTCGGATGCAGGGTAGTTTGATAGAAAACACATAGGTTAACCACAAAAAGTTAGACCAGTGTTGAATATCGAACACTTTTTGTAGTAAGGCCCATACTTTTTACGTAGCTGGATGTAATGTGATCTCAATACATTAAACACTGAATATTCAAATACCTGAATATTTATAATTGTTTTTTTACCCGACTGCCTCAGAAGGAGGGTAATTTGTTTTGAGAGTATGTGTGAATGAGGACAAATAAATTCTTTTTTTAATGAGCTACATCCTAAACAACTTGATTGATGTACACATGTAAGGTGTCGTTAGAATTGTCTCTGCAGCACAGTGCAAGTGATACAGAACAGACTATATTAAATTGAATAAATCAAAAATGGTGGATTATATGCCAAATAAAACTTACAAATCACTTCACCTGGGTTTTGTTTTTTAATTGAATTATGCTTGAATTGAAAATAATTAATTCATTAGTATTATGTACACATAAATATGAAAGCAGTATGATTAACACCACTAAAACCTACATATTTTAATTTATACAAATTAATTACTTTTGCCATGTTAACAGTTTTCTTCTTAGATAAGATTTGATTAATGCTGGTTGTGTTGCTTGTATGCAACCACAATGTCCTTTTAATATATTAATGAATGATTTGTAATGATACAACTTCAACATATTTTAGTTGTAGTATATTTAGGTTTGTAATTAACCCGACGTTTCACTTTGGAGTGTCCAAAACATCGGGTTAATTACAGTGTCACTTTGCAGTGTCCGTGGTCATCTGCTGACCCTGACCGACGACAGACACTGCAAAGTGCCCGAAACGACAGGTTAATTACAAACCTAAATATACTACCTACGAATAAAATCTGTTGAAGTTGTTTTATTACGAGTGATAGTTGTACAAACAAAAGAAAATATTATGAATGATTTGTTTGAAACCAGCAAAAGCTTTTAAATTTGTCATTAATATAAGTAATATGATGATGATGGAATCCTGTTATCCCTCACTAGGGACAAAGGGCTCTCAGAAGAATTCACCACTTTTCTCGATCTTGGGCGACATCCTCCAGCTACTTCCAGCCAAGTCCAGTGGATGCAGCCTCCTTGTCCACTGAGCGCCGCCACGTATAAGTAATATGGAGATTTGAAAAGTACTGATGCCATATAGAATTCTGTATGTAGTTTTATAAATTTAATAGGTACCTATATTGAATACAAAATTTTAAAACACTTTCCGTGTTAGGTATACAATTCTTCTACCGGGAGAAGATCGAGCCCTGCCACACGTTGGTGTCCAAGGTGAACTTGCTTAATTCGCCGGTTAGGATAGAACCGCGGTAGTCCAGTTGGTAGTGGCGTCGGCAGTACAGAATGCCGAAACTCGCAGTCTTAAATCCTGCCTGTTGTGGTAGAAATGTATGCAAGTTTTCCGAAAATTGAATAGGTAGGGTAAATATGCCAAATCCCGGCACCCCGGATGCATTTTTCAACTTTGACTCTCTTTAGCTTCTTCAAATAATGTCCCATAAATATGTTTGATACATTTTTAGGTAGCTTTTTCTTTCTTTCTTTAGGTAGCTTATTTAACCTTTTTTCAAAAGTAATGCTTAAACTTTTGTAAAATACGAGCGTTAAAAAGAAGGAAGCGTTTAAACTCGGGAAGGGCGAAAAGCTCTAATGTCGGCCGTTTTCAGTCTATTTCCGGCCACGATTTTGTCAAATCCCGGCCGTGTAAAGGGTGCTCCAGAATGAATAGATAAAATCCATGTTTTATTGAATAATGGACTTGAAAATAATTTATTTTGTTAGTTTCGTAAGTACATAATATGACTTACATGAAAATAATGTAAAAATGAATAAAACACAAAGAAAACAAATAGAAACTCTTTCGATGTTAGTTTCGAACATCCTGTACATCACCCTGCAAGTAATTGGAGACGGCCGGCTTTACGTTGTTCGGAAAATCTAATGTCGGCCGCATTTTAAGATCTCAATTGATATTAAACTAGACCATGTAGCCCCGGCCGGTTTTTGAATAGGAGATGCATAAACAGTAAATCTACAATACGACATGAACAATTTCATCTTTAAAACGATAGCCTTAAAATAAATGAAATTATAAAAATGGAATCAAATAGCTTATACTCGGCCACCGGCCGAAATTTGAAAATTTACGGAAATCTCAATCCCAATACCGGCCCCCCTAATTTATTCGTAATTAAGCAATAAAATAAATTTAAAATGCAGTTAAAATATAGTTTTGACAATCTTCTAATAGATATGATGCAATAAAATTGTCAAAACCTTTTCCTTCCCTTCATAAATGCAATGCCCAGAATGGACGTGAAGACCTTCGATCTTACTTCTTCTCGAACAAACTGTCCGATCCAGCGCCTCGGTCACAACTAACGTCTGTTGCTCGAAGTGTGAGGTGGGTAAAGGATTACCAATGGTTTTTTAGGGAAGCAGATATAATCAGGTTGTAAATAGAGTGAACACGTTTTAAGTTTATCCAGTATTTTGGGAATGCAAGCCAAAATTGTGAAAAAGGCCGGGATTAGGCGGGGGGCCGGAATTCGGCATATTTACCCTATAGTTTTTTTGCCTGATAGGTACATTTATTTTATTAATGCAACAAAATTGTATAAAGATAAAGTTGATTATAAACAGGTGATATGGTGTGATGTTTATGTTATCATTCCTGTTATCACACAATTTGCTACTTCTAGGTAACAAAACTAATTAGCACAATTTCCAGAAAAAGATAAACCAGGGTTAAGTTCAAGGCTATCACTGACTTGATATTTAAGTTGCGTATTCATTTGCGCTGGTTTGGCAACATTTGGATAGCAACATTATTGCTAAACAAGTTTCTGGGTGTTTGGTGATCTCGCAAAACACTGTTTCAGATACAAAGTTTCTACTGCTACATTGTATGGAATATGTTTGTTGCTTTCAAACTTATGTTCAATACCACTGTCTGAACAAATTTTCCCGAAATATTTGTAATAAATATTCACCTTTCATTGCTGATCTTGTAATATTTAACTACTTAAACTTTTGACTCCTATTTTATACACAAAGCTTGAAGAATAATTTATCATAAAGACTTATCTATTTGCATAAAAACAAATATTTGTAAGTTAATATCATTAACCTTAATATTGCACTTTCAAAGTCTTAACAAAGAAGTCTTAATAATCAGCATCAAAGCTAAATACATTTAAATAATAACATCTGCTTAAAGGTGCTTGTTTGAAATGTCTACAAAACATAGAGCAAGCCAAGTCCACTCTCTAGGTTAGGGGGTAAATGGGGGGAGTGGGGGGGAATAGGGGAATGAAAACGGGGGTGAGGGTTTATGAATGAAACTCCGCATCTGATCTGCAACATTACGTAAGAGAATTTATCAACTCTTCAGTGCTTGAGATAAAAGCGCGACTTTTTTTATCGTCAGAAAATCTTGTATAGGTTTTTTGAAATAGGTTGATCTTGGTACTAACAGCAGCATATCAAACTATCTCATTTTATACTGCTTTTCATGTGTTCATCATGTTGTCTGTGATATGCAATAAATATTTGAAATTGAAAAACAATAATCAGTATGAGTTGGTACCTATAATGGTAGATTTATGTGCTGCTGATTGTACCCACCTAGCTACCTAAATATCAATCGTAAAACCTGTGTTTTATGGCCAACATAAATACAGCGATAAGTGTATTTGGTAGGTAATACAATATTACCGTATTTGTTTTCACTATTTATAGTTTTAGAGGGGTCGTAACCGGTTTCACCGCTGCAACTCATATTCCCGCGGGAAAAGACATTTTATGGAATGAGTTTATACATATAAACCTTCCTCTTTAATCTCTACCTATTTAAAACTCGACATCAAAATCCGTTGCGCGGTTTAGTAGTTAGCGAATTCCACGACAGACAGATAAACTCAAAAAGCGACATAATTTTTTACTATGTACCTATTATAAATTAAATAATGAGAAAATTGAAAAATTCACTAGCGACCGCCGGGACTTGAACCCGGGACTGTGGATCAACGTTCCACCGCTCTACCGACTGAGCTACGGGCGCCTAGCGGACCCAAGTGAATCTTTCAACCTCTTGATGCTCGTCTCGAAGCGACGATTAAGCGACATCTAGTAGTAGTTTTTACCTTCAAGATTAAAGGAATTGTGCTAGTGAATTTTTCAATTTTCTCATTATTTAATTTATGAGAATAATATAGCGCTGTGAGTGCATTAAAGATTCCAATACATATGTACCTATTAATTCTAGATCCGCTAACTGAATGAATTATCTGTCTAATCTATCTAATCCTGACAATAAATGCAGTCCAAAAGCATTTATATGCATAACCTTTAATCTTGAAGGTAAATTGTAAAGAATACCAGACTTTGCATTGCCAAAACTCGCGAACCTGTTTTAATTGTTTCGAAAGTAGATGAAGCAGGAACAATATCATACTTAGTAGCAGGTTTTACTGCGTCGTGCATTCATCGAGTAGTTTACGCGTGTAAATCAAGATGTGCGGACTGCGGAAGACATCTTTAACTTATCGAAATGGTATACATATCTTATCTTAGACATGCTCATTTCTATTCGGTACATTTCGAATCACATGTAGGTAGGTACATGTATCTCGAACCCGGCATATCATAATCTTCTCATTTTTAATTTTAAGAGACTTCTCACTATTAACGTCCAGATCGGGGAAGGGTCTGAACAATTTCATAAAAACGTATTCCCCTACCTTCTTAACGATACTATCTCTCGGGACAATATCTCGGGATATAATAAGATTTCTACTAAAGGCATGCCTCTTTTTCGTCAACCAAACTTGTAGCACCTTAGATAAATCAAAGAGTAAGGTTTTTGTTCCTGGATGTCCCTGAAACTGGATGTTTTGTTGAATACACGTGCACGCAAAACGTGCCCGATTCTTGACACCAGGTTCTGATAGAATTGCTCTGGTTTCAGTTGTAAATTGTTTAGTTATTGTTATGGTGATTGTAAGGTTTCGTACCAAGACGTCTGGCAATAATTACATACTATGTTTTGAGAACATACGTTATTTGTAAAATTGTACCTCAACAAATAATGTAACAATGATTTGGTGGAGATATAAGTCACGAGTGACCAGTTTTTGTATGAACAAGCAGATGTATTGTTGTATTTTGCGATAAAAATCCGCCATCCTGAATTAATAAATTTTTGATGTAGCCACTAGCCAGTGTCACTCGCGCTGCTGAGACGAATCTAACGATATCTCACAAGTTAAGATCTGCCCAGCCGTTTGGGCTGTAGAACGTGATCACGAATTTCTTGTCTACATACAATACATACTCTCGAAAAACGGCTTTGTCTTTTCTGAAACTGGTCACGAAGCGTCGAAGTTTCTCAAAGAAAATCCAGTCCAGACGTCTCTTCCTGACCGTCTATTTTTCCTTTCATCGGAATTCTATATCGTAAATATATATATCCAGTACAACCTGTTTGCAAGTGTCACGAAGTAACCAGTACCACGACTTGTTACATCATACAACATAAGTATGGAGAAAAACGCTACTACTTACACTAAATGGGGATATAGGTTAGTAAATAAGTTCCTTGTAGACTTGCGTGTTTGAGCAAATGATCTTACTTGAAGAAAACGTTTTCTGAGTTTGCTAGCATTTTTCCAATCTTGTTGAGGTATTTTTATTACAAACGTCAGAAGCTAAATTGCATGAATGCTCATGTGAATCAATGCCAAGACGAGTGCATGCATGTGGCTTAGCCTATGAAAATGATAATAGATCTCAGTTCAAGTTCTAAATCCATATGCATTCTATCAACACTCCTTCATAAATCCTACATCTCGTATCATACCACAAAAGGAATTCCTTTTATTTTGTGTTATGAAAATATCTAGTCTCCAGTAGTATGTTATGCTAATATTTTGTTTTGAAACGGCGAAGCCATGCCAGATATTATGGAAACATCCTTTTTTATTTTCTGAATAACATCATATGCCTGCCCTTATCCCAAATCATTTGGGGTTGGTGCAACATGTTTTTTAGAGAACAAAATCATGTACCTACTTGTGTCATGGAGCCTTACTAGTAAGTAATAAGTATGTAATATTTTATTTACGCCTTTAATGAGGGAAATGCGAGTCTACGTGCGGTTATAATAACATCGAGATTACCTAGCTTAGCCAAATATCTAGTTATTGGATGCAAGCCAAAGAGAACTTCCAACTATTTAGCAGCTTCCCAATAGCACAGAAATACATACATATATCACGCCTACGTCCCTAGCGAGGTAGGCAGAGCGTAAACGGCTGTAAAAAACGGACACGAACATCACGTTTGACAGAAGTACCATTCACCATGGTGCCATGTTGTCAGCCTGTCGCCTAAAATCGCAATACACATCAACTCTCAAATCCCTAAGTCGCTTCTTACGACGGAAAAGATATAGGGTGATGCTATTCTAAGCTGGCACCACACGGCATCAGTAAAGCGTTCTGTAGTATTATGTACATCTAGTAAATCTATTAATCTTTTGATAAGCCATCATCAGTGTAGATAAATACTTTCTAAAGAAATGTTTGCTACAAAATTAGGTGTTGCGTATTATAATGACAACTTTTTATCTGGTTTGGGAAAGAAAGTTTATAAAAAAATAACGTTTTAACTACCATATCGCAGTAAGAGTGTCATTAGAAAGATAAAAAGATCACCCGAGGTTTTGAATGTAGATTATGTAAGCCTTCCGAGAATAGACATAGCAACATAAATAATTTATGCACACTGAGCGAACACATTCACTTACATTCACACTCTCAAAGCGCTCCAAAGCATGCACATGGTTATAATAAGTGTCCACATATTTTCTGAAATTATAGCAGGCTGATTGCAGAGTACGATCTACAACATAATATAGTCTCAAGACAAACGCAACAGGAAAGTATGTGAATCAATGTGAATAATACAGATATACTTTTGACAGACCTATTGCTCATCGTAGCAAGTAGTCAGATCGGTGGCTATCGAAAATAAGTCCGATATCTGATATGTTAATCCCATTATTGCCTCTTACTGGGCTTAACTATTATAATAAACCGATTAGTTTAAGACAGAGTATTATAGTAATTTTTTCCTTTACATCCTAAAGGTATTCATCAAGGAGTGGCATATAATTTACTACAGTACTTATAAGTGTGGTAAAGCGAAAGCGGTTTTCACCCTTGAACATGAAAAGTACAAACATACCTAGCTCTAAAAACATAACCCTCGTTCTGAGGCAGTCGGGTAAAAATAACCCGTACGCAGTTCGGTGTAAGACACACTCTCTCTCTCTCTCTCTCTTCGTGTGGAACACCGAGTCGTTCAACGACCCGATGAACCCTGGTGTCAGAGTTTTTCAACCGCCTACTACAAGTAGCAGGCCTCTGACGTGGTTTTGTAACGACCGCCATCATAGACAGCCACCGGGACCGACGGCTTAACGTGCACATCCGAAGCACGCAACCATCTGACTTTTTCGACAATCAGGTGGTAGAGCATGCAATGTCCTAAAAAGGCTGGGAACAAATTCAAAAAGTGGTAAATATCTACTTTGTGAGTGACCCCACCGGGAATTGAACCCGGAACCTTCTGCGTGGCAGGTGTAAGACAATCGCGTCATAGAATGCCACGCGACAGTGTCGTCGACGTAGACAATCGGCTTACAGGGGTCTCCGACCTCGCGAACACGGATTATACCACTGACACTGGTTGCAATACGATAACCTTTGTTTTATGGCTTAGTGGAATAATGTAGGCTTAGCTTGGATCGGGTATACATAGGTACATTCATAAATTACGCCTCTTTTCCGAAGGGGTACGCAACCAGGCAGAGACGTCATCCTTCCACTTGCTACAACTCTGACAAACCTCGCGTACCTTTCGTCATGCACGCTAGAGAACCTTTACGACGTCGCTGACGATGCAGTATCCTAGCCGAGCATTCATCCAAATAAATTTAACACCAAACCTAAAAAAATACACCTCTGTCACTTCCTCGTATGGGAATTAGTTTCCCAAAAGTGGTACTGAAAAGTATTTACAACTTAGCGCAGGCAGGCTATTTCGGCCTATAGGCACTATTAAGTAGTTTTGTGAATTTCGAACAGCTGCGACGAGAGTCCTTATCCATATAGATATGATAAATAGTGTAATCCGGATATTAGGTATTCCTTGATAATATCTATTCACGAATCACGAATAAGTCAGCTGGTAAACGGCTGATCGCTTTAGTTTACATGGTTTACATTGCATATCTTTTTAGATCAATAAACCACACAGTTTAGTTCGTTTAATTTGTAGACATTTTTCAGGGCTATTACAGAAATATTATGTATCACAATTAGGGACAGGTTGTCAGCATGTCGCCTAAAATTGTAATGCACTTGTGTGAGACCCTTAAGACCCTTACGACACCCGCGGAAAGGAATTGGTGCCTTCAAGCGACACGGACTTACTACCGTCCGAATCCGAGCCGGGGGTAATATTCTCACATGAAAACAATGTGTTTAAATGTATCCTTGACGATGATGATGCGCACAGAGTACCAAAATGTCATTCGCGGGTAGCGCTGCGCGAAAAAGGTTTCATTTGTCTATGATGATGCCTCATGATCACTTATCTCAAATGTTGTTTATCATGGAAGTCGTGATTACCTCGTGGGATGATAATTTTGATTGGAAATGCAAACTGACGTCCAGTTTCGTCAGTGTTGCAATCACCAACAACAACAAGTTTTTGATTAAATTCGACTTTTGACATTTTGTTTACCTGATTCGCTGATGAGTGGAATATTTCCGTACCTTAATTTAACCTTCGTAATTGAATCAATAACAATACATTGTACCTATAAATTGAAGTCGTTTTTGCATTGCTCTGTCTGTCTGTCGTCGAATTTGCTAACTCCTCCTAAACCATACAACGGATTTTGATGCGGCTTTTGTAATAGATAGATTAGGGGTAGGTTAATAGGTACAACGAAATTCAGTTGCAACAAGTATAATTATCAAGAGTTTTATCTGATTGAAACAAAAATAAAACGAAGTGTTTGGGATCTTAAAATGATCGTGGTAAATTAAAACAAATAAATAAATATTCAACATAACTAGTTCTCGTCACTTCTATCTAACTAAACTAATCAAAAACTCCGGCCCGAATCTTCCAAGCGCTCTTTTTTTGTTACAAATAAGATATCCTTGCCTTGGTTCTTTTAGCTTAAAACATATAGTGTAAAAATTGGCCAACCAATTACTGAATAAAATAGGCACGCACCTATTTTATTTGCATTGACTTAATTCCTAATTTTATTGTAGTCTGGGACTTCTGACCTACAAGAGCCAAACCAAACTTTACGATTAAAGAAACAATACAATTAAAGCTAGGGGCCTAGGTCAGTGCCATGTGATTAATTAAACTAGCATCACCTCAATTCTACCCGTCAGCGTGATAAAAAGCGGCTGAGGAATAAATTTATCCCACGTTTCCTGTAATAAGTACATCTTGTACTTTAATTGCTCGCCAATCCGAATGCGAAGCGTGCCGAGTATGCCGCCAAAGAACTCCATTATAAACAGTGGCCTATGTCCAGCAGTGGACTATTGTGGCTGTTAATGTAATGTTTAGTTAAATGATGTAACCTGTGCGTTATCGACTCGGAAACATCGTACGAGCTGATAACGCGATGTGGCTGATAAGAGTGATACTGATAAGGGAAACACGTGAGCGCAGTTTTGCATGTTAAACAAACCTGGTAGATTATAGTGTATAAATAATGCTTATTATTTCTCTTTTTTCTAGTTTTCGCTGTGATATCCTGTAACTACAGATTATTTTTAGTATTATATTATCACAGAATACATAATAGTACAGGTATTATTTGCGAATTTGTAGTTAACTTTTTTGAATTCCAAGATTGAGCTCCGGTGGTAGAGGCGTCGTCTTGCTTGAAGTGAAAAATTATGCAAGTGTAAAAAAAATAGCTAACATTTTCATACCTAAAAAGAAACTACCTATGACATGGATCGTAAGGCAGGTGAGGCACCGACATTCCTTAATTAAATTGGCAGAATAAAAGAAATCTGATTCAGCATCAGAATTCGAATTTCCATACTTATTGATTTGTACAGTTTTGGCCGCGTTCCATTTTTATTTTCGAGATGAATGCGGCATTTCCAGTACCTGCGGTGCGGATTTACAAATGTAACTAGCTGAAATAGAATTTAGCAGCACTTGAGGTTATTTCGAGGGCTACCTTAAATGGTTATTCTTAAAAACTGTAATAATAACCCAGTATGCTTAATGGTTATTCTTAACATACATACATGCATACATCACGCCTCTTTCCTGGAATGGTAGTCTGAGACTACATCCTTTCACTTGCTACGATCCTGAATCCTGACACAACTCTTTCGCTTCATCAAAGTTCATCAATCTTTTCATCCACGCTCGTCTGTTTAGGTTACTCTCGACCTGGCCTTTCTTCAAATAGTCCCCGATTGGATTTAGGTCGCTCTAAGTCTTAAAACTGTAATAATCTAGTATAAGATGATCTCTTTAATGGGTAGGTCGAGCACCGTCGCTTGCGTCAGGTGCTGCGTCGTGACGTCCATCGTCAAATCGTACTATCAGCAGCACATCAACCTACCCCATGTAGGAATCCCCATAAACTGGCTTCCATAACATCTTGCATATAACCTGGCAGGAGAGAGTCACAAACGAACGAGTCCTAGAAATTGCACAGCTGCCTAGCTTTACCGCTTTGCTAAAGCAGAGACGATTGCGGTAGGCCTGTGTATCGCATGGAACCTTCGCGTCTACCGCAGCGTGTCCTGCTTGGCGCCGTAGCTAACGCCAAAAGAGGAGTTGAAAGACCGATGCTACGATTCAAAGATTGTGCCAAACGGGACATGACTGCGTTTGACATCGACCATCAAAGCTGGGAGAAGCTTGCTGAGAATAGGAATGAATGGAGAAAGCGTGTGTTTGGTAGGCGACAAGCTCACAATCATGCCTGGTTCGCTGGTCTCGCAAACAAAAGGCAAAAACGACATCTAAACATGCATGTGCCAGTCTCCAATTCCACCTTCGTTTGTAGAGCGTGCGGAAAGTCATGCCGCTCCCGTATCGGCTTATACAGCCATTAAAAATCTTGCCTCAGACACTGAATAAGTCGTCTGTCACAGACGTATGAGGCCAATGATGATGACAGTTTATAACCAAACTAGTATAAATTGATCCTTTAGGTTAATGTGCTGCTGACAGTACCTTTGATAAATACGTATAACAAAAGCAAATATCATGCAGCCATAAGGCAGTTTGCTATGTAATTTAGCTGGCAAGTGGCATACGGTTCAGTAGGGTCAAGTGTAGGGCATACAATTAGTGAGGTGGTTTCCTTGCTCCGGGTTTTTCCTTAGGATAGAACAAAGAAAATGTTCAGAAGGATTCCTGTGAGCTGACGCAGTAAAGACTTAAAATACTATCTACACATTACTACCCCTATAGTACCTAACAGAGTATTTTCTAAGAAAATACTTAAGTACTGCCTACGAGGGCTCAATGATCCAAAAAAGACTTTAGTCTCCAAAACCGGAATTTGAGAGCTGTCTCAGTCTTGAGCTGTCTAAGGCCTCTGCCTCGAATTTTGCGGGCAGCGGAGCGGCAGCGGCGGCGGCGCGGCAGCGGCAGAATGTTTTGCATGTATTCAAATAGACCGGTTTTCGAACACAACGGCGCGGCAGCGGCGCGGGGGCGGGCAACGAGCGGTGCGCTCCAGTCAAGCGGTAACCGTCCGCGCTGCGCGTCCGTAGTGTTGTACCTACTTTCCTTGTGACGTGTCAAAATAAATTTGAATCAAAAAGGTGTTGTCGTCGTTGTTCATCCATTTTCCCTTACAAATAAAAACAACAATCGACACTACGCGCCGCCGACACTAAATAACACAACACTACGCCGCTGTACTGCCGCGCGATCTGCCCGCTGGTTTCGAGAACAGGTCAGCGTTGCCCGCCCCGCTGCCGCGCCGCCGCCGCCGCCGCCCCGCTGCCCGCAAAATTCGAGGCAGAGGCCTAAGACAATGAGTATATTTGTGCGTACGCAACAGGGTAAGGAAGTAGTAATAGTTTTTCTTTGCGTCACTATGGCTGTCGGTACCATAAGGTCTCAGACCTATTCTATACTATGTGCTCTAGTTTGTTTACCGGCTATGAGGCCCATAACAGCTCTATTAAGGTCAACTGGTGCAGTGTTTAAACAGACGGAACTAAATGTACTTCGTCAATATATTTTTACCTTCTTGTATGATTTTAAGTTCGTACTAAGATTTCACCCAATTCCACCTTCATTTGTAGAGCGTGCGGAAAGTCATGCCGCTGCTCCCGTATCGGCTTATACAGCCATGAAAAATCTTACCTCAGACACTGAATAAATCGTCTGTCACAAACGTATTGAGGCCAATGATGACTAGCATTTCAAATATACCTACTTTTGGGGTCATTTCTTAATATTTAAACATGTAAATAGTAATTCTTAATAACGTATTAACGCACATAATGTAATGTAGTCCGAGTTCTTAATTGGCAGTTTGTATGGAGGTATGGTCCCATCTGGCAGAAATTATGAAACTTGGCATGTGTGTAGCTTACATGTGTAAGCTTCAGGAAAAGAAGGGAAGCAAGTTGGACCCCCCCTGCTTCCCCCCTTTACCCCCCCTTTTATGTCGCAAATTTCAGTTATCTTTATTTTTCTCGGAAACGGTTAAAAATAGGAGAAATTTGTCAAGGTAAGAAATATTCCTTATAAAATTGTCAACACAATTGTTCTTGGGTAGATGTTGATAGAACTTATACTTTTCGAGTTATGCTTTGAAACCATCATTTTTGAAGGTGACTTCAGCTCTGAATTAGCCATAACTCCCATGTGATAGAATATTTTTTCAAACTTGCTATTGGCTGTTGTTAGTTAGGTAGTCTTTAAAGCAAATCCGCAGAGACAACACTTCAATCACGCCTGTGGGGATGGGGGGAGGGGGGCAAAGTTTATTTTTTACGAGCTGAACTTGAGGACTTCTGACTCCTTAAGTAAATGTGACACGAGAAATTGAGTATCATTTTCGAATATATCAAAGACGGAGTTATTCATTTCTGGAACGCTCTTTGGTACATTTCATACAAAAATATAAAAATATTAAGTGAAATAAGAAAAAAAAATGTTTCGTTCTCATTCAAACGCTGTTTTCTTCATGACCTTGAGACATATTTACTAGATAATAACACATACTCGAAGACATACTCACCCTAATTATAAAACCATATTTTATTTTCGAAAATATTAGAAAATACTTAGCCTACGGAAGCCTAAATATTTTTACAAAGTTATGTTTGTAGCTGGAAAAATATCAAGTTCATAGATTTTGTATGCAAAAATAAGATTACCAACCGCAAACTTATATTTCTCAATTGTCGCTAAACCATTCCAGATAGAGAAATACCTTCATAGGGAATGTTGTTTATACTGAAGGGTAGTTTTTGTTGGAATAAAGAAATTGAGGATCTGGAGTACTTGATGTTTAAGAAGACATTACAGTATCTCGAATAGTTTAGCTGGGCTGTTGATGTTCCACATCAAGTACTCCAGATCTTCAATTTCTATATATCAGCATAAACAACTCTTCAGTATAAACAACATTTCCTATGAGAGCATTTCCCTATCTGGAATGATTTAGCGACAATTGAGAAATATAAGTTTGCGGTTGGTAATCTTATTTTTGCGTACAAAATCTATGAATTTGATATTTTTCCAGCTACAAACATAACTTTGTAAAAATATTTAGGCTTCTGTAGGCTAGGTATTTTCTAATATTTTCGAAAATAAAATATGGTTTTATAATTCGGGTGAGTATGTCTTTGAGTATGTGTTATTATCTAGTAAATATGTCTCAAGGTCATGAAGAAAACAGCGTTTGAATGAGAACGAAACATATTTTTTTCTTATTTCACTTAATATTTTCATATTTTTGTATGAAATGTACCAAAGAGCGTTCCAGAAATTAATAACTCCGTCTTTGATATATTCGAAAATGATACTCAATTTCTCGTGTCACATTTACTTAAGGAGTCAGAAGTCCTCAAGTTCAGCTCGGAAAAAATAAACTTTGCCCCCCTCTCCCCATCCCCACAGGCGTGATTGAAGTGTTGTCTCTGCGGGTTTTTGAAGACTACCTAACTAACAAAAGCCAATAGCAAGTTTGAAAGAATATTCTATCACATGGTAGTTATGGCTAATTCAGAGCTGGAAGTCACCTTCAAAAAAATGATGGGTTTCCCAGAAGCATAACTCGAAAAGTAGAAGTCCTATCAACATCGACCCAAAAACAATTTTGTAGACAATTTTATAACTAATATTTCTTACCTTGACAAATTTTTCCTATCTTAATTCGTTTCCGAGAAAAATAAAGATAACTGAAATTTGGGACATAAAAGGGGGGGTAAAGGGGGGAAGCAGGGGTACAACTTCCTTCTTTTCCTGAAGCTTACACATGTAAGCTACACACATGCCAAGTTTCATGATTTCTGCCAGATGGGACCATACTTCCAGCTAAGGAGCCGTACTAATGCCCAATTTCCATAAAATACATTTTCCAGATGTGACGACAGCGACCGTATTTTTCTGGTTGTTAACGCTCGGCCTACCCCGCAAGGAATAAAAGCGTGATTTATTTATGTATGTACAAAACGTTCGCTTTCCATAACGTCACTTTCAATAAGGTTAAATTTTACTTTGGTTGCTTGTATCCATATTTTGTAATAGATTATTTATCTGTTAACATGTCATGTTTAATTAATCAATCAAACTAATTTTATAATAACATAAACAGTTTATAATGTTTTACAACATGTCTATTACTGATCTTTGCGATAAAATAACAAACATTGTAGTATAATTTGTAATAATAATGTAAACATTAAACTGATCTGATATAGGCCTCAATTCGGGAAATAAATTCTCTTAACTTACCTTATTATAAGGGCTGTCACTTTCAGTCCAATAGGTTTAGAATAAAATTAAGTCCTTAATATTTCCTCGTGTTACAGAATTACAAATAATAAGAAAAGGAACTGGAAAAGCCCATTGTAAAGAGTCGTTCAGCAAATAAAAAATGTTTTCATCCTGTAACACATTGTTTACCTAATTTGATGCAAAATGTGCAGTATCTGTCAAAATAAGGCGACGATTAAAACAACTAGTTAATCGCCAATTAAATTGACTAAAATGGCGAAGAACACAGGACTGAAAATCTTCTATTCTTTGAAACGTAATTTAAAAGTGCCAGCGCAAATTTATGGTAAGTAATGTAAAAATATTTCCTGAATTGAGGCCAAAGTGTGATAGTAATCATAATAAGTAATTAATTGCTTTAATAGCCCAATTGATAAACTCTTAGGTTAAACAAGTGATTAAATTACTGTTTCATATACTTAGAGATGGATAGATACCTACTTATCTTAAGGTGGTTCGTTACATCATACAAACGAAAAACAGCCCTTCAGTCGGGTTACACATGAGCTGTAGAGTTTCTTTTTAAAGAAACTTTATTCTGAATGATGAAGGCACACGTAAATTTGTCGCAAAACTACTTATAGTTAAAAGATAATCAGTATTTTCTGCACAATAAAATTAAACGTATTTATTGCAGCAGTAGCTCCATCTATTTTCGTAAAGTGGCGACTCGCTTTTACGGGAAATCTGATGATTTAAAAATTCTTTTTAGTGTTTTGCGACAATCTTATATACCCACGGGACTCCCCATCAAATTTTTTAAACCGACTCTTGTCTCCTTTACATACATAACTCCATTGAATTTTTGTATGGAAAACGGAACGCCTTAAACAAATTATCTGTTGAGATAATGAAGAAAATCTTAACATTAATGAGGGTATACAAAATAAAACAAAATTTTTGAGATTTTTGAATTAATAAAACATTTGAAGGATTATTTTATTACTATAGATCTGTCCAAAGAATGATATTTTTAGTAATTAAATTAGGTACGGCAATGACAAAGTTTTGCAATAAAAAGTAAATTGCTGTTCTAGCGGAGATAATTTGATTACCTGCACATTGTGCACATACTACAGAGTTCCGTAGGGTTTTCGTAAATAACCCAAAGGGTTATTAAATTAATAAGGAGTACGTCCTAATTAACGTACATCAATTTACTTGAATATTTTTTTTTGTAGAAACTGTGTTTACATTGCAAATTAACATCAGCATAAGAAACATGGGTTTTGTCGTTGTTTATCTTAAAACCAGTAAGATATCAAAGAACATGACTTCAATGTCAATTAAAAAGTAATAATACAATTTTTTATTCGACTGCCGCAGGAGGGTTATGTTTTTAGAGAGCATGTACTATGTACGTATTTATTTATTTATGCATGTATGTATCCAGAGTTCGTTTTCACGGGTTACAGCCCAAACGGCCGGGCGGATCTTGACGTATGTGAGGTTTCGTTAAATTCGTCTCAGCAGCGCGAGTGACACTGGTTATAGATATTAAAAATTCATAAAACTTAGCTGGTGGATTTTTATCCTAAAATACAATTTTGAAATTACCGCAGTCGGGTTTTTGTTTTTAATACATCTGCTTGTATTTGATGTTAATAACATGCAACGTCGAGCTTAACCCCGGTTAAACACTTTCTACGAAAGTAATGTAGTACCAACTTTACCTTAGGTAGCATACCTACTGTGCAAATCAATTGACAGGTATCACACACAATACAGTACACTAAATTAACAAGTCATGGTACTAACAGAGCACCTCGACCTACTCAGGCTACTCATTTATGTCAGCATATATTACCTACTGATAATTCTGACTCTGAATGAAAAACCATTAAATATTGATTTTAAACAACAGGGTAACTCGAGGTGATGCTATTTCTCCTACTAGTATTACAGCTACAATAGTCCACTGCTGGACATGAGCGTCCCCCAATTGGGGGGTATTGCCATTAGTACTAGGAGGCTTAATATAATAAATTAATTTCAAAACAAACGTATTCATTCACAAAGATTGAAGACGATGATAAAAATGTAATTCGAGGCTTGTAAGTAACTAGGTATTTAACGTCCATCAACTTCTCGTTTGTAAATAAATAAAGTTGACATCAGAAAAAATCGAAGAGGTGGAGAGACAAACGATCAATATTAAACTAGTTTTTTTTACATATGTTCAAATGGTTTGAAACTATTTTCAATTTTGTCTAAAAACTATTCACCAGAATCTCTCTTTACATTATACGTATTAGTTCGACTATATTTTTGATTATGGCAGAAATTCAACAGAGTTGAGAGTTCAATGCTCCAAGTTCAAGTTTATGACTATATCATTCATGATGACGATAGCATAATAAAGTTAATTAGGATAGAGTGACCCACATAATGCCAGACGGTGAAGGGCAATGCCACTCAGTCTGCCTGGAACGGATGGTGATATCCGTACGAATGAACAACTGAACTAGTCACTGCATTATGTCTTTAAATTCATCAATCGGATTAAATAGATATGGATTCATATCGTATGAGGCAACAAGTGTGATGCCGGCCTAGAATAGCATCACCCCAATTCTACCCGTGGGTGTCGTAAAAAGCGACTAAGGGATAATTATCCAGGGAATGGGCAGCAGCGTTCCCTGTGAGTTAAACATCTTACACTGTGCTCACCAATCCGCCTGCCAAGCGTGGTGAGTATGGCAATACCCCCCAATACGGGGGAGGCCCATGTCCAGCAGTGAACTGTTGTGGCTGTAAAGGTAAAGGAGGCAACAAGTCGACAAACGACCCGAAAAACTCCGCGTTGCACGTTGCCCTGACGACGCAGGCGTACAGTATACAATACACGTTCATCTTTGCAGCCAATCAGCTGGTCAACTACGCCATCGAAATTCGTCTAGTCAGCTAGGTCAAATAATAAAATCCGACCCCCATTACGATCCGCATGGTCTATTTCATTCGACAGAAGCTGTGACAGAAGGGCAATGCGCGGACGGATAGGATGGTTGTATCCGTACGAAACGCTGACCTAGACTCTGCAATAGACGGGGTAACATGTGGTAACACGGGGTAATCTGTGGTTAATGGAGTTGGTTACATAACTACCTATTATAAGCTTATAATTAGTTTAGTAATGTTTGTTATGTTACTGTTAATTAACCCAAATAAAGTGAAAAAAAAAAAAAACATATTCGATGTAATACATTCGTAAAATGTTACTAGCGTTGTAAAGAGCAGTGTGGATCGGCTTTCTACCAGATTCTACCTTTCTTTGCATACAATCAGCTCGCACAGTGACAATTGGCTAGGTCAAATAGTAAAATCTCAACCTCATTAACCCTCGCATGATTTCGACCAGACATTGAAGGGCATTGCCGCCGTCTGTCTGGAGCGGACGGATGGTTGTATCCGTACGAACCGCTGACCTAGACTCTGTAATAGACAGGGTAACATATTCGATGTAATACATTCGTAAAATTTTACTAGCGTCGGAAACTGCAGTGTGGGACGGCTTTCTACCAGGTATTACCTTCCTTTCGTTATAGGCTGTTGGCATTCGTTGAATGCAGTCTGCTAAATTGGTGTCAATGCAAGCGCCTGACGGGGACTCAAGTCCATGTTTCCATACAGGAACGTGTAGAATTGAAACAAAAAATATTTTATTACTATGTATGTGATACTTACGTATCTATTTCGTTATCAGGACTGCACAAATCACCGCTTTCCAAATTTCCAATAGCGGAAACTATAGGTCTGTGCATCGCCTGACGGGGACTTAAGTCCAAGTTTTATTACAGGAACGTGTTGAAACGAAAAATATATTATTACTAGTTGATACGTATCTATTTCGTTATAAGAATTGCACAAATCGCCGCTTTCCAAGTTTTCCAATAGCGGACGTTGCGACAACGGCGTTGACTGGTGTGCTATTCGGATTTTCCAGAAGAAAACCAGGTATTGCCGTCACAGAAGTACTCGCAGGGTGGGTGTAACAGTTGTGAACAAGCTTATTCCAATGTCAATCCTCAAAATGCAGCAACGTAATGAAGCACGAAATCTTGTTTTTTTTTTTAAGGCAGATGCGGCGCAATTGTTGTGTAGCTGACTTAAGCTCAGAAGGTCCCGTACCGGGTTCCGGATTTTTAGCAATGGAAGATGTTTGCGTCATGAACGTATAGATAGATCTGGACGTTCTCCATTAATGTCCATGGAACCCCACACATGGAGTGGGAAACTTACATGGATTGCTTTCGAAACTGGTAAATGACTAGCGCCTTGATACCGGTAAGTCCACCCTACTTCCAGACACTTCCGATCACGGTCAACCAGTGTTACACTACTGTTGCACCGTATTACACCCAACACTGCACGCAACGATACACCTGGGTGAAGAGGGTTAAAAAAACTGTCTATACAGTAACCTAGACTTCCAGAACCGTCCAATGTTGTCTACGGTTCAGTGGTTAAATGGTAATAATATTGAATAAATTAATAAAATAAACCGGCCGCATTTTGAAACTGCCAACGGTGCTACAGCCCTTACCAAGACGCAAAAGACACCACAAAAAAAGCGGGGAATATAACTGTTGCAATGACAAGGCATATGTAAAGAAATCTTCTAAATCGTAATATGACAGCCACATAACATTATGATAATAAGAGGTAGGCTATGCTGGCGTAAGGATAAGCATGTCAACCCTCGTTCATTTCTAGTCAATACACACATTGTGTGTGTTGAAATGACCGATGTGTTCACAAGCAGGACGGAAATTGTAAGACTTAGAAATAGCAACTAGTATATCTGCCTGCAACGAAATCTTCTGGATTGTACGAATGCGTGCAGGGTTCAACTGTCGTAAGGCAATCCGATGATGGCACGTCTGTTGAAACATTGCCCTCTTTTTGCAGCAGTCGGGTAAAATCTCTGTTGCAATGACCAATTGTGTGAAACAGCACGCGAGGACTTGCAATGCAAATAGTATCTGCAACGAAATCTTCTGGATTGTACGACAGTGAGGTTAGGCTGGCGTAAGGATAGCATGTTTTTATCATACACTTGCAAAACTTAACCCTCCTTTTGGCGATGGTACCGATGGCACGTCTTATTACCTTAGAGCTATGTGCTTGGATTAATTACCTATGTGCTTGCAATAACGTCTGTAATGCAATCGTGGACAGTTGATAGAGTAGGTGATTTGCATACCTACTTTGTTTCAAGGACTAATTATCTATGATGAACATGTAGCTTGTGATGCCGCGCCGTGTAATGGGTTAAAACAGCAACATCCCATATCTTTAAATGGCATCATCCCATATCTTTCCCGTGGGTGTCGTAAGAAGCGACTAAAGGCTTTGAGAGCAGATGTATTGCAATTTTAGACAACAGGCTGATAATCTGTCACTATGGTGATATACAGTCTTCTGAATGACTCTAATCTTTTGTCAGACGTGGTGTAAATGGCCGTTTTTTACAACAAGAACATAGCTTAAATCAATGTGCTTCAGTAGATTTTGCTTAGTCCTATAAAAGCGTATTTCATACTAAAAACTACAATGTATCGATGTATTGACTTGTCTTTCACATCTTCGTAATACCTATTGCTCTAAGTTCTTACATAATACAACACTAGCGGCCCGCCCAGCGGTTTCACCCGCTGCTACTTACCTGTTTTCCCGTAGAAATTGGATCTTTGCCCGTAGTAAAAAGTCCATTATTCCGTTCCAGCTGATGTGACACATCATGACCATGTGCCAGCAATAGCGGCCCGTCATGCTGAATAACTTTTACTTTGAAGCCATTACCGTATCTCTTACAGTTTAGATGCTGATGGTCTACATCAGGTACTCCAGATCCTTGATGACCATGTGCCCGCAGAAGCGGACCGTCATGGTGAACAACTTTTTCTTTGAAGCCATAACCGTAACCGTATCTCTTATAGTTTAGATGGGATGCTGGTGGTCTTCATCAAGTACTCCAGATCCTCGATGACCATATGCCAGCAGGCAGAAGCGGCCCGTCATGGTGAACAACTTTTTCTATGAAGCCATGACCGTATCTCTTATAGTTTAGATGGAATGCTGGTGGTCTTCATCAGGTATTCCAGATCCTCGATGACCATGTGCCAGCAGAAGCGGCCCGTCATGGTGAACAACTTTTCTATGAAGCCATGACCGTATCTCTTATAGTTTAGATGGGATGCTGGTGGTCTTCATCAGGTACTCCAGATCCTCGATGACCATGTGCCAGCAGAAACGGCCCGTCATGGTGAACAACTTTTCTATGAAGCCATGACCGTATCTCTTAGTTTAGATGGGATGCTGGTGGTCTTCATCAGGTACTCCAGATCCTCAATGACCATGTGCCAGCAGAAGCGGCCCGTCATGGTGAACAACTTTTTCTATGAAGCCATGACCGTATCTCTTATAGTTTAGATGGGATGCTGGTGGTCTTCATCAGGTACTCCAGATCCTCGAGAGCTGACAAAAAGTAGTCCATATCCGTCTTTAATATGCTAGTAGTATCAGTGTCAAATATCACGAAGTTCGGTGAAGCGGTTTGCCTAATTTGAGTAATATCCGCTATATTTCCCTTTTCCTGTTGCTAACGGGTTTCCCGTAGGAATGAGAAATTTTCCTGTAGTAAAAAGTAGCCTATGTTACTCGGGAATGTTGTAGCTTTTAATGGTGAAAGAATTTTGAAAATCGGTCCAGTATTTTCGGAGTTTATCGATTACATACATACAAAAAAACAAACAAACAAACAAAAAAACAAACAAAGGTTTCCTCTTTATTATATTAGTGTAGATTGTAAGGGTATCAGTTCAATGAACTGCTATAATTAGAATTAGCAGCAATATTGCCAAGAAATGTGAGGATCATTGTCTCATAGGTTATCGATTGTGTCATAGAGATTTAAAAATAGTTTATCTATTGAATACTTCCGATGTATTTACATAAACTTCTATTCATAATATTGTTTAAAAATGTGTACATTCATATCATAACTGACATTCCACAATATGCTATGCTTAAGATGGTATGTTTGATGCTGAACATTAGAGTTACTTATGTTTTTTAAATATTATTCTATAATGTATAGAAATACTGCTTAGGAATTTAGAATTCCACTGCAGGTTCTTTACCAACAGAGCTACCGGCTTCCTAGCCGCAGTGACAAAATTGTCAATCTCTTGATTTAGGAAAATAATGTCATCTTTAATTTGTTTCTTTATTTTTATACCTTTATTTGTTTGTCCACAGATTTGAGCTCCGGCGGACCCTTATAGTATGGAACACGTCTTTGGCCTTGTTCAGTATAATGGGCGCATGTCGGACCCTTCCCGAGTTCGTCCATGTACTTCGGAACTATGGGCTCTACCACTCCATATGTGTGCCAAGGTTAGTATCTTGCTTGTTCTAAAAGATGCGCCTAGAATGTGATACTCGTTGCATAACTAAGGTATAACTACAAACCCGATGTGCTTCCTTGTGGAACCCCGTGTTTATTTCCATAGTCTATTCGTACTACTCAATACGTACACCAATGTTATAGACTCACTTTCTTTATGAGGCTTAGGAATGTCTTGTTTTTATAAACAAGGAATAAGAATGACTGAATACCTACGCAAGGTACTTCCGTGCGTAACTCACAAATATGATCGTTTATTATTTGAGAACGCAATCTTACTCGTATCTCGGCAAGTGACATTCAATAAGACTATCTTATTTTAACAAGTAGATACAGTAGATATCATTCTCTGTCATTGAGTTTAAATTGTCTACGTTTATTTCCGAATAAATCAGCGTAGGTTAGCAACACGAGTAGTCGATACGGTCCGATGGTTGTACAAATCGATTTGCACCTGCCCACCTTTGATTGTCGGTTTACTGAAGATTTATTTCACTTTCTAACTGTGGAATTGACAAAACTATAGATTTGATATGACACTGTCTTTATAAAAACTTGTATAAAGAAAGATTGATGTTCTACACTTCACATCAAAAAAATCGAAACAGCTCGGATTTTCTTGTTTTTAGCCGAATTAAACACCAAAAAGTATTGTTAGCATTAAAAAAATTATATGACTGTGTAGCTGGCAGTTTTGTCTTTTCAGTGAGTATAAAAAAAATCAAAATTCAAAATTGGAACCCCACCTGTTTGTTCTATAAATGAGATGAATGACTGAGACACGTTTGCAGGTTGCGCCTTTTAACGATTCATAACATTTTCAACATTAAAATTTAGAGCTTGTCTTAGCTTATCTTAAAACTTTTGTTTTTTTAATTGTTTACTGTGACTTTAGATCGCCTGAAAAAAGTTAGATTTTATCTGAATCATGGGTATTTTGCTCGTAGAAGCCGCCCAAGTGGTGACATTGCCAAATTTTGGACTTTGTCATCGTTTTGTGGCTGAATGTTTGCATTTAACCCTCACCTCTGTTCATAAAGCTTACAAACGTTATCAAAAGACTGGTCTGTTTACGCGACGTTCAGAATCTGTCGGAAATCGGGTCAGTTATGAACGACATGATCGAATTAATGTTATGAGTTATTTGCAAAATCGACGCCTTAGCACTTTTCAACTGCGGCAAAAGCTATCAAATGTACAAAAAGTGGCTGAAAGCGGTTCTACAATCAGAAGAAGGTTAAAGCAACGTAGACTGGTACCACAATAGCCAGGAAACGGGCCCAAATCCCCTTTTAATACAAGCAATACTTTTTGTTGTTTAATTCGGCCAAAAACAAGAAACACCGAGGTGTTTCGATTTTTTTGATGGGAAGTATATATTGTGCTTTAAATTTAATGTCACATCACGTCAGCCTATTTCAGATATAGGCCTCCCCCAAGGTACTCCATAAGGCGCGATATTCTTTCCTCGCAATTTGAATTTATCTATCTTGTAGATAGAGCACAATTGGCAGTCAGATAGCGGTGGAAATGTATCGCGTCTTGTCATGTTTAGTTTAGGCGCGATTGCGTATTCGCGTCATACCCGCCGGTACCCGCACGTTCCTCGAATAGCTGATAACCTGATACCTGCGGCACGTACCAACACGAGTTGAGAGATCTCTTTATAGTGGTTTTTTCATATAAATATTTAGACGAACCAGTATTAGATGATCCCTTAAATGTGACTTGAGGTGTAAACGTCGGGTAAACGTGGCTTGTTCCGCTAGGTTCCGCATTTCAGAGCTGTGTAGGTAAAACTGACTGATCTGATTGCGAAGTTGTATGGTATGTACCTAATCTGAAAGATTTGGTTTGAATGATTACTCAACACGGTGGCCGTACGTTACACACATGTTAGAAGTCTGCTACTAGTAGTATTCGTAAATAGGTGGTTGAAGAACTCTGGCTCCAGGGTTCATCGGCTAGTTGGATGACGAACGAAGAATACTCAACACGAAATCATGCCTTTTTCTGAGACAGTCAGCTTTGCAGACACATACGTTTTCCACTATACATATTTGATTGTCCTACTTATAGACGTACGTATTCGATACGAGACACTACGTCTAATATATTCTACTGATGCTACGGAGCGAAAGTTCGCGCCCAGGTATGTGGCCGAAATTTTGACAGCTACATAACCATACTGTGGCGTAATATTATGCGAATGGGTTACATTAACTGATTTAGATTACTAATATTTTTACTGTTTTTGTACAGTTGTCTTCCTACGAAACATTGATGTTTGATTCCGAAGCTGATCTTAGCGCAGTGGAAGCAAATTAAAGTTATCTTAAAATCTAAAACTAAATGGTCGATCAGCCTCGGAACAACATTTGACTACGATTCGTAGTGCTCTTTACTATAGCTAAACAAAATAAATTTAATGAGAGAATTTTGTTCCGGAAAGTTTCCGGCCGAGAAATTCTTGTTTCCAAAATCTACTTAAACAGGGCCCAGCAACGAATTGCTTACCGAGCAAACGATGATGCCGTTTCTTTGTGAGTTTAAGTATGACAGGAATCAGGTATTCAGGACACTTTAGGAGCGCAGGAATAGGGAATAACCTAAACTCACAGCGCTGGAACATCCGCTCGTTCTAGAACTCCTTTCCTCCAATTTGCACTACAGTTCACAGCTCGACATCACATAATGTTTTTTAACACAAAATAACTAAAAGATTTCTCTCCGAATGAGAAATCGGCCCCGTTGGCCTCCAATCATTTATAATTAAAATACGTAGCTATCGGCAGCCACGACGCGAGCGACGACTTAATTTTACACCACTTAAAACTAAAATTCGCTTCAACAACGCTAGCGAGCGACGGCAGAGGACGTGACACTATGACAGAGCAGTGTTGCCAGCACCGCGCGCCCATTTTATACGAAAACTAAACATTCACCCGCCCGGACCGACCCATCGGTCCGCTCTATGCATGGCAGGCGTGATAATGTAGCTACTGCTCGCTTAAGGACTGAATCCCCCACCTGAACTTCTGCAACTCGAGGAGTGCCATCACTACCCGGAAACAGGTTGAGAATGCGCCCCCGGCGCCAACGCAGTGGCGGTAGGTTGGCATCCTTAACCAGAACGAGATCCCCAATGCAGGGGGGTTCAGTCCTGTCCGTCCACTTAAGGCGTTGCTGCAGAATGTGCAAGTACTCAAGCGACCAACGCTTCCAAAAGTTTTGAGTCATTTGCTGCAACAACTGATAACGCGACAAACGATTGCTATTCACCTCCGTATAGGGATATTCCGGCAAGGCGTTAAGTGGGCGGCCAATTAAGAAATGCCCTGGCGTCAGGACCTCTAAATCATTTGGGTCTGAGCTGAGCGGACACAAAGGACGCGAATTGAGTACAGCCTCAATTTTACAAAACACGGTCGCCAGCTCCTCGAAAGTCAAAATTGTTAACCCTACAACGCGCAACAAATGCGTCTTAGCGGACTTTACAACCGCTTCAAAAATACCACCCCAGTGAGGGCACGCTGGTGGATCGAACACCCAGGCAATGCCCTGACGGGAGAGGCCCGTGCTGATGGCTTCTTCGTTCTCCCTTAAGAACGTTACAATTTCCTTCATACACCGATCAGCACCCTTAAAGTTGGTACCACAATCCGACCTGATCAGCGCTGGTCGCCCTCGTCGCGACGTAAATCTCTCCAGCGCTGCCAAAAGGCCTCCGTAGATAGGTCGGCCACGAGCTCCAAGTGGACGGCCTTGGTGGCTAGGCACACGAACACGCACAAGTACGCCTTGATAGACTTTGCGTTCCGTAGGCGTGATGCCTTTACCATGAAAGGGCCTGCAAAATCCGTTCCCACACCTGCAAACGTCCAGGCCTCCGTCACCCGGTCCGGTGGAAGATCTCCCATCTGTGGCTGCATTGTGGCTGCCTTCAAGCGGTAACAAGGCAAGCACCTAAACACAACGCTACGTACCGTTCGTCGTCCCGATAAGATCCAAAACTCGCGCTGTAGAATGGCCAATAGCGCATTACAGCCCGCGTGCGAGTTTTTCTCATGACGATCCCTGACTAAGAGCTCAACTAAGGGTCCCCTTTTGGAAGTAACAGTGGATGCCGAGCCGAAAAGGGCAGGCTAGCGTTCGAAGTCTGCCTCCAACCCTGAGCATACCTTGCTCATCCAGGAATGGGTTGAGGCGCACAATTCCTCCCTTCAGCTTTCCACGTCCATCCCTGAGCAGCCTGACCTCCTCTTCAAAATGTTCCGCCTGGACGACTCTAACCAATGAGCATAGAGCCGCATTCCGCTCCGCAGGCGAGAGGACAGGTGTAAAGTTCCGTTCTGCTTGAGGCTTCCTGCAGTTGTTCACGAACCGCTTGATCCAACCTGTCACCCCAAGAAGTTTGTCGAGGAGCTATACCGTTCCAGCAAGAAAGCTGGGTTAGGCTTCGGTACGAGTTGCCCCACGTTCACTCGCAAACCTCGATCAGGTGGCCCAAGCGGCGCCCTGCACTCGTTGAATGGCCATTCCTGCGGCGACTCAGTCAGCCATTGAGGTCCCCACCACAGTGGGTGACTCACCAAATCAGGTGCCCTGCACCCGCGCGAAGCGCAGTCCGCTGGGTTCCATTCTCCCGGTACGTGCCTCCACACTAACGGAGTTTCCGACCCCGTAATCTGTGACACCCGATTTGCCACGAAAACCTCAAGTGTATGTACCGACGTCTGCAACCAGCACAGAACTATCCGACTGTCAGTCCACGCGTACACCGTTTCATCCAAGTTGATGGTACCACGCAGATTGCAGGTTACATGATTTAGCAAGCGCGCTAGAAGAGCTGCCCTGCCAATTCCAATTTGGGGATGGTCCATCTAGTTCTGACTGGTGCCACCTTACTTTTGGCCATAACCAGACGCACGTGCACAGTTCCCGTTGAACTTGCTGTCCGAAGGTATACAGCTGCCGCGTACCCTCGCTCCGAGGCGTCACAAAACCCATGTAGGGTAGCCTTACATCCCACCGATGGGACTAACTTGCGGGGTATCGCGATGTGCACAATCCCTGGTAAGGTGGTCACAAACTTGAGCCAATCCTTCAACAACTCTCCGGAGAGTTGGTCGTCCCATCCTAAGTTGGCTAGCCACAACCTTTGTAAAAGCACTTCGCCATGAACGTAACCGGGGCGATCCATCCGTTAGGATCGAACGTTCTAGCGATTGTCGACAGTACCGACCGCTTAGTCCAAGTTTTCTCCAAAGGTCGGGCTCGATCTTGTACGTGAATACGTCATGCGTTGGCCTATATTGCACCCCGAGGATGCCCAACGTATTTGGATTGTCCGGGTTCTCAAAGAGGTGCGGGTCCTGATGGAACTCGCCTGGCAAACCAGCCAGGAGCTCTGGGCAACTGGACAACCATTTCCGCAACTCGTAACCTCCTGAACCCATGATCGCGATCAGCTCGTCTCGTAGAATTAGCGCCTGCTCCACGCTATCAGCACCCGTGCAGATATCGTCCACGTAGACGTCGCGATCCAGTACTGCTGCGGCTCGAGGTATCTTACCCTTTCCTGTGCGGCCAACTCGCAGCGTACGTACTGCCAAATACGGACTTGGCTTAAGTCCATACGTCACCGTGTTAAGTTCGTATGTAACCATCGGCTCATCTGGGCTCTCACGCCACAAAATCAGCTGATACCGACGGTCATCCGGATGTATCATGGTTTGGCGAAACATCATTTTGACGTCTGCGACGAACGCTACCTGGTGTAACCGAAAGTCTGTGAGAATGTCCACAATGTCCCGGTTCAATTTAGGACCCGCGTGCAAACATTGGTTCACAGACACACCATTCGAGGTAGGAGCAGAACCGTCAAACACCACCCGTATTTTCGCCTCAGGTGACTTCAAGACAGCCAGGTGTGGAATGTAATAATGCTCGACACACCTCCAATCCAGGCTGGACACCGACATGTGGCCCAATTGAATATATTCCGCATGAATTCTATATACTTCTGCCGAAGTGCTGGGTCTCGCCTCATCTTCCGCTCCATTCCGAGTAGTCTCCGTTCCGCGAGCTGTCGCGAACTACCTAAAGCGGGGCGGTTTGGGAGAAAAGGTAGCCTGGTCACGAATCTGCCTGACGGGCATCTCGCAGTGTTGTATTGATAGAACAACTCGCACTCGTCATCCTCTGGCTTCCGTCTGTCCGCCGTGGGCGGCTCTTCAGACTCCCAAAACCTCTGCAGCACCTCTGACAGCACACTACCATAGAGGACCGGATCCCCTTCTGGTAGGTCCTGAGGTCTCCAAACTGGGCCGAAAACAACATACCCCTGTGGTATCTACGGCCACCAAACCAGTTTCCTGGAGTACCTTCTTCCTACCGCACCATAATCTCCCGAGGACGTCTGACCCGAGAAGTACGTCCACCGTACCAGGAGTATCAAAATCAGGATCAGCTAACTCCAACCCTGTGGTTAACCCTCGTACCGTTGGTGGTAACCTAACCTGAGGAGTTTCCCAACCACTTCATCCAGCACCACGGCTGAGACTTGATAGCTGACCCCTGTACATGTGCTACCTAATGCGAACTCAAAGTTCGTCTGACCCCGAATGTCAGGCACATTTAGGCCCCCGATGCCTACAGCTTCATCCTCACTTGGCCGTACATTTAGGCCTAGCCTACTCACCAGCTTACTCGATACAATACATCCCTGAGCCCCTGTATCCAGTAGGGCTCTTACTTGAATGGTCCGGCCACCGTATCCCCATACCCAAATCTTAGCCGTTGGCAAAAGTACCGTGATTGGACGGGAGCCGAAGCTGATGAGTAGGCGGCGATTACCTAGCGGGAATCTAAACGCGGTGAGGCCGCGTCCCGCGGGGTATCCTCACTACCCAAACCTGTGTATGGGTCCCACTCCTGCTGGTAGGGAGGTCTGCCCATAAAGGCCATGGCTGGAGTTCTATAGTACCCCGACGGCAAACGTCCGTACCGAGGTTGCGCCTGTAGCCGCGGGTACTCAGGCATAGGCGGGGCATGCGTGGGTCTTGAGACCCAACCAGGTGGCTCAAGCCCGCAGAATACTGCATGTACCCTGGTGGCTGCCTAGTGCTCCCCTGACACCCGCCCGTTGAATCCCGTACCTGGGATGGGTGTCCTTGGCCACGTTCCTGTGCCGCTCTTCCCCAATCCGGCACCTGCTGCCGTGGTGGGGATCGTCCCCACGTCCTTGGGTAAGTGGGCTCCGTCTGTTGACGTCCCCCTGCCTGTCCCTGTGACCGATGCGGAGGTGGGCTCCTCCTTGGAGGGTGGGAGCGTTGCTCCCTCCCTTGGTGGGCAGGCTCCTTCGCTGATCCGATCCAGCGCTGCCCCGGCGCCTCCGGAGCGATTCATGCAGAGCAGCGGATGGTGTGCACCCTGGCAGTACCTACAGTTGGTGCTTGAAGGGCACTCGCACCTGATGCGGCCCCAGGCACCGAAAACACCAACGCCTCTGCTGTGCCACACCCCGTCTCCTCTGAACCCGCTGCGCAGCAAACTCCTGACACGCTGCCACCCCGTGGCCTGTCTCCCTGCAGTAGGCACACCCTGATTCCAATGCGGTGTTGTACCGCCTGGGTTGCCACTGTTGCCTCCTCGCGCCGGTGCACCCGGCCGTTCCGGGTGGCGAGGGGCAGAGGTCTCCTTGCGAGGGGCTTCACCAGCCTGGACGTCCACTCGCCTGCTTTCGGCCTCGAGGAACGACTTCAGATCCTCGTAGGTCGGGAGGTGGTCCGAGGACTTGCCCCATGTAGCTGCTCGAATCGAGCGACCATTTCGCTCGGCAGGCGGCGAAGCACTGTGTGGACCAAGATATAACCGTAGCCCGCCACTGGCAAACCCTGTCGCTCTAGTGCGCTGACCGCGACACTGACTGGGTGGAAGATTTTCTCGCGGAGGTCCGTACCTCGCGTTATGGTTGGTATTGACAGCCACTGGTCTAACAGCCTGTCTACAATCAGGCGCTTGTTTCGATACCGGTCGGTAAGGATCTTCCACGCCACCTCATAATTGCTATCCGAGACAGCCAAATGCGTCAGCAATTCATGAGGCTCTCCATGTAGCCTGGACATCAGCTGAGCCATCTTGTACGCCGGCGTGATGTCCGTCCGTGTGTGGACCACACTGCTATACAGGTCCTCAAACGCCGGCCAGTCGGCGTAATCGCCTGCAAAGACTGGAACCGTAACAGGCGGAAGAGGCACCTGTAATCCTTGTCCCACTTTACCACGGAATGGCTTTTCCTTTCCGTCACGTCGCCTAGATATGTCCGCAGCTGCCTGCGCAATGTCCTGTGCCAGCTCAAGCACTGGCTTACATCGCCCTCAACCAGCTCCTTATCTTCAGGGTTAGGAGCTTCCTCAAGGAGCATGAGGCACTCTGTGAGGTGTTCCGACACAACCCGAACCCGTTCATCTGCCTGTAGTGCACTTTTCAAGAGCGCGTCCTCCCGGTCCTCGCGGCCGATCATTGCCGCTGTGGTAGTAAACCACCTTAATTCTGTCTTTATAGCAGCCTTATACCTGGCGATCGAGGAGCCATGGTACCAACTTTTACACACTCGACTTAATAAAACGAAAAACCAATAAACAAATACCACAAAATAAATGTTAGTTGACTGGCCTAGACCTTACCGATAAGGTACCGTTCACTAGGCAAACAATACAGTCACAAAAAAACCGAAACAATATTTTCCAAAATTAATAAAATATGTGGGTAATATAAAAAACACGCTTAATACTAAATTACGGCTAACTATGTTGCAATAAAGCAACCACGCTCTGCTACCAAAAAATGTTTGATTCCGAAGCTGATCTTAGCGCAGTGGAAGCAAATTAAAGTTATCTTAAAATCTAAAACTAAATGGTCGATCAGCCTCGGAACAACATTTGACTACGATTCGTAGTGCTCTTTACTATAGCTAAACAAAATAAATTTAATGAGAGAATTTTGTTCCGGAAAGTTTCCGGCCGAGAAATTCTTGTTTCCAAAATCTACTTAAACAGGGCCCAGCAACGAATTGCTTACCGAGCAAACGATGATGCCGTTTCTTTGTGAGTTTAAGTATGACAGGAATCAGGTATTCAGGACACTTTAGGAGCGCAGGAATAGGGAATAACCTAAACTCACAGCGCTGGAACATCCGCTCGTTCTAGAACTCCTTTCCTCCAATTTGCACTACAGTTCACAGCTCGACATCACATAATGTTTTTTAACACAAAATAACTAAAAGATTTCTCTCCGAATGAGAAATCGGCCCCGTTGGCCTCCAATCATTTATAATTAAAATACGTAGCTATCGGCAGCCACGACGCGAGCGACGACTTAATTTTACACCACTTAAAACTAAAATTCGCTTCAACAACGCTAGCGAGCGACGGCAGAGGACGTGACACTATGACAGAGCAGTGTTGCCAGCACCGCGCGCCCATTTTATACGAAAACTAAACAATTGATTTAGCCTATTATGTTACTAAAGTTCATTGTTATCAGCACATATACTTACGTCTGGTTTGCTCTAGATATCTGAAGTATTTATATCCCGTACTGTATGTTGATTGGGATAAGGGCAGGAAGATGAGGATGACTGTGTGTTGATGATTTTATCGTTGCATACTACACCCACTTCCATAAAAACAAGCTAAACGAGACACATCCTTTTCTATGTGGTCTTCCTTTGAAATTGCACATGAAACGACGCCATCTGTCCTACTTAGACATTCCTTTATTTCTCGTTGACTTTGCTCAGTAGTTTTATACCTGATTTTCAGTTAATTTTCATTAGAATTGCGTTTTACGTTTTACTGTTTCTTCGTTTGTTATTTTGTTCAGTAGCCAATTTGAGGGGTCTACCTTTACTGGTTATCCTTAATAACTGAATGAAAAACTAACATATATTGGCCCCTTAATAGGGAATTATAGATATATGCGCAGCCACTAAAAAGGTTTTTCCAAGAGAAAACTCAGAAATACTTGAGATGCGAGGCTCAGTTGCAAGTGGTGCCATAAATCTGCTGAATCAGCATTAGTACGTTCCCTTTTATGTTAAATGTCTGAAGTCTTATTACAACAACCGAAAGACCAGAGTCGCACTTCACTTGCAATATTGTATTGTACTATCGCCAGCGATTACACTTACCATTTAAGGGACCAATTTATACTGGTTTTTCATACAAATACCTACTAAGAAAAACCAGTATAAGATGATTCCTTTGATTGGTGGGTTTCAAACCCAGGGTTTGCGGGCGGTAGTACTTGACTAGAGCTAAAACGGATATTATACACTACCCTGCAGACAGAACCCAATTTCGCATACATAGCTGGTTATAAAGTAGGCGTCATTACAAAAAAGATTACAAGCAATGATGCCGAGTGATGCCGGCTTAAATAGCTTCACCCCAATTCTACCCGTGGTGGATAATCCAGGAAACGGTCAGCAGCGCTGTCTAGAAGCAGCTTAACAGCTAATAAATCGTAAAAACATAAACCTAGTAAATCGTAAAAACGTAGTTTTCGTCCGACTTGTCCGTATCAGTTATAAGAAAATCGAAACCTAAATAAATACAAGTAGATGTGTAAAAACCCGACTGCGGTAATTTCAATGTTGTTTTTTGCTGTAAAAATCCGCCATCTTGAATCTATAATTTTTTAATATAGCCAGTGTCTCTCGCGCTGCTGAGACGAATCTAACGACACCTCATATGTCAAAATCCAACTATCCGTGTGGACAAAAAAAAGATTTTTTTTGTCCACATACATAACTCTCAAAAAACATAACCCTCCTTCTGAGGCAAAACAGAATTGTTTATGAGTTAGCGTGAGAGACTGTACCAGCAGTGTATGCCGAATGGGGTGATGCCGCTGAGGTAGCGTAGTAGCCGTTTACCCCAGATTCCCCCATTGTTCTTTCTCAAGTGTCGGCTCGAAACTGTAGACGGCTCTTTTCTCATCGGACTTCCATCGCCCTTTTATTAAGCCATTGTTTTTCTGTGTTTCGTCTCCTCCACAATTTAAGGCCTACTCGGCAGAATTAAACTCTTGTTCAGCGGTTCTAAAAGATATTTGAAATGTGACCACATGTTTTGTTAAGAAATAATAAAACAATTTGTTTATAATGAGACCTCTCATCATAAGACATCATGACACCGGAATTTGTGAGACAAAGTTTTCGATAGGATAGGCTAGCTAGAAGAAGTTTAAATAACTTCCCGGTATTTGAACTCGTTCCATCGTTAGGCCATTCTGTGGGGAACCTATAGCAAACATTGATTCGCAAAAGGTGGGGCGGATTATGTTTTTGCATAATCTTGTAAAGGTATCAAGGACAAATAAAACCCCAAGTTTTCGACCTCGAGACTCCCAGGCTCCAGCCGCCATCTTGAATTGAAAGTTCTAAAAACAGTTTTTTTGCGAATAACTTCTTAACAATTGATTTTATGACAAAAGTATGTATGAAAAGAATAAAGACAATATTATTTCCCAAATTTCATTCATACATGTATACTAGCTAAGTCTTACAGGTAAAAATATATAGGCAAAAACAAACATATTTTTATTAAAAAGTTAAGTACACCGCACAAAATGGAGGTAGAAAAAAATATGCGTGAATTTTTCTTTTTTTTATATGTTCTCTCTTCCGCCACTGTACAGAAGATCTCCCGGACGTAGTTATAGACGAAATCGGGGCGGCTCTCAGACAGCTTAAGAATGGGAAGGCTCCCGGGGAAGACGGAGTGGCCTCTGAGCTACTTAAGGCCGGTGGAAAACCTGTCCTCGAGGAGCTGAAAAGGCTTTTCAACTCTGTAATAGCCAATGGGACAAACCCGAAGGCGTGGAGCAGAGGTGTAGTGGCATTGTTTTTCAAAAAAGGAGAAAAAAACGCTTCTCGAAAACTATATTGCGATCACACTTCTGAGCCACGTCTATAAGCTGTTCTCGAGAATCGTCACGAATCGTCTGGCATCAAGATTTGACGCCTTTCAGCCACCAGAACAGGCCGGGTTTCGTAAGGGCTTCAGTACCGTGGACCACATCCATACTGTAAGGCAGGTTATACAGAAGACAGAGGAGTACAACCAACCACTGTGTATGGCTTTTGTGGACTACGAAAAAGCCTTCGACTCTATCGAAACCTGGGCTGTTTTGGAGTCCTTGCAGCGCTGTCAAGTCGAATGGCGGTATGTGGTGGTGCTGAGAAGCCTTTATCAAATGGCTACGATGTCCGTTCAAGTACAAAACCATAATACAAGACTCATCCAACTGGTCCGTGGTGTAAGACAGGGTGACGTTATATCCCCAAAACTCTTCACCAACGCATTGGAGGATGTCTTCAAAACGCTACAGTGGGGTGGACTGGGCATCAACGTCAACGGCAAAAATCTCACGCATCTCCGCTTTACCGACGACATAGTCATAATGGCCGAATCGGGACCTGCAAAAAATGCTATCTAGTCTCAACTCTGCCTCGAGACGTGTTGGACTTGGGATGAACTTGGATAAGACGAAAGTCATGTTCAATCAACACATAATCCCCGAGCCCGTCTCCGTCGAAGGTCCAGAAATATGTGTACCTTGGACAAACTTTGCAGATGGGAAGAGACAACTTTGAAGCTGAAATCACCAGAAGAGTGCAGCTTGGCTGGGTAGCATTTGGAAAGCTGCGTCACATCCTCGAATCATCTTTGCCACAATGCCTCAAGACCAAGGTGTTCGATCAATGCATCCTACCAGTCATGACCTACGGAGCCGAGACGTGGAACTTGACAGTAAAACTGGCCCACCGGCTACATGTCACTCAGAGAGCTATGGAAATGTCTATGCTTGGTATCTCTATAATGGATAAAGTCCGGAATGAGGCCATCCGAAAGAAGACCAAAGTGACGGACATAGTCTGGAAGTGTAGCAAGCTGAAGTGGCAGTGGGCTGGCCACATTTGTCGTAGAACCGACGGACGGTGGAGTAAGCGAGTTCTCGAGTGGGGGCCACGCCTCGGCAAGCGTAGCGTTGAACGCCCTCCGGCCAGATGGACCGATGACTTAAAAAAGGCGGCTGGTAGCGACTGGATGGCAAAAACGGGAGATCGTGCCTTATGACGTTCCCTGGGGGAGGCCTACGTCCAGCAGTGGACTGCAATAGGCTGATATAGAATATGGTGTATTTACGTATTATGGTGTATTTAAAAAAATATGTGACGGGTGAACACTTTCTATGTCTAGTTTCGGAGATAACAATAGGCGTTTATGATAAACGACATGACTGTCAATAAAAAATAATGAAAAAGAAAACATTGTATATTATCTAGTTTTTATGGTATATGAGTTTGAATGTATGTATGGACGACTAGCAAAATATACTTTTCATTTGAATAACAACACTAGACATAGAAAGTTATTTTTATTTCATAATTTTTTTGTAACTGTCATGTCGTTTATCGAATGAAAAAATAAAAAAATAAATCTCGACTCATTTCAAATATAACTCAGGTTATAAATATACGCAACATATAAAAAAAAATTGAAAAATTCACGCATATTTTTTCTACCCCCATTTCGTGCGGTGTACTTAACTTTTTAATAAAAATATGTTTGTTTTTGCCTATATCTTTTTATCTGTTAGACTTAGCAAGTATACGTGTATGGATGAAATTTGGGAAATAATATTTTCTTTATTCTTTTCATACATACTTTTGTCATAAAATCAATTGTTAACAAGTTATTCGAAAAAAACCTGTTTTCAGAACTTTCAATTCATGATGGCGGCTGGAGCCTGGGAGTCTCGAGGTCGAAAACTTGGGGTTTTATTTGTCCTTGATACCTTTACAAGATTATGCAAAAACATAATCCGCCCCACCTTTTGTAGGCGAAATATCCCTACAGATTGTACAACGTTGGCTCGTCTTCGTTATTTCGTTGTGTCATTTATAATTCGACTTGTCATATATATCCCCATGCTCTGACATAACCCCCTGCTAAATTCAATACAACCAGAGAAATTTTGGGAACGGCTGACCTTTGGCCTCCAATGTTGTTGTCAAATAATGTGCGAAGGCTTTGCATAGGGACATAAATTATTAAATTCTCAATTTGCACGTTGGTTGTGTAAATATGTTGCTTACATAGGAAACAGCCCTTTTCGCACATACATAGTTATTTTGGTTGACATAACATTATCATGCTAAACGCTTAAACTGTTTAAACTACCGAAATAAATTCTAGAAGACTTGCGATGTTTGTGCCTACCTCAACATGGATTTTCGATGGAGCTTTTCTAAAACGGCTCCGACAAACCAGTTAGAAAAAACTAAAAAGCAAGCAAACCATAATATCGAGATTTAAGCAAATTGTCAGCCTCCTTAGCTTACTTAGAAATGCCTGGACTTATTTGGATAGATAGTACCGTTTGGTTAGGTTGTCAGGTTGTAATGATGGGTTCTTGAAAACATTGAAAATCTTTCAAATTATAGAATAGTTGGACCAAAAGGTTTTAAATTTCAAATAGATGTTTTTAAATCAGACCTATTATAACTACGTAGATAAAAATTTAATATCAAACTCGCAGTATCATATATCTCGCGTAGTCTTGACAATTTTTTATCACGCACACGTGATGTCTCTTCAATTCATCACATGTTCGCATGTCGTCTGTTTATCATCATTGTGATAGTCCAGCTAGAGCAAGGCTGGCCAACCAATTTTTCAGGTGGGCCGAATTTTTTAGTTTTCTACGCAAACCTGTGTCATTGACTCATTTGACGACGACCTAACTTCTTTCCCACAATGGAATTTTCGTAGGGCTGATTTGGCTGGACTTTACGGGGCTCTAGCAGAAATTGACTGGGCAGGTGTTTTAACCGAAGCTGATGTCAATGCAGCAACAGAAAAGTTCTATGAGATTCTATACGGGTGTATAGATAAATACGTTCCTAGAAAATCACTTTCTCAAACATTTGGAAAATATGTGTATCCCAAGTGGTATACGGAAGAAATTAAATATTATATTCGCTGCAAATACTTTAATTTTAAAAGGTTTAAGGCTGAGGGTCAGGAAGTAAACAGTGAGCTTTTTAAATATTATAGATCTTTGTGCAAGTCTTTGATTGGTCAAGCCTATGAAGAATATAAGGAGGGTATTGCAAAATCTATACTAACTGACCCAAAAAAAGTATTTGATTATGTAAAAGATTTGCGGAGCGATAGATCGGATAGCAGAAATTACAGAATGAATGGTCGTATAATAACTGGGCAGGAGGCAGTAAACGAATTTGCTAAACATTTCAGTTCTGTTTTTCAGAATAATATACCAAAACTGGACCCGGCAGAAGCAATTAATAGCGCCAGACCTGTAGAAGATAGAATTTTCATCGAATCGCTTGGAGAAAAGCATCTTCTCAAAGCAGTGAAGCGCTTAAAGGCCAAAACTGCTACTGGTCCTGATGGGATACCACCATTCCTTTTGAAGGACTGCATCACAGTTCTCCAACAGCCCTTACTACATCTTTATAATAAGTCGCTCGAAACAGCAAGATATCCTGACCATTGGAAGTGTTCTAGAGTGACTCCCGTCCCAAAAGTTAATTCCAACGCTGAGGTGACAAATCATAGACCCATTGCTGTGCTGGCAGTCTTTGGTAAAATATTTGAGTCAATGATTGATAGTTGCCTAAAACTGCAAATGGGTAGTATACTTAATAATAGCCAACACGGTTTTCGGGAGGCAAGGTCGACCACAACCAACCACATTAACTTTACTGATTATGTTATTGGTGAGTTGGACGCAAAACATCAAGTGGACGCCGCTTTTTTGATTTCAAAAGGCTTTCGACCTTGTAGACAATGATATTTTGCTACGAAAACTGGCAGAGATGGGCGTGTCTTATAGGCTGTTAAGTTTTTTTGCAGACTACTTGAGAAATAGACAACAATTTGTTCAAATATCTGGCTACCGGTCACAGACTTATTACACCAGATCTGGTGTCAGCCAGGGTAGTACTTTGGGGCCCACCCAGTTTTTGGTGATGGTCGATGATTTGCCGGATATTATCACCGCAGCTAAATGTTTATTATTTGCTGACGATTTGAAGCTATTCATGGGCATTAAAAATACCGAAGATGCCAAAAACTTGCAAAATGACATCAAAGCCGTTGCTGAGTGGAGTTTGGCTAACCATCTCCCTCTTAATGTGTCAAAATGCAAAATGATGACTTTCACTAACAGCCGAACACCTATTGTCACAGATTATGAACTCCTAGGACACACACTGCTCAAGGTAGATGAGCATAGGGACTTGGGAGTTATTCTGGATGCTAGGCTGAACTTTCACTCACACGTTATCGAGGTATGTAAGAGTGCAAATAGAATGCTAGGATTTACCCTGCGTACTAGTTACCAGCTAAGTGATCCCCGAATCGCTCTTGTGCTCTACAAATCATTTGTGATGAGTCGATTAGAGTATGATGCAATAGTATGGGACCCCCAGGAAACTAAGTACGCAGAAATGGTCGAAAAGTCCAAAGAAAGTTTGCACGATCTTTATATAAGAAGAAATTTGGTTATTACCCTTACTTGTACCCATCTTTGTTTGTGTCCGGAATGGTGGGGCTAGACACTTTAAAACTCAGACGCAAATTGTCTCTTCTGGCCCACTACTACTTTACGCTTAATAATAAAATTAATAATCCGAATGTGACGGAGCGCGTAGGGCTGAGTGTGCCTCCAACGTACAAGCGCGGTGGCGGGGCGGCCGAGCCGCGCTATCGCCGCCCGCTGCTGGCGGGTCCTTCTACGCACACGGTGCGCGGCAGGTACGCTCCAACAGTGCGGGCTGTCGCCCTTCTAAATTCACTACTTTTGAAACAACACAATGCCGACCTTTTTGGTTCTAGTCATGTGGAATTCAAAAGCATTGCTATTGACTATCTTAGTAAGATTTAATTAATTTATATAATTTGTCTTATTTATTTTATAAGTATTTAATGTTATAGTGCTTTGGCTTGTGCTGTTAACTATGATTTAATTAAATAAATTGAAATTGAAATTGAAATTTGGCATCCGTCCTGCCTGCCTGTACCAACTGGGCTACCGCGACTCGATCTTACCTAAAAAATGCTACTTGCCACTCATAATTTAGGTCCACAACCTGATTCTCTTGAGAGGGTCGAAACGAGATCTCTTTGCCTTATCAGACCAAAGCGCCAACTGAAGGTTAGCAACTGGTGACTGGCGAGCCAATTCAAGTGCCTTCACGGCAGAGATGGGCAAAAATTATTCGCCGAATAAATTGCCTGGCGAATAAATTTTTCACGAGTAAAATAAAGACTAATGGCAATAACCCATAAAAAAACTTTGGGATGAAGTTAAGAGTACAGAAGTATCTTGTAATAAAGAATTGTGAAAAACTTGCATTTTATTCCTTGTTCAATTACCTAACTTACCTACTCATCAAAAATTTATTGGCCGGGCAATTTATGCGGCGAATAATTTTTGCCCATCTCTGCTTCACGGGCCATTTCTCGGTCCGCGGGCCTGAAGTTGGCCGGCCCTGTGATATAGCAAAGTCTCGTGTTTGTATAAATCATCCATTATTGCTGTATGACTTGCTTTAAAAATAGCACACCGTTGCTAAAATTACGCGTTCATGGTAAATTGTAAACAAAACATCTCCGTTTTCAGAAATTACTACCTGCATTTAAACTACAAATTAGCAATAACTTCATATGTTTTCGAAAAAAACATAATCAGGATGTTTAAGACATTACGTTTTATACAAACATCCTAGTTTAATAACTCGGATCAGATGAGGTAATTTAGGAAAATTTTAAGCATTTGCGACGTCTTGGTCTATCCGTTGACGTAGTACGTTAATTTGGACGTTATAAACTTTATCGGTATTTACCGGTAGGTATATACAAGCAAAGCAAGCCATTGTCCATCAGTAGCAAAACGCCAGTGACCACATTATTGGACCTCTATTACTTCTCATACGTTCGACATAGATATCTATGAAACAACTGCTTACGTTTGACAGTACAGCGCGGGGCGATACGCGCACTCTATAGCTTGCCTCTATATACTCTAAGGTTTTACCTACTAAGAAACTAATAGTTTTACTCAAAGCATACAATGCATAAAACCATTAGCTACCGCATCCTCAAACGCTTCTTCGAATAGATTTCAACTCATAATAGAATATTAGCATTACTATCAACAGCTTTACAAGGTACCATTCTGTACTGGTTATTCATAACAACTGTATGGAAAACCAGAACATATTGATATTTGTTAATGGATGTGGTATTCTCAGTACATTTATCGTTTTGACGTCATCGTACCTAATTCTGCATTCAGCCGCATCCTAATAGGGCAGTAAATCTTTTCTTATTAGTCGACTCCTACTCACAACCACTTACTGGTCTAAATGGTAGTTGAGATGTTTGTACAGTCTCTCACGTTAACTCATGAACAAATCTGGTTTGAGGTTTCGATTTTCTTGTGACCGATACGGACAAGCCGGACAAAAACTATGGATACAATAATTTACTGCATTTAGAAAAGTAACAATTATTGCCGTAAAATGTTGCGTTCTGAAAAAAATCAGAACCTTATATTTTGGATTGTTCATGAGTGAGCGGGTGAGACCGTTTACGCTCTGCCTACCTCGCAATCGATATAGACGTGATATATTTGTGTATTTTTCCTGCTTGAGACTTTGTCTCCGTGGTGTAAAAGGCGGAAAATAGCGCACATGAGAGACAATTTGCAGCAATTTTTATTCCCTGATTGTATTATGATGGCCTTGGAGCGTGAGCTCTCATAACATAATGCACGTGTACACTTGAAGCACATTCTTACAGTAAGAAATCGTTTGGCCAGTATTCTCTCTGCTTGATAGAAGAGCGCCATCTCAAACGCATTTTTTTCCTTATGCGCAAAAGGCAATGACAATTTGGTACAGTCTCTCACGCTCTTAAATAATTTTTTAAGGCTTCGTTTTCTTGTGATAGCTCGTTATCGTGAACAGAGTAGGTATAATAACGTTGATGTTTGAATTCTGCTTTATTGGCTGTTTTAAACAATCTTTAAATATTAATACTTGTTAAAACAGCCTTCAAGTTTTGTACCAAATTGACTCAAGCATACTTACATAGCCACTCGCGAATCGAAAAACTCCTTTTTTTACGCTTGTCAAAAATAAAAGCGAGTACCTACCTAAAAATGCTTGCTTGGTGCTTCAAAACGTACCTTTTTTCAATTAGCAAGCTCTATACAAAAGCCTTCCCAAAACCACGCGAGGCCCTCATTTCCCGGGTCCTTTCACTTGAAACTCATTATCGTAAAGATTCGTCTCATTTGCAGAAGAAAGAACCTCCATACATTTATTACAGTATTTTGTCAGAAGGGTTCTATTTGACATTCATTGCTTGTTAGCTTGAGTCTAGTTAATGAGTGATACCTACTCGCTAATTCAGATGATTATGTATGTGTGACTGTGGCAAAGATATAAACTTTTTATCTATCTATCTAATTCCACACGTGAAACGTAAAACGTGATACAGCGCGCTGCTGTCCATATCAAACGTATGAAACAGAAGAGACCGTGTGGTGCTGGCTTAGAATAGCATCACCCAATATCTTTCCCGTGGGTGTTGTAAGAAGCGAGTAAGGGATTTAAGAGTTAAGCAAACAAATAATAATTTTTCTTTCTTCTTCTTTTATTGCAATTTTAGTCGACAGGCTGACAACCTGATACTATGATGATATACACAGTCTTGTGAATGACTCTCATACTTTTGTCAGACGTGGTGTCAAGGGAGGAATTGTACGGCCGTTTACGTTCTGCCTACCCCGCAAGGGATATAGGCGTGATAAATGTATGTAAACAGAAAAGACGCCGTCTACACCCGTGAGACGCGCGTCTCATCGCCGACGGTCTCACAGTTTTCATCTTACGTCTCACGTCTCATGTGAGAAGATGCGCCTAAGTTAGCCAGCAATGTATGCTCAAATGGTCTTTGTTGGCAAGGTAGCGTAATGCCAAATTAAGGCCTTTGTTGTTTCGGTAAACCAGTGGACCGCTGAAAGCCTGAGCCTTAATTTTATACCTGCCCGTAATGAGAAACGTCGTATCCGAAATCTTCAGGTCGACTTCAATATTTTGCAAAGATTATTATGATTTTCGAGTAAGATATATTATTTTACGAATATACCTACGTACTATGCCATAAAGATTAAAGTGGATTTCAGTTAGCAGCTATTATAGAGGTCTAGGTACACTACCAACCAATTGAATACATGTTTAAAGCATTTTGTTGTAAACTTACTTATTCTGTAAATACTTAGCTAATTCGGAACTATGATTCGATCAATGCATTAAAATTATTGTGGGTTCGGCCTAAACTGGTTCATCTTAAAAACTGTATATGGAACCATTATGAGTTGATTACTTGATTCATTAAGTTGGTAGGGCACGGAAATACCGACCAAACATTTTTAGAAAAATTATACCCGTATAATTTTTCTATAAAGAATATGTATATACTTTAGACTATTTGGGGATAAAATGATAATATTGCTACGGCGTAGAACGCCTACGAGATTATTTCAGCTCCATTCGTAGCATTTAGGGTAAGTGCGCCGTTGCGGGAATCCGAGTGACCTTGCTCTCAAACACAAAGAAGTTTAAAACCATTATAATACCATCTATGTATGTGTAGCTTTATTTCAGTCTTTGTGGAGGTTGCCTTTTAGGATAGCTTAAGATGCTTAAGACTTAAGATATGTTTGCTCTTATCCTGCTTCTTAGTGTTCCTAGCATTGTGATGCAAATACTCTCGTACTCGAGCTTTTCTCTGATATTCCCCGGAGCTTACTCGAGTTCCACAGTAACATCGATCCATTCACAGAGAGCGTTCATTCACTAACCCTCCCTCCCAGTTCCAACCCCCCTTCACCTTCCCCTCCCGTCTACGTCATGATTCTGCCAAACAGGCTGCCAAAGATTTCATGATATGACTTGTAGACAGCTTGACGCTGACATTCATACAAATAAACGCTTGAAAAGCAGTATATCTGCCTAATATTCGAAAAAAAAAATCTTTTTAGGTAGAATAATACCTACCGTGTTTCAATTTGGGAGAAAAACTCAGCAGGCATAATAAAATTGTGCTATCGATAACTTCTAAGAAGTAACAAAACTTTGACATTGGCACATTTTCAACCAATCACAGGAAAAAGTTAATCTAATCACAGACATGACGCCGTTAGTTCTACAGTTTTCTACCTTATTGATAATCATCATTATTTAAGAAAATAATGAAAATAATATTAGTTGGTAAATATATAACAAGACTCGCGTATAGAAGTTTAAAATTCCCATAGATAGACAGTTAACCTAATTGAAACGGAATAGGTACTGCGCTCGCTGCAATTCTAGTTCATAATTCACTGACCACTTCCCTAATCAATACCCAATACTTGCTAATACTTACACAGAGTGTTACAATATGTATTTAAATGTTGGACCTCCCATACAAAATGTACCAGCCGGCCAAGTCAATTTGTATAGGAGGTCCGCATTTTTATCATATTTCGAGCGATGTTGCATGGGGAAAGTTGTTCAGTTTCAGGGGCTGCACCCCTTAAAATATTTGCAGTTAATTTTTGTACACCTTATAATATGTTACGGGTTCCTCTATCGATACTGAACCTACCCTTAGGTAAGCTATGGCACGCATTCAAGTTGACACCCTGTATGTAGTTCTGGATTCTACTGTAGTTTACTTTGTAATTCTGCAAGCAAAGAATATAAAACGCAGTGACTCAGATTGATTAAAATAACTGCATAATTAATCATAAACACGTGGATACGTTTGAATCACCATTTAGGTTATATCTATTCGTTATCTTCAAGCTTATCTATGTACCGTGTGATGCCGGCTAAGAATAGCATCACCCCATTTCTGTCCGCGGATATCGTAAAAGGCGATATATGGAAAATCAATGGAATGGGCTGCAGCGTTCTCTGTGAATATCTACAGCACTTTTACTGCGCTCGCGACTAGTCACAACTTCGGCATTGACGAACGCAGTGCAAGATATTTCATTTTTAGGGAACTATGCTGCTGTCTATTCCCCGGATGATCCTACAACACTCACTGGTAAGTTTGAGGTAATGCTTATCTGAGCCGGCATCACATTACAAGATCAAACCTATCTCAATTTTAATCTTAAAAACATAAAATACTGCCTTTTTGCAATATTGTACAGCCATCTTTACCTAGTCACCTTTCTAACCTCAAAAGTGGATTCCAGCTAAGCGTTTGATACGGTCAATATTATTATAGCGCTTGGCACCGGCCGTGGTTACATAACGATGTGTGCGCTTTCCTATTCTATAATCGGGGTCACAAGGTCGGCTGGGTTTAGAAATGTTTGCTTTACTGCAGAAGCTTTGACTGCACATGACTAGTCTGACTTGAATCTTGTGGATAAAGATCTGGGGTCTGCTTTTCTTATTTAAACGACCTAATTTTTGTCGTTCTTTATTCGTGTGGGGATTGTGATACCGAGTTACCGAGATTCGACAACCCGATGAACCCTGGTGTGAAAGGTTTTCCACCGCCTACTACAAGTAGCAAGTCTCTGAAATCGTTGGTTTGGTTATGTCGTTGCCGTAAGGGATTTAGTTTTTGATTCTGTGAAACATTGCTCATATTTCTCAATTGGCAATTGTTTACTAATAATTTTCCATTATCTCGTGACGCAGTTCCTCACGTGTCTAGAAGATTTCGTAAAGTAACACCAAATATTTGCTATTTAATTCAAAGATCGACATGCCTGAGTCAACAGCATTTTACGCGGATCCTTGTAGTAGTGTCAACAAGGACTTCGTTCAAATAGCTTTTATAGCTTGCCACTTGACTACTATGACGGTTTAGCCATGCGATTCCAAGTAGGAAAACGTGGGGAAAACAAGAAATATAAACTAGTAATGTTCTATTCTATAGTAATGTTTGCACACAGTCATAGTCATCCATTACCTTTTAATCGCATGTGAAAATCAATATAAATAAGACAAAAAATAAATATTTATATTTTATCGTCATTGATGATTTGATACAGGCTTCATATCAGTATTATGTTTTATGTTAAAATTATATTAAATAACGAAAATCATAGGCTTTGAAGACTTCTCACTTAGTAACCTCAGCACTCAGTAAGGTTCCGATTTTATGACTTTCAGTAAATTTGTTTTGATTGATGAATCGTCACAAGTTGTTTAATACTGACTTTGTCCATGGAACATGGAATGATTGATGATATCCAAAGAACCTTTAGAATTTCCTAGTTATTAGGTTTATAAATTATCAAAACCTTCCAAATATTCAAAGTTGATTTCAAGTGTATCAAACACTGTAAAGAGCTTTATGCATCGTATCGTGAACGTCAATAAACGTTTTGTCATTTTAAAATGTGTGCTGAATAATGTATTCAATGCTTTCTACTAATATGTATAGGTGTTTAACAAGGGTCGGTGTTAGCCCCATTGTTATTCATATTGTTAAAATATATTTTTGTATTTACACATTTTGTTGTGTTGGTAAGCAAATAATATCTACTTACGTGTATGCAGATCTACCTAGGTACATATTGGTAAATGATTCAAACACAGTTTGTTTATTGCAGTTCGAGAGAAGTGACGGTAAATATCTCGTATCCGTCCGTATTTAAAAGCTGTCTTGGAAACTGACTGATCTTTCAGCATTTTTTCTTTTTGAATAAGATCCGTAAAACCTTTTAGCAGAATTGAAACATTTCTTTATAAATACCTAAAAGCCTCGTAAATGTTTTTTCTAATGTGATTTCCCTACGATCAAAGATAACATTTAGAATATTATGTTACACATCCATTATTCTCATTAGCTGTCTTATTCTTCTTCTTCTCGGGCAATGGCAACCTTTAGGTTCTTATATAATTTATCGTACTAAATTATCTTAAGTGAAGCAATTTCGTTTTACTTTATTCATTTAGTCGTATCATCTTTCGACTCTTGGATAATCTCGGCTAACCTTCAAAAGGTTACAAGCATTATTTGCCTAAGTAATATTTGAGTGCCAAAAGAAATGGCTACGCGTCGGTAAGCGCAGTGAGGGAGGATTAGGGGCCGAAATCTGCTAAATGAAAATGGTTCCAATTGTGTGTCGATGGCATGTAATTTGGATGGTTTTGATGGTTTCGTATTCTGCTAACAGTTTTGAGTATAAAAAATCATGAAAAATCAATCATCATTACAATGGCTAAAAAAATAGTAGTCTTTGGGTCCAGGTGCAGACCGGCCAGTCCTTGTATTGGTTGCGTATAGCCATGTTAGATACAGTCTGCTCAATATCAAGGGCGATGAGCGGTGTACAGAAGCACCTGGGAGAGGCCTATGTCCAATAGTGGACGCAAGACAGCCTCTAACTTATTATGATATTTATGAGTCAAATGCTGAATAACTTCAAAACAAGTTATTTTATAGCTTGTAGGGCTTACTTACCTCAGTTTTTCTATCCGGTAAAAAATACTTACACATAAAATTAACATTACACGAGGAGGTCTTATCCTCTTGTTATTCGTTGTATTTGACATCAACAGCCTAATTAAAATTCGTTTTTTGTGAACTGATGACCCTTCGTTCGCGTAAATTAGAACTTTTATTTGGTTTCAATAGGCCGATTTTAGCTTGTTATTTTGTCATTTGCGTCATCTTCATCATTGATTTAAGAGGTATATGCATTTGCGTCAACATACTCCAATTTACAATCTAATGCTAATGGAATAAGCTGTATATTTCTTTTGGTTTTGTTTACGAGCGGTACGAGTAAGGTGCGTAAAATTAGAAGAAAATTTTGAAAAAGTATCTGCCCGGGCCTGTTTTGAACCTGCTACTTTCGCTATTGTCACTGGTGGCGTCTCTACCATCTGGTCTACCGCGGCTGAGTCTTAGCCTGCGAAATTAAGCAAGTATATCGTGCAAACATTACATAAGCCTTCGGGAAAACGATTGTCCGCGCCCACGTAAAATGCTTCCCACACAAAATCGACAGAAAAAACACTTGTTATAAAAAGAGTGCTTTTCCGACACAAAATAGGTAGAAAAACTCAAAAAGTGTAATTTTTGTGTTTTTTGTTATGTGTCTACCGTCGGTAAAAATATTAGATTGCAATAAAGTATTTTCACATACCTACGATAATGTATGTTTTGAATACTTTGTGGCTGAAATCACCCATAATATGAGCTCCATTTTCGGTGGAAGTTACGTCATGTCCTTGAGTCATCCTTGCCGCAGTGCCTCAAGATCAAGACCAATGTTTTCAATCAGTGCGTTCTACCACTCATGACCAACGGACACATGCAACAAAGATTTATCCAAAAAATTCTAACAATAATATGATAAAAGATAAAAAATAAAGAACCCAAACAAAAACTGCTTCAGATAAGAAAACTTTCGACTACTAGACAGCCTTAAAAGTAAATAAGTAGGTAAGCTTAAAGTTACTTAAAATTCAGACATAGTCTTCAAAATTACAGCAATGTTCTTCAGACTTCTTAATATTCCAGTCGTTTTTGGAGTCTGAAGTTTTTCAAGCCCCACTTTTGCGAAGTAACCAGGTTGTCACAGCTATCAATCACAGGGGATTCGCGAATTCGCAAAACGTTTTCGTCGAAGCGAAAGGTGATATTTTATTGGATGGGCCATTTATCAATGGGGTAAATCAGGATTATGGCTACTCAAACGAAACATTTTTTCCAATCCTTTATAACGATTTATCGTAGGTATTATCGAGACTCTTGAAAGGGTTTATCTTCGTGTAATTAGAATGGTTGACGACATTTTATAACCGCCGACTGCCTTAGAAGGAGGGTTTTTCGAGAGTATGTATGTATGGTATGTCGACAAGAAAATCGTTTTCACGGGCTACAATCCAAACGGCTAGGCGGATCTTGACATGGTGAGGTGTCGTTAAATTTGTTTCAACAGCGCGAGTGCCATCGCCTATATTAAAAAATTATAAATTCAAGATGGCGGATTTTTATCTCTAAATACAACTTTGAAATTACCGCAGTCGGGTATTTTGTTTTTTAATACATCTGCTTGTTTAGGGTAAGGCATAGAATGACCTTTTCCGATGCTATATTGCTTAGAAAACACTGACTAACATAAAACCACGCCAAAACCACGCCTACTCTATTGTCTGAAGGGCAGCCAATATTGGGGTAAAACAACCGAATTACGTAATTCGGAATGTCAATACACAAATGGACGTGCCGGTACAATCTGACCAAATAGCTCTTTTATTATTCCGAGCTGGCAATAACAAATATTCCTTTCGTATTGGTAGATTTATTTACCATACTGAAGGAAGCCAATAAGATGTAAGACTAGGATTTACCACAAATACCCAATGCACAGATGGCTCTCTTAGTCGAAGTCAAGGTATAATAATGTTTTGATTGATTGACCCGCTACTAGAACTTTCTTCGTATTATAGCTGCAATGACTATAGTAGCAATCTTGTTTAGGTTCTTAGGTACGAAAAAGACTATAACTAAACCTCTGTATTTTGTGGCCTCTACCACAAAATATTAGAAATACGGTGGGCCGGGCGCCTTTACACATGGTTCACTAGCGAAGATTTTGACGTTTATTGACGTTTACTGCACTGAACTGAAATCTCAGAGGAGCTCTAGGTAACTAAGAAGATAGTTGCCACGAACGATATTTCTTGCGTTGATATCGGCTCAGAATCATTATGACATTCTTGTGTCAGATTTGGTTGTATTCCTCGTATTGAATTTAGCAACCCTGGCTATTTAACAAGTGACATAATCGCTAAAACCCTAAATATGGTCGAGTGATCGTTCTGTGTTTATACTTATTTTATGGCTTTACCATGCTGAATATAAAGCAGTTGTATTATTGGTTTGGCTGACCCTCATCCCTAGAGCCTGGTATCGATTTGGGATTCGCAGACGGTCACGGTCGGTTGACGTCTGCTTGCCTCGCAGGGAAACGAGGAATCACGCCTCTGTCCCTTGCGAGATAGACAGGCTTTTGCAATTTCTTACAAACTGTAGCGTGAAATTTTGGTAAAAACTAAATCTGGGACGGAGGATAGGCTAATGATAAGAAACTTCTTTCTCCAAGTAATTTAGTCTAAATATCGAGAAAATATTGCCGATCAATTGAGTATTACGACTTGAGTCGAAAGCTCCATAGGTAAAATTATCATCATCATCTGCCTCCCCTTATCCCAAATCAGTTGGAGTCGGCACATCATGCTTTGTGAGAGCACAAAATCGTGATGCAAAAGGATTTGGCATTGTTTTATGACCGGCAGCCTGCCTGACGTCAACCCTCTTTGAGAATGCTATTGTAGGTAAAATATTACCTCATAATGCAAATACCAAGTCTAAGAATGCTATTCGCCGTAGCTACCTACGCATTTTATATTAAACTTTTTCACTTTGATATAAGTTTTCCTAACCTTATTATGACCATGTTTTCAAATTCAACCAGTTGGTTTTGACGTCTACGAACGTGTTTTGGTTCATGTAAACAAGTTAACGAATATTCAATGACTTGGACGAAAGTAAACAATGTATACTCGATTCACTGAATACAGATTTGTTTTTATGAAAGATTCATACCAGTAATGGGCGTTTTTTTTGAGAAACTAATCCGCAAGATGGCGTTGTACGCCGCCATAGACTAAGGTGGAATAAATGACAAAATTTGACAGCTAATCCCTCAAATTCTATGGTGGCGTTTAGTTTGAATACGGATTAGTTTCTCCAAAAAATAGCCATTACTTACTACAATGTCATCTTTTTGATTGCACCGTTTCCTTAAATCAGTCAGTATACACTAAAGTATTTATAAACTAAGCATCTGAAACGCGCCATCTAGTATTTTCTTTTCAAGTTTGTGCCCCTGGACAGTTTCTCATTGTAAAATGGTGATTGTAAAGGGTCCTTCGAAAACATAAAACGTGTTTGCGAACGGAAAATTTCACTATGCTCAGGCCCTTCCAACGACCTACGTCATACGCAGAAACTTAATAAGGTTTCCCAAAAAGAAAAAAGAACTCATTGACGTATTTTTTGAAACATGTTTGGGAATAAGTATACATACATATATCATGCCTATATCCCTTGCGGGCTAGGAAGAGCGTAAACGGCTATAAAAAAGGCTATTTACACCACGTCTGACAAAAGTTTGAGAGTCATTCAGAAGACTCTTTATTACGATAGTGACAGGATGTCAACCAATCCCCTAAAGTTGCAATACACATCAACTCTCAAATCCTTTAGTCGATTTTACGACACCCACGGAAAAGATATGGGTGATGCTATTCTAAGCCGGCACCACACGGCTATATAGCGAAACCAAATTAAGATTTATTCTACTTTAGCCGAATATTAGAGCTGAAGTTATCGATTCGTTCTCGAGCCGGTCTTAAAACGGTCACGGTCAATGTCACACAGTCGGCTCGAGCAGAAACAGAAATGTAAAACATTGCCGGCGCAAAACTCATTTCACACTATTCGATATACCTAGAGTAGACAAATGAAAGAGATCTTAAATTCGTATTGTAGCGTCTACTGCCACCCCTAGTCCACTCAGGGTGTGTCAAAAGGCGACGTAGAGTTTTTGACCTCGGCTGAATATCTATCGACTATGCGTTACCCGCTTGGTGGCGGTGATACCACCTACAATATTTAGCATTTCCAACGGGGGTTGATGTCTGGCAGACGGCCGATGATGAAAACATAGCTAAATCCTTTTGCATAGTGATGATTTTGTGCTCTAAAAAAACAGGTTGCGCCGACCAAAACTGATTTTTGATAAGGGCAGGCAGATGATGATGAGATTAAAGATATCCCTTTTTAAAATCCTTCGGATTTTCGATAGAATTGTATACTGTACAATGTGTACAATACAGAAAACCTACTTTTTCGTTCGTTGGTTATTTATTTATTTCTATTTAACTTTTAGTCACGTTTGCGACTTCTTAGTTTAGGATTCCGGACCTGGTTAGTCTTGCTAACGAAGTCTACCCTACATCCTCGTTATCTGAAGATCCGAATGTTTGTCTTATTTTCGATAAATGCTCGATTATGTCATTTCAAGAGGTCACTAGGCCTTGAAAATCAAAAATTGCAGAACCATACAGCCCACTACTGGACATGGAGGGTATTGCCATACTCATCAATCACGCTTGGCAGGCGGATGATTGCCAAGCGCAATAAAATTGAAGCTGTTGCATTTACAAGGAACGCTGCTGCTCGTTCCCTGGATTATTATCCCTTAATACTTTTTTACGACACCCACGGGTAGAATTGGGGTGATGCTATCCTAAGCCGGCATCACACGGCCCTTAATTTAAGGCAAGTAATTTGATGCTTGTTTATAATGAAAGCCCCTGGAAATCTCAAATGACCTTTGGAAGTTTAGACCTTTCATGTTAACATAGGGATCAAAGGGACCAGCAGAAAAGCCCTTTGTCAGTAAATGGGTATTAGTACGTATTACATTGTAGTTTCAAGGTCGTCCTCAATTTAACTAGCTTCTCCCTTTAGTTTACCTGAAATTCAATAAGTGGGTGTTAGGGACGGTGTAACGTAAACTTTGCAGGCGTGCTCAGACCATGAAACTGAACAACTTTTACTATGGAGCCAATGGTGGGAAACGAAAAAAAATTTTCCGACCTCCCATACAAAGTCAGTCAGCTGATCGTGAATTTTGTATGAGAGGTCGGATTTTTTTTTTAATTTTCCACCATTGGTTCCATAGTAAAAGTTGTTCAGTTTGATGGTCTGGTCATGCCTGCAAAGTTTTCGTTATACCGTCCCTAACACCCAGTATATTGAATCACATCGAAACAAAATTACATTTATGAAATTTTACTAGTGACCGATAGCGAAAACTCAGAACCGGCTGGTGCTAAGGCACAACTTTCTCCAAGGAAAAAAGGTTGAAATATGAAAAATAAAAACTTTGGACATCCCATCGTAACTTAATTCAGCTAGTATGGGAGGTCCAAATTTTTATTTTTATGTCACTTATGTTCCTTGGGGAAAGTTGTGCTTTATCACCGGCCGGTTCTGAGTTTTCGCTATCGGTCACTAGTAAATATTCATCTTTTATTTAGGATTTTTATTTTGCGCCATATAGCGAGGAAGATAAATCGAGAAACACTTTGACGTCATACCACTTAATGGCATCAAGACTTCTGTTAACATTCCACAACGAGTTTTTAATTGGTCCGACATCCAATATAGCACAAACTGTTTAGCAGTTTTGTTGATCAATTCCGAATCCTATAAAAAGATCTACCGGTTTTATATTTGCAAGTAAACACAGACGAAATTATGTAGGTATACGTGCCTTACTTGTTATTTATTTGGTAGAGGGTTCAGGCACAGAATAAAGCGAAGCTATAGTTACGGTCGGTTACAAACCACATAAAGGTACCAGGGGTACACCAAAAGAACTGAATTTATTTTGTTCTCAGCAATATTTTTTCTTGAAATGTGTATTTATTAGTAAAAAGAGGCTTCTTTTATGAGAATATTTTTTTAATTTATATTATATTTTCATTGGGATAAAAACAATCCAGTTCTCTTGGCGTAGCCCTGGTACCTTAAGTGCTATAACCGACTGTATATTCACTGTGGTTCAGGCCTCTATGTTTCGGCTGTTTACGACGACAACCATCTTCCGTAGGTCGACAGATTACAAACGTCCACCGCTCGTAAGCTGCGTAAATGTACCAACATATAATTATTTTGCCGTGTGATGCCGGCTTAGAATAGCATCACCCCAATTCTACCCGTGGGAGTCGTAAAAAGCGACTAAGGGATACTTATCCAGGGAATGGGCAGCAGCGTTCCCTGTCAATGCAACATCATGCACTGCGCTCGCCAATCCGCCTGCCAAGCGTGGTGAGTATGGCAATACCCCCCGATAGGGGGAGGCCCATGTCCATCAGTGGACTGTTGTGGCTGTTATGGTATAATTATTTTGAAGAATTAATCTTCTTCTAGGTGTCGACCAATGTAAACATTTAAAAATATTCGCTGCAAAAAATTCAAAATCCCTTTACGTTCCTTGGGAAAGTTGTTCGTTATCATCGTCTCAACACTTAGGACCTTACCACCAAAGGTTATAATAAAATATGTGCGCTAAACACGTGTTTAAAAAATATCCCCATACAGAAATTTAAACGCTAGAGACACGCGTTCAATGTGTCTCACTTTTTTGTGGTAAGGTCATGGTCCATGGGTAAGGTCCGTAATTTCCAATTCGTAAAATGTATCATGATATTGATGACATACCTACCTACCGTGGTTCAAAATATTTGCTTCTTGTCAGATTGTCCTTGAATGTTATTTTAATCGTCTCCTTAATTCGACCAATTTTGTTAAAAATAACTAACTTGATATTTATTTTTGGTTTTCCTTCATACCTAATTTAGTACAGTTTAGCATCACCTCGCTACTCGAGTCGTGTGTTTACTTGTATATCGTTGCAATAAAAAAAAACCAATGTGTTTTTCCGTTATTGGACTTCCCGATATAATTAAACAAGACGTGTTTTAGTTAAAATCAACCGACTTCAGATTGGAGAAACACTATTTAAAACTATTGCGAATTTGTCGAAGTTCAAGACGTAAGTAGTCAATTCCTAAACTAAGAATAAATACCTACGTCAAATCATAGAAACGGTTAAATAGTTTTTGAGATATACGAGAACATAGTTGATTGATATACTAGAAACAAAAATACACACAAATCTGAATTTTGCACAAATATTCAGAAGCCATATGAGGCTAAGATATTAAATATTTTTCAATTTTGAAAATGTTACATGCATGAACATAGATAACTTCCTTTTTTGAGGTCGGTTAAAGACAGTCAATTATTGGCATTTATAGACGAATTTGAAGATGGCCCATGATTAGAGGTTTCTCGAAGATAAAATTGCGTCAATAAGTTGAAAAAAAAGATGGTACTCACTCACTTGTAGTTGTAGATAGTGGCTTATTTGTTCGAGAACCAGATTTATGCGGATGTATGCAAACGCCAAGTTTAGTGAAGCATCTAAACATTCCAGAACGAGTTCTAAAGATTTAAAGGACCTCGTTAAAAAAATTAGTTTCTCTTTTACCTACGTTTATATGCTTTTTTTCCTCTTGTTTTGTGTGACTCTACGAACGATCCGAGAAGTTTGTTGTGAGTCTTTTATAACCGATTTCCTGAAAAGCGGTTTCAGTTACAACTCTATGACTTGGGTCAACAACAGATTGTTCTTTGTCTTACTAATCATATAAAAAGGAATGTCTCCAAAAATTTGTACGAGGTAACCGTAGCACTGCTTTATGGTGTTTCTTTTTGAACTTAGGCGGAAAATCGCGTGACACAAAATATTATGCAATTTGTTGCATGATTTCGTGAGAACGAACTGTGTAAAGTTTATTTTCGAAGTTTTCCTCAATGAAGGCTCACATTCATATTTACAAAAACATTTACTTTCATTCTTGGAGGTTAATTCATTCTCATTCATTATTATAATACTTTCATTTCGTGTAGTGTACCTACTGATTACTGACCGGCTGGTCGTGAATACTTCAAACTTATTAAAATTTTCCGTGTTTTTTGTTATTATTATTCTAGCTTATATTTATTTGATTGTGTAAAACTGAATGCGCATGTAGTTATTAATTAGATAAGAGTTAGTTTTATGTTCCCCCGTGGTAGCGGCTAAGAACACTCGGGTCAGGGTGTTTTGTAAGGCGACGTACATTTTTTGACCTCAGCTGAATATCTGTCGCATGGTGGCGGGATACCACCTACAAAAGCATTTCCAAAGAGGGTTGACGTCAGGCATTCGGCCGATCATAAAACATAGCCAAATCTTTTGCTACATGATTTTGTGTTCCAACAAAACATATTGCGCCGACCCCAACTGATTTGGGATAAGGGCAAGAAGATGAGATGATGGGCATAATTATTTCTTACCTGAATACCTAAATTACACGGAGAAGGTATTATTTTACTACTTTTTGTTACTTACTTTGTTTGGATGAGGTGTTATTAAGTTCATAGCTTACATAACTTTTATCTCGTATTCATCTTGAGTTTTTTATAACTAAGCAAGCAATTATAAAAATCGTAAACCAACGTAATCAGTACCAACATACATAGTAATAGTTAGTTTGCTATGAATTGTAGTTACTTTTAGTCCATAGTAATTTGTATATTTTTTACCATTATGTATTCGTATCTACTCAAAACACGTTCTTAACACCTACACAGTAAAATATACGGGGTGTAATGAAAGGAGTAACAAAAACTTTGCAGGAGTGCACAGACCGCAACACTAAACAACTATATTTATGAACAGTACCTATGGTAAACGAGATTTATTTTATACTTCTGAGCACGCCTGCAAAGTTTGCGTTGCACCGTCCCTTGCACCCTGTATTTTCGCTTCCGATATTATACATGCACTGTGATTCTTACGTGCATATCAACAATCTCAATTTATTTGCTTACAAACTTGCAGATATTTATAAACCCTAATCTCTACTAAGTGCTATCTCTGAGGGCAATTAAACCTCGTCATGGATCGTACGAGGCGACGCACGCGCAGTTTTCCCGGTTGCGTAATAAACTACTTTCTAGTTCGTCGCGACCGTCGTGTGGACGTGTTGGTCAGTGGGACAGTGACGTAATGATTGCTGGGTGTGACCATTGATGGCAGGCTGCTAACCTGCTGTGCTGTTGCTACCCCTTATCGTACTATCAGAGTTAGGTTGGTTTTAAGGTGCAATACCCTATTATTGACGTAAAGACTGCTTACTTATTGCTGGGTGTGACCAATGCAATGGGATGTCAGTAGGGCTGACAGCCGGTACTATATAGATACGTTTCTAGGGGTAGCTACAGGGGTAGGGTGCAATAAACTACTTTCTAGTGCGTCGCGACCGTCGTGTCACGGTCGTGTGGACGTATTGGTCAGTGGGACAGTGACGTAATAACTGTTTACTGATGGCTGGGAGCAAGGTGTGACCACATCAGTAGGGCTGGCAGTAGGCTTAGCAACTCGGGGTAGCAACAGAGGTAGACCTGTAGGGGTGTTAAAACTACGTAATGATTGCTGGGTGTGTGTATAAGATTATAAAAGTACATAGTAAATAGTGAGCACAAAAGTAGGGGAGTAAGACATATTTCAGTGTTCTTATTCTTCTTTTTCTTTTCGAGTGGGACACCGAGTCGTCCAGCGACGCGATGAACCCTGTTGTCAGAGTTTTAACCGCCTTTCAGAGAGAGCCCGGGTGTGATGTGAGAAGGGATAAACGAATGAAACTCAGATTCGTTTCAGTTTCTGCTATTTCAGACAAAACTGAAGCAGCTATCGTAAAACACCCATTACGGGTGGGATAATTATCAGGCTGTAATTAGTTGTTAATTAACGATAAATGTCCTGTAAGCATCCGTTAACGTGGCTGTTCATGTTTATGACTTTATTACTCCTACTACGCTAATGATAGGTATGTGGACAGCTTATGTATGTAGGGATGTAAATTATCTAATGTACCAAAATATAGCAAATAATGTTACAAAAATATGAAAAATACGGGCACAAAGGCGGGCTTATCCCATTAAGAGAATTTACTGGTCCTTGGATTAGTGATTTGTGCGATGAGTCTGCTCTAGTAGCTGATAAGGATGACTCAAAACCGACGACAGACGGCAACCAGAAGCCAATAAATAAGACAGGACACAGCTGTTTGGCGCTGAACTTCCATACGAGAACATTCGCAAACAAAGCGGACTAGGTTGTAAACCTACGGAGCCGAAAATAATAATAATTTCATGAATAAAGGTTGTTTTTTTGAGTCTGCTGTGGTCCCAACGGTGAGGTCTCTGTGGCTTGCGGTCGCACCACCGCTTTGCTTCAGTTTCAATAACACTGCTTAATGTTTTGCTGTCTGCCTGTTTCAATAACTAATATACCTATCTTTCAAACTGTTTTTATTCTACTTTGTTTTAATTTAAATTTAATGCGATGAAGATAAGATTGAATTTTCTACCCAAAGTGTAGCGTGATTCTGTATGCCGACTTTACGCATTTTGTCTAGGCACTTTGAAAAACTTTCTATCGTCTATCGAATCACACTAAGTTGTTTTTTCGTGCTCGAAAAGTTTGAACACTCAAATAAAATACTCGTCGTTATTACAAATACCTGCGTCAGTGTTGCGAAAAAAACTTATTTTTATCTCTGCTGACGTCAAAAGGTCCGTGTTTTGGACGCTCATCCTAAAAATATCCAAAAAACCTGATTAAATATAAATAAAACTTTAATTGGAGGTCCAACGACCTTAAATGTTTTTGTTTATGACATAACACTGTTTTTAGTTTTCCCTAACGTAAGAAATGTATGTATGTACATACATTTAAGAGATCGACTTACACTGGTTGTTCTTGGTAACTTTACTAAAAACCATTAAAAGTTAGTCTATTGAATGGTAATTTGTTACAATTGTAATGTTATTTATAATTGTAATGTTATCCTGGGTGTAATACTAGCGATCGATAGCGAAATCTCTGAACCGGCTGGTGGTAAGGAACAACTTCTGAGTTTCTGGGTTTGTTCTGATTTTTCCGCTATCACTCGTAAAAATTCACCCTTCACTCTTTATCATAATTATACTAGAGTCATTTACACAGTAGGTACTTTTACGTACTGATAACACCCGGTAGTTACGACTACAGATCCAATATAATAATGAAATGATTGAAAAAGAACTGTTATTGAAATAATTATACGTCCTATAATAAAAAGTGCGAGAACTAAAAAATTGCTTGCCAATTAAATCTACTTAGAAAATGTGGAACCTCAATTGACTATTAAAGTAAAAAATAAAAACACAACAAAGAAACTGCAATAGTTATTGCGTGACAACAGTAGGTGAAAAAGAGGATTTTGTTAAAATAAACTACTCAGTTATCCATACAATTGTATTTCAGGTAATACATCTTAATCATCTTAATATGGCAAAAAACAAGAATGGCCTATAATTAAAGGCAAAAAATAATTATACATTGTTACCCAAGGTTGGAAAAGTCCTCAAGGTTGACGATGAGGACTTTTGTAAAAAAAATGTTTGTAACGTAATATAGGGATACATTTTACTACGGTAAGATATAGGTTACGTTTGAACTGAGATGCTAAATGATATCAAAGTTTATGAAGCTAATAAAAGCTAATATTTACCTTGATCCTAATAGCTATACAACTTTTAGGTAACTGGCAGAATTCCATGGATGGAATTAACTGGCAGTTAGGTACTTTTGCCGTTTTATCCCAATTTTCATCGAAATTGCAATGTATTTTAGTACCTACTGCCCCACTACAAAACAAATTGATTGTTACTTTGTAAATAAGCATGCATTGAACGGTTTCGTGTGATGTTACACAAAGGCATAAGTAAAGTAGGTATGAAAGTCAATCAAATTCCTGGATATACAAATAAGATATTCCAAAGAAAGTTTTGATTTGTTTTCTTTACGAGACTTTACTTGTATTTACTTAGAATCTTACACTTAAGTGGAGCGAATTTTTAATGTCGGTTTAGTTTAGTGGTGTTGTGTCGAAGATAAGATAACATTCAAGCAAACCTTTCTTCTTTAATTGGTGTGATAGTAGTGTAAAGTCATCTAATTAGTCTCGAGTTCTCCCAAGCATATCAAAACACTCGATTGCTGCGCTACCGGCATTTTTCTCGGTTATCTAATCGGAGGGAAAGTGGGGCACCCTTTTCTAGATCTAAAGTAATTCACATATTGCAAGAACTTGGCGTCTATACTAGCTATATCTAATTAGTATTCTTTGATACTAGGTGTACACACACGACGTACAAAGTAGTGTGAGTTAACTTAGGGTTTTGTTTGTTACTGTCGAAGATTTTCAGTAGTTTTCGAAAGCTTTTAGTCTCTGATAGAGCTACCAAACAGTAATAAAACAAATCATTTTAGGAATTTGTATTCACTCACATGCTCTTCTTTCTGAAATTGTTGCTCATACGTATCATTATTTAGAATCGCAAACATATCAACCTATCGTTTATGGTTTTGTTTGTAGGATAAATGCTTGATCATCGTGATCTTCCATTGAAAACAAGCGTGATTTTATTCTCTGACGTCTATTAGTGGTCTGATCCTGACCTGTAGGTTTACGCATGTAGGTCCATGATTATAAGCAAGATATCTATGATAGCTCATGTTATGCCTTCTTATTTTCTATCATCGTAAACTCACAGTCTGTCTCTTTCTTTCACAGCTTCATCGAGCAAGACAAAGTGTCCGGTTTCTGGACATGGATGTTCGTGTTATCGAAGCTCCCCGAGCTGGGAGACACTGTCTTCATAGTGCTGCGCAAGAAGCCGCTGATCTTCCTCCACTGGTACCACCACATCACGGTGCTGCTGTACACCTGGTACTCGTTCACGGAGTACACCTCCTCGGCGCGCTGGTTCGTCGTCATGAACTACTGCGTGCACAGGTAAGAAAAAAGAAAATAATATTGGTTCGTCACCTCAGCTTGCTTATGGGCTCCTGGTACTATTAGGCGCAATCTGGGTGAACAGGGAGACGCCGTTTTCATAGTCCGTGTACAGGTGAGAAAGACAATACGTAACCTGAACTTGCTTATGGGCTCCTGGTACGAGCCGCAACTTGGGTTACAAATACAAATACAAATACAAAATTCTTTATTCAATATAGAATATAAAATATTACTTATTGATAGTCAATATTACACAGAAATGGATTAGTCATTGTAAAAAGGAGAAATTTGCAAGGTACAATTTTCTCCTTTTTATAACAATTTTTTATTCCTAGTATAAACGCGGCTCGGGCGGGATAAAAAAATAAAAATAAAGGCACTGCCTCGGGGCTGGCCAGGCTAACCACACGGCATGTAACTTTATGCCTCAACGACCAGTAAGTGAAAACAAAATTCGTTGAGGGAGACACAGTATTAACAATGCTTGCTGCTTGTTGCTTAAGGGTGAAGAGGGAGAGTAAAAAGTAGATGCACGCTGGGCCAAAGCTGACCCGACTTTCCTTTCAACCTTGAAATCCTGCAACGATACGGGTTTACACGGTCGTAAAATTTTCCACCCAGTGAAAGTTACTACATGACATTGACTTAGTAAACAGTGCCTTAACCCTCGCGACCTAGAAAGTTATTTGATAATTTAGACTTTATTACAGTTTGAGACCGGTACTAAACCTGATCTTGAGGCTTACTTGGGTATTGAATTCAGGGGAATCTCGATCAAATCAAGACCTCTGGCACCATAAGACATGCCTTTGCATAAGAAATATACACAAAAAGTGTGTAGTATAATTATTTGCGTCCGCCCATGATTACTATATTTTCGGACATAGGTAACCACAAAATGGAAAATACGTGAACATTTTTTGCGAGGTTTACAACGCGCAGAATATCTGTTACATACATACTTAATATCACGCTTATATCCTTTGAGGGGTAGGCAGAGCGTAAACGGCTGTAAAACCGGCCATTTACACCACGTCTGACAAAAGTTTGAGAGTCATTCAAAAGACAGTGTATCACCATTGAGACAGGTTGTCAGCCTGTCGCCTAAAATTACAAAACACAATCTTCAACTCTCAAATCCCTTATTTGCTTCTTACGATACCCACGGGAAATATGAGGTGATGCTATTCTAAGCCGGCACCACACTTATTGAAGTTTGCGTAATTCTCACGGTGACGCTAAAATTCCTGGCTGTAATTGGGGCAAAGGCCGTACGCCGACCGCGCCTCATTAGTAATGTAACACTAATTACGTCTGCGTACTCGTGGCGTACATTTTCGCGGTCACTTTCATTACAAAGTAAAAAGAAATCCCGTGTGGTGCCGGTACAAAATAGCATTACCCCATATCTTCCCGTGGGTGTCGTAAGAAGCGACAAGGGATGGGAAAGTTCATTTGAATTGCAATTTTAGGCGACAGGCTGACAACCCTTAGTCGCTTCTTTCGACACCCACGGCAAATATAATGGAGTGATGCTAGTCACATTATAGGGCAAACTTGACACGGCGACGCTAAAATTCCTAGCTGTAATTGGGGCAAAGGCCGTACGCCGACCGCGCCTCATTAGTAATGTAACACTAATTACGTCTGTATACTCGTGACGTACATTTTCGCGGTCACTTTCGTTACACGCTGTGTGAAATACATTGTGTGAAAGTGTGGTACTGCTTTAGGAAATATGTACATACATACCAATACGGGGTGTAAGGGACGGTGTACCGAAAACTTTGCGGGCTTGATCAGACCATGAAACTGAACAACTTTTACTATGGAGCCCATGGTGGGAAACGAGAAAAAAATTCAGTCAGCCAGCTGATCGCGAATTTATGTATGAGAGGTTAGAAAAAATTTCTCGTTTCCCACCATGGGCTCCATAGTAAAAGTTGTTCAGTTTCGTGGTCTAATCACGGCTGTGCCTGCCTTCGGTACACCGTCTCTTACACCGTGTATATCACGCCTATATCCCTTGCGGGGAGGCAGGTTGTAAAAAAGGGCCATTTACACCACGTCTGATCAAAGCTTGAGAGACATTCATATATCATAATGACAGATTGTCAGCCTGTCGCCTGAAAATGCAACTCTGAAATCCCTTATTCGCTTCTTACGACATCCACGGGAAAGATATGGGGTGATGCTATTCTAAGCCGGCGCATCACATGGCAAACTTGACACAACTTGACACGGTGATACTAAAATTCCCAGCTGTAATTGAGGCAAAGGTCGTACACCGACCGCGCTTTCAGAACCTTATGATACAATCAATTCATTCAATCTAAGGCTAAAGCGATTACTTTTTGACTTGTAGTTTTTATTTTAATAAGATAGACCTGCATTTGTCTGCTATCTCACCTGTTTCTAAGTGATGATGCAGACGATGTTGGAGCATACTTGCCTAGATAGGGCCTATTCATTCACTCTTGCATTGAAAAGGCCCAAGTTATTAAGTATATAGTATTATTTCAAAGGCTTTTCATTACACTCATAATCCATTATTACGCGAACTTTAAGCGTTTTGCATTCATTAATATCTGTTAAGTGAATTTTAATGACACTTCGTTTATGGGCACTTCAACTTGAGATATGATAACATCATTGACCTCTATTTCATTTAATGCAAACTCTGGTTTATTTATTATCCCTGGTGTTGATATAATGATTTGTCAGTTTTCTATATGGACTAAACATGCATTCTCCTTTATATTATTATAAGCAAATCAACGAGGAAAGACTAGGCACGACTTGAAAAAATCAACATTCGTCAATGAGACTACTGTTAAAAGCAACTGCAACTGTCATGCATGGTAAATATTGATGAATCATGAGTTGCAGTTTCAGTGTTAGGATTTAAAGTTGACAAGTTGCAGTTGACTCACCAGCTGAACACAGACAACTTCACTTCCACTTCAGCATACCAGGCCAAGGTTTGCCACGTAACTCGACATTGTAAAATTACCGAACCAGTATTTATGTGGAAAACCGATCATCACCGGTTCTCTCTAGGTCTGAGGTGCTAGGTTTATCATAGGGAATGCTCGTAAAAATTATATCTGATACTTTTCCATCCGACAAAATCGTCAAGAGTGGAGGAAATTGGAGTAGGCCTACGTCCTAAAATGGGCAACAAAAAAGCCGTGAATGATGGTGATGATTCTTTTTTTCGAATTTGGTACCACATGGGAGCAGTATAGAAAGCGACTGGAAGAGTAAATACACCGACTACTTCAATATAGAGGCCAAGGTTTGCCACGTAACTCACAGTTACAACACTTGCATTGCCGGTTGGTAACATTACCGAACCGGTGTTGATCCGGAAAAAGCCGGTAGACAATCACCGGCGAATTGGCATCCATTGAGGTCACTTTACCGCCAAATGTTAGGGGTCAAAGGTTAAAATATTGTGATCTGAAAATGAGATTTCCAGCGGTATTCAGACTACTACAAGCTTAGAGGCCAAGGTTTGCCACGTAACTCACAGTTACAACACTTGCATTGCCGGTTGGTAACATTACCGAACCGGTGTTGATCCGGAAAAAGCCGGTAGACGAATTGCCGGCTTCATTGGCATCCATTGAGGTCACTCCACCGCCAAATGTTAGGGGTCAGAGTACGATTGTGATCTAGGTTCCCAGCTCTATTCATAAACCTAGATTGAATTGAAAATAGTTCAGATAGAAACTTCGAAGATGTTACGGAAATTTATTTTTATCTATTTCATTGGTTTGTTTTTTTGTTTATTGTTAAAATAGGCAGTCTAAAAACATAAAATCTAATGCTTATAAACCTCTTCTTAAATTAAAGTTTAATGAAATATTGACCATTTATGAACATTTTAAATATCACATATCAATTTGAAACAAAATTTTAGAAAACTCGCAATTATCCTGCCCAATATTTATTTGATACAAAAGGCAAACGGATTTTCACTCCTATTTAACGTTTATCACGACTAACCTTGTTGTTTTAAGTCGAGGCTTATAGAGTCTCGACGTTGTTTTAAGTCGAGGCTTATAGAGTCTCGACGTTAAAACAACAAGGTTAGTCGTGATAAACGTTAAATATGAGTTATCCTTGTTCGTTTAATAATTTAATGGATTTTCACTCCATTTATAAAATTCATCTGAACGGCCTTAGAAACCCCAATACTAAGAAATTGAGTACAATACGACCTGGTTGCCAGATAGCTAAAGGAAATTGATCGCTTCAAATGTAGCTCTTTAGCTAAGCTATACATTCGAGGGCGATGACCTTTAGGTCAATGAACTAAAAAGGATATCAGCCTTAGAAATGTAGATAGATAAAGCGTATACAGTGGACAAACTTCGATTTATCATGGTAAGGCAATAATTACATTTCTGAAAATAGATTCCGCTGTCAATCTCAATTTTAGTTCGGCTCTACGTAACAACTAAGATCGTATTAATTTATCTGGTAGGCATTTTTTTGGTACCTAAGCAGCTCAACCTCCAAAATTGTCGTATCAACCTATGCTGGTTATTCTCAATAACTATATTAACAATCAGTACATTGGCATCGATCTTAAGGTGCAAGTTTGCCACGTGCGGCTATAGTCCAATTATGAAAGGGTATGGCGCCACGTTCGAGGGGTGCGACAGACGCGTGCGTGCGACCGTGCGCCGTACATTTGCATACTATGACTATAGCTGCATCGAACGCACGCGTCAGTCACATAGCCGCTGACGAACTTACACGTTTAACTTAGACACTTTGATAATACTTGGCAACTGAAAAAGTCATCTCTCCTCAAAAGCTTTTTCAGCTAAATTCCAACAAACAAGCTTTTGATCTTTGTAGGGGGCCTAAGATAAATTAAAAGATAAACTTATCTTAGACTCGCCAGACAAATAAACTCTTGTACCGCACTACTTATCTCTCCACTTGGGTAACCACAAAAGCTTTAAGATAAGAACTCTGTGTCAAAAGCAAAAAAACCTTCTCAGTGAATCTTTCGTCTTGAAGTCATGAAAATATTCGCAACATTTTCTTTGATAAGTTTATTTATTTACGAGGGACCTCAAAGTTTACGATCCGTAGGTAACGAAGTTTTAATTTTTAAGCTTTGTTTTAGACCTTCAAAGTTAAACAATATCGTAACAGAAAATCACGTTTAATATTTAAGTAAAAAATAAAATAATAAACAGTTAAAACAAAACTCCGCAAATTGTCGTACCCTTGGAGATGTCCAGCAGTGGACTGCGATAGCCTGATGTGATGTGATCGATCATGTGATGAACAAAATCCGACTAGTGTAACTGAAAAGAATGTCTAACTCGTACCGTTCATGAGATACAGCCTTCGAACCATAATTAAGAAAAATCAAGCAAAAAACCACGTTTTGTTGTATGGTTCTTATATTATTGTTGTTTTTTTTTCAGTAATAACGGCAACAGATATACGGCAAACGAATGAAAATTTCAAGTCTTTACCTATTACGGTTTATGAGATACAACCTGGTGAGGTGACAGACAGACAGACTGCTTCGAAACAAATGGTTGATTAATTATTAATTCATTATATTCTGCTTCGTCTTCAATTTGTGTTTTATATTCCCACGACCCTCATTTACTTTAATGTATATGAACCATAATTTATTTCACTGGGAATAATTACATCAGTGTCATTACTAAGGGCTTCAACAACCTCTCAACCTCACCTTGTAAAGGTCAAATCGGTTCATTTATTTATTACATTACATAGCAGATAAAATGGTCAGGTTTTCAGATGGCATCATCCTTGACATATGGAAAATTCGAAAGAGCAGCAAAAGTTTTGGAAGCAGGGAAGGAAGTTCTGCCTTAAAGTAGTCAAGTTTAATTTAAAACGGCCTCAAGATGAATTTTAATTAAAGATTCTATTTATAAAATCAAGGAAAACAAGAATAAGTTCAAGATTACGACAGTGTCAAAAGTTGATATTAGATTTTAACTAACTGGTTAGATCTATATTGTCATTTTTCCATTTCTATGAAATAGGGAGAAAAATTACGACGAAACACAGAATATAGTGCTCAAACAATTCCAGGAAAGAGGGTTCGATGATAGACTTGGCTAGGGCACTGTCATGCCCCCAGGTTTCACGTTTTGAACTATACAATGCGGCTTCCTCTTTAAATTAGTCTAGATAGTAATTTTCTAGAACTTTGAAAATGAGAAACTCGATTGAATGCAAATGATGTCTTCTTCATCATTGATTAATAGCATAATCTGATGAAGTAACACTATTACAATTATCATCCATTATGTAACAAAGTATGAAACAATGAGAATCACTAACCAATCAACTATCATTTATAGATCTGACAATATGACCTATCCATCCACACGCAATACAAATTAATAAGCCTGTTTTTAATGTTTCTGACTTTCCTGTTTCATTTGTCGTATCGAAAGGTTTTTAATTATGTTTTGTTCCTAAAGAAAAGTAACATTACAGTTTATTAATATGACTTAGGCCCATGCTCCATAGAGGAGACGCGCGACGCAACGCGTAAGATGACATCTGTCAGACAAGCGATCGTCAGCCGTTATCGATACGACAGTTTCAGATTCAGTTTTATTGGCTTCTTTCATTGGGTTCAGATTTAAATTATTTGCAGCAATGGTTTTACACCTTAGGTATATTCTTTGTTGGAACCTTACAGTTTATTGACAATGGTATTGTTTATGATCATTGATCAGTGATCTTCACCATGAATCGCTTTTATTATAACAATTAAACTGTCCAATTTTGCTATGAAGCTCCTTCCGTTGCATTGTTCACTGATAAATCGATTTTTTCCATAGTTCTTTCGATCAAGGCGTAATTTGTTGCAAGGCCAGCCGCTTGGACATAATTTATTCGTGAATTACTTGTTTTTTCCCTTCTCAGAATGATGTACAGTCTCTCACAGTAACTCATAAACAATTCTGTTTTTAAGGTTTCGATTTTCTTGTGATACGGACAAGCGGGACGAAAACTTTGTTGTACGATTCAATAAATCTTGCTGCATCTAGAAAAGTAACAATTAGTGCTGAAAAATGTTACGGTCTAAAAAAAACATAAATTTTGGATTGTAGGTACATAGTGAGCGGGAGAGACTGTACCAGTACTTACGTTTATGGAAGTAGACGTGTTATATCAGCTCTATTTGCATTCATAATGGTTCTTCTTAAAACTAGTTATGTCATAATTTTAGTTATGGTTGCTAAAGATCACATAATATTTTTTGTGTTATTCAATCGTAATTCGTCCATACCTAAATGGATATCTCTACTGGGTTATATTTGCAATGACCAACAGCAATAGTAATTACTTAGGCAAAAATGGTATAACTTTGGACTACTCATCCAAAATTGACGGTATACAATCACACCCATTTAGCTACACAGGTGGTTAATTTTGTTTTGCATATTTCGACCCATGTTGTTCAATATCACGAGAACATTCACCTCCTCAAATGATTCTCGTCTAAACTAGTTAATCGCTTTGCTTGCCATGATTTTGCTACAGTAACGGCATTGTCAGCTCCTCCCTGCTGTAAGAGATTAAGAGAAGAGGGAATTAGATATGGGACAAGACCAAAATAGGTATCATCATTCAAAACCAGAGAGCTTTTTAGGGTTTCGTAGTCTACTAGAAACCCTTATAGTTTCGTCATGTCTGTCTGTCTGTCTGTCTGTCTGTCTGTCTGTCTGTCTGTATGCCGCGCCCTCATATCTTCGTCAGTTTTAGAGCTATCGACATGAAATTTGGTGAGAAGATAGATCGTGTTGACCCAAATATAGAAATGTTAAGAAAAAAATATTTAAAATGTTTTTTGGACCCCTCCCATACAAGTGAAAGGGGGGCAAAAAAATTTTTTTTCTTCTGTTATATTGAGTAGGGTATCGTTGAATAGGTCTTTTAAAATTAAGGTGAGGTTTCTTTGAAACAAAGTCACTAAAATGTTTCTGTCACGAGATATTTGCTTTTAAAAAGGGCGTTTTTGACCCATAATTTGTTCCAGCTGTAACTTCTAAAGTATAAACGCTAAAAATTTGAAATAAATATGGAATATAGCTTACAATCTGAAGTTACAATGAAAACTATAACGGATATCGTACCCTTAAAGGTTTCAGAAAAAATTGAGTTTTTCTATTTGCGGTTGGTCATCATACTGCTGCTAACAAACCAGCAACAAAATTAAGTTTGTAATGCTGAAAAACCTGATATTTAAACGTTGACTACGAAACTCTATTTGTGGGCGTGTCTGACACGCTCTTGGCCGGTTTTCTATTACTTAACTTTATATTTCACCAAAATCGATCTAATATTTCCAGAGCTTTATAAAATCAACTACACTTTTTCAAACTTTCTTCGCCATTGATAGTGTGATCTACGGTATGAGTCGTGAGACGTCAGAAACAAATGAAAAAGTGAACCTCGCCATACAAGGTTTCGGGAATGTGACGTCACGAGGCACGATTCACACGGTCGCCAAAATTTTGAAAAAGCGTAGGTAGTTGATTTTGCAACATGCTTTATCTCTGAAAATACTGAACTGATTTTGATGAAACTAAAGTATTCAGAAAACAGTGTTGATTAGCTAGTAAGCTTATGTTAAAATTTGAGTTTTGCCCCTGTAAGAAGGCTAATTATGTTACGTGCGATATATCGTAATCTAACCACACCCTTTCTGTCTTTCCAGTGTGATGTACACGTACTTCGCGCTAGTGAGCATGGGCAAGTACCCGCCGAAGATGATGGCGATGACGATCACGCTGCTGCAGCTGACGCAGATGATCGTCGGGTGCTTCATCAACGTGTGGGCGCACAACTACCTGGTGTCCGCGCCGCCCAACACCTGCGGCATCAGCCAGATCAACATCAAGCTGTCTATGGCGATGTACTTCTCATACTTCGTGCTGTTCGCGCAGTTCTTCTACAAGGCCTACCTGGCTCCCAAAGGTGAGAGCAAGATGTCCTTTTGTCAGTCTTTCTCTGTCTTCTCTAGCTATAGCATCTAAAGCAACATGTACTTTAAGACAGCCAAAGGTAAGAGACGCAACATAACCTTCCTTCAGTTTTTCTTTGTCTTCTATAGCGACTATATCATCTAAGGCATCAGCCAGATCAACATCAAGCTGTCTATGGCGATGTACTTCTCATACTTCGTGCTGTTCGCGCAGTTCTTCTACAAGGCCTACCTCGCTCCCAAAGGTGAGAGACGCGAGATGTCCTTCCTTCAGTCTTCTAAAGCAGCTATATTATCTAACTAAACTAACACGTACTATAAGACAGTCAAAGGAAAGAGACGGAAGATATCCTTCCTTCTGTCTTCTTTAGCAACTATATCATCTAACAGTCTAACTAAAGCAACAGGTACTTTAAGACAGCCAAAGGTAAGAGATGCAAGATACCCTTGCTTTAGTCTTTCTCTGTCTTCTATAGCAGCTATATCATTTAAAGCATCAGCCAGATCGACATGATCTATTTTAAGACAGCCAAAGGTGAGAGAAGCAAGATATCCTTCCTTCAATCTTTCTTTTAAGACAGCCAAAGGTAAGAGACCTTTTTCACTCGAGTCATGCACAATATCACCTGCAGTAGTGATATCACTCGGGTCGGGTGCTTCATCAACGTGTGGGCGCACAACTACCTGGTGTCCGCGCCGCCCAACACCTGCGGGATCAGCCAGATCAACATCAAGCTGTCTATGGCGATGTACTTCTCATACTTCGTGCTGTTCGCGCAGTTCTTCTACAAGGCCTACCTCGCTCCCAAAGGTGAGAGACGCAAGATATTCTTTCGTCAGTCTTTCTTTGTTTTCTATAGCAGATATATCATCTAAAGCATCAGCCAGATCAACATCAAGCTGTCTATGGCGATGTACTTCTCATACTTCGTGCTGTTCGCGCAGTTCTTCTACAAGGCCTACCTCGCTCCCAAAGGTGAGAGCAAGATGTCCTACCTTCAGTCTTTCTCTGTCTTCTATAGCTATATCATCCAAAGCATCATCCAGATCAATAACATAATGTACTTTGAGACAGCCAAAGGTAAGAGACGCAAGATATTCTTCTTTCAGTCTTTCTCTGTCTTCTATAGTAGCTATAAAAGCATCAGCCAGATCAACATCAAGCTGTCTATGGCGATGTACTTCTCATACTTCGTGCTGTTCGCGCAGTTCTTCTACATGGCCTACCTCGCTCCCAAAGGTGAGAGACGGGAGATGTCCTTCCTTCAGTGTTTTTCTGTCTTCTATAGCAGCTATATCTTCTAAAGCATCAGCCAGAAGGCCTACCTCGCTCCCAAAGGTAAGAGCAAGATGTCCTTTCGTCAGTCTTTCTTAGTCTTCTATAGCGACTATATCATCTAAGACATCAGCCAGATCAACACCAAGCTGTCTATGGCGATGTACTTCTCATACTTCGTGCTGTTCGCGCAGTTCTTCTACAAGGCCTACCTCGCACCCAAAGGTGAGAGACGCGAGATGTCCTTCCTTCAGTTTTTTTTGTCTTCTGTAGCAGCTATAACATCTAAAACATCAGCCAGAAGGCCTACCTCGCTCCCAAAGGTAAGAGACGGGAGATGTCCTTGCTTCAGTCTTTCTCTGTCTTCTGTATAGTCTTACGCATCAGCCAGATCAATATTCAAGGATATCTTCTTAGTGTGTATAAGACAGACAAAGGTAAGAGACGCAACATAACCTTCCTTCAGTCTTTCTCTGCCTTCTATAGCGACTATATCACCTGCGGCATCAGCCAGATCAACATCAAGCTGTCTATGGCGATGTACTTCTCATACTTCGTGCTGTTCGCGCAGTTCTTCTACAAGGCCTACCTCGCTCCCAAAGGTGAGAGACGCGAGATGTGTTTGCTTCAATCTTTCTCTGGCTTCTATAGCAACTACCTCTTCTGAAGCATTATCCAGAAGGCCTACCTCGCTCCCAAAGGTAAGAGACGCAACATAACCTTCCTTCAGTCTTTCTCTGCCTTCTATAGCGACTATATCATCTAAGGCATCAGCCAGATCAACATCAAGCTGTCTATGGCGATGTACTTCTCATACTTCGTGCTGTTCGCGCAGTTCTTCTACAAGGCCTACCTCGCTCCCAAAGGTGAGAGACGCAAAATAACCTTCCTTTAGTCTTTCTCTGCCTTCTATATCGTCTTACGCATCAGCCAGATCAATATTCAAAGATACCTTCTTAATGTGTATAAGACAGACAAAGGTGAGAGACGCGACATGTGCTTCCTTCAGTGTTTTTCTGTCTTCTTTAGCATCTAAAGCATTATGTACTTTAAGACAGCCAAAAGTAAGAGAAACAAGATATCTTTTCTTCAGTCTATCTCTGTCTTCTATAGCGACTATATCATCTACGGCATCAGCCAGATCAACATCAAGCTGTCTATGGCGATGTACTTCTCATACTTCGTGCTGTTCGCGCAGTTCTTCTACAAGGCCTACCTCGCTCCCAAAGGTGAGAGATGCAAGATATCCTTGTCTTTCTCTGTCTTCTTTAGCATCTAAAGCGTCATCTGTTTTAAGACAGCCAAATGTAAGAGACGTAAGATATCCTTTCGTCAGTCTTTCTCGGTCTTCTATAGCAGCTATATCATCCAAAGCATCATCCAGATCAATATAAAAATATACTTTAAGACAGCCAAAGGTAAGAGACATAAGATATCTGTTTGATTCCGAAGCTGATCTTAGCGCAGTGGAAGCAAATTAAAGTTATCTTAAAATCTAAAACTAAATGGTCGATCAGCCTCGGAACAACATTTGACTACGATTCGTAGTGCTCTTTACTATAGCTAAATAAAATAAATTTAATGAGAGAATTTTGTTCCGGAAAGTTTCCGGCCGAGAAATTCTTGTGTCCAAAATCTACTTAAACAGGGCCCAGCAACAATTGCTTACCGAGCGAACGATGACGCCGTCGTTTCCTTGTAAGTCTAGTTTTTGACAGGAAAAATAGGTATCAGGTTTGAGGAAGACTTTTGGATTGGGACTTAGGTACTAGACTTACTGTACCCGGGCACCAGCTCGCGTGGTACTCCGTCCAACAAGTTTCACAAGCACTTGAGTACTATTGTTCATAGTTCGACATCAAATAATGTTTAACACACAGTAACAAAGATTTCTCCCGCACACCACTGCTCGCGACAGCAACACGTTTTACTGTACAATACGCGAACCAAAGGACACTGGACGCGCGGGTGACTAAAAGTAAGGTTATTTTTTCCGACGGCCGCGTGGTTATCGAACCGACTGACAATCAAAGCGCCGGAACCAAATACACTTGGTTCTCTTCCCCACCGAACAGGGAAAACCACACGAGAACACCGAAAGCACACTAAATTACACCATTTATAATTACAATTCGCATCAACCAAGCGAGCGACGGCAGAGGACGTGAATGACAGGACAGTGTTGCCAGCACCGCGCGCCCATTTTATACGAAAACTAAACATTCACCCGCCCCGGACCGACCCATCGGTCCGCTCTATGCATGGCAGGCGTGATAATGTAGCTACTGCTCGCTTAAGGACTGAATCCCCCACCTGAACTTCTGCAACTCGAGGAGTGCCATCACTACCCGGAAACAGGTTGAGAATGCGCCCCCGGCGCCAACGCAGTGGCGGTAGGTTGACATCCTTAACCAGAACGAGATCCCCAATGCAGGGGTTCAGTCCTGTCCGTCCACTTAAGGCGTTGCTGCAGAATGTGCAAGTACTCAAGCGACCAACGCTTCCAAAAGTTTTGAGTCATTTGCTGCAACAACTGATAACGCGACAAACGATTGCTATTCACCTCCGTATAGGGATATTCCGGCAAGGCGTTAAGTGGGCGGCCAATTAAGAAATGCCCTGGCGTCAGGGCCTCTAAATCATTTGGGTCTGAGCTGAGCGGACACAAAGGACGCGAATTGAGTACAGCCTCAATTTTACAAAACACGGTCGCCAGCTCCTCGAAAGTCAAAATTGTTAACCCTACAACGCGCAACAAATGCGTCTTAGCGGACTTTACAACCGCTTCAAAAATACCACCCCAGTGAGGGCACGCTGGTGGATCGAACACCCAAGTAATGCCCTGACGGGAGAGGCCCGTGCTGATGGCTTCTTCGTTCTCCCTTAAGAACGTTACAATTTCCTTCATACACCGATCAGCACCCTTAAAGTTGGTACCACAATCCGACCTGATCAGCGCTGGTCGCCCTCGTCGCGACGTAAATCTCTCCAGCGCTGCCAAAAGGCCTCCGTAGAAAGGTCGGCCACGAGCTCCAAGTGGACGGCCTTGGTGGCTAGGCACACGAACACGCACAAGTACGCCTTGATAGACTTTGCGTTCCGCAGGCGTGATGCCTTCACCATGAAAGGGCCTGCGAAATCCGTTCCCACACCTGCAAACGTCCAGGCCTCCGTCACCCGGTCCGGTGGGAGATCTCCCATCTGTGGCTGCATTGTGGCTGCCTTCAAGCGGTAACAAGGCAAGCACCTAAACACAACGCTACGTACCGTTCGTCGTCCCGATAAGATCCAGAACTCGCGCTGTAGGATGGCCAATAGCGCATTACAGCCCGCGTGCGAGTTTTCTCATGACGATCCCTGACTAAGAGCTCAACTAAGGGTCCCCTTTTGGAAGTAACAGTGGATGCCGAGCCGAGAAGGGCAGGCTAGCGTTCGAAGTCTGCCTCCAACCCTGAGCATACCTTGCTCATCCAGGAATGGGTTGAGGCGCACAATTCCTCCCTTCAGCTTTCCACGTCCATCCCTGAGCAGCCTGACCTCCTCTTCAAAATGTTCCGCCTGGACGACTCTAACCAATGAGCATAGAGCCGCATTCCGTTCCGCAGGCGAGAGGACAGGTGTAAAGTTCCGTTCTGCTTGAGGCTTCCTGCAGTTGTTCACGAACCGTTTGATCCAACCTGTCACCCCAAGAAGTTTGTCGAGGGAGCTATACCGTTCCAGCAAGAAGGCTGGGTTAGGCTTCGGTACGAGTTGCCCCACGTTCACTCGCAAACCTCGATCAGGTGGCCCAAGCGGCGCCCTGCACTCGTTGAATGGCCATTCCTGCGGCGACTCAGTCAGCCATTGAGGTCCCCACCACAGTGGGTGACTCACCAAATCAGGTGCCCTGCACCCGCGCGAAGCGCAGTCCGCTGGGTTCCATTCTCCCGGTACGTGCCTCCACACTAACGGAGTTTCCGACCCCGTAATCTGTGACACCCGATTTGCCACGAAAACCTCAAGTGTATGTACCGACGTCTGCAACCAACACAGAACTATCCGACTGTCAGTCCACGCGTACACCGTTTCATTCAAGTTGATGGTACCACGCAGATTGCAGGTTACATGATTTAGCAAGCGCGCTAGAAGAGCTGCCCCTGCCAATTCCAATTTGGGGATGGTCCATCTAGTTCTGACTGGTGCCACCTTACTTTTGGCCATAACCAGACGCACGTGCACAGTTCCCGTTGAACTTGCTGTCCGAAGGTATACAGCTGCCGCGTACCCTCGCTCCGAGGCGTCACAAAACCCATGTAGGGTAGCCTTACATCCCACCGATGGGACTAACTTGCGGGGTATCGCGATGTGCACGATCCCTGGTAGGGTGGTCACAAACTTGAGCCAATCCTTCAACAACTCTCCGGAGAGTTGGTCGTCCCATCCTAAGTTGGCTAGCCACAACCTTTGTAAAAGCACTTCGCCATGAACGTAACCGGGGCGATCCATCCGTTAGGATCGAACGTTCTAGCGATTGTCGACAGTACCGACCGCTTAGTCAAGTTTTCTCCAAAAGGTCGGGCTCGATCTTGTACGTGAATACGTCATGCGTTGGCCTATATTGCACCCCGAGGATGCCCAACGTGTTTGGATTGTCCGGGTTCTCAAAGAGGTGCGGGTCCTGATGGAACTCGCCTGGCAAACCGGCCAGGAGCTCTGGGCAACTGGACAACCATTTCCGCAACTCGTAACCTCCTGAACCCATGATCGCGATCAACTCGTCTCGTAGAATTAGCGCCTGCTCCACGCTATCAGCACCCGTGCAGATATCGTCCACGTAGACGTCGCGATCCAGTACTGCTGCGGCTCGAGGGTATCTTACCCTTTCCTGTGCGGCCAACTCTCGCAGCGTACGTACTGCCAAATACGGACTTGGCTTAAGTCCATACGTCACCGTGTTAAGTTCGTATGTGACCATCGGCTCATCTGGGCTCTCACGCCACAAAATCAGCTGATACCGACGGTCATCCGGATGTATCATGGTTTGGCGAAACATCATTTTGACGTCTGCGACAAACGCTACCTGGTGTAAACGAAAGTCTGTGAGAATGTCCACAATGTCCCGGTTCAATTTAGGACCCGCGTGCAAACATTGGTTCACAGACACACCATTCGAGGTAGGAGCAGAACCGTCAAACACCACCCGTATTTTCGCCTCAGGTGACTTCAAGACAGCCAGGTGTGGAATGTAATAATGCTCGACACACCTCCAATCCAGGCTGGACACCGACATGTGGCCCAATTGAATATATTCCCGCATGAATTCTATATACTTCTGCCGAAGTGCTGGGTCTCGCCTCATCTTCCGCTCCATTCCGAGTAGTCTCCGTTCCGCGAGCTGTCGCGAACTACCTAAAGCAGGGCGGTTTGGGAGAAAAGGTAGCCTGGTCACGAATCTGCCTGACGGGCATCTCGCAGTGTTGTATTGATAGAACAACTCGCACTCGTCATCCTCTGGCTTCCGTCTGTCCGCCGTGGGCGCTCTTCAGACTCCCAAAACCTCTGCAGCACCTCTGACAGCACACTACCATAGAGGACCGGATCCCTTCTGGTAGGTCCTGAGGTCTCCAAACTGGGCCGAAAACAACATACCCCTGTGGTATCTACGGCCACCAAACCAGTTTCCTGGAGTACCTTCTTCCTACCGCACCATAATCTCCCGAGGACGTCTGACCCGAGAAGTACGTCCACCGTACCAGGAGTATCAAAATCAGGATCAGCTAACTCCAACCCTGTGGTTAACCCTCTTACCGTTGGTGGTAACCTAACCTGAGGAGTTTCCCAACCACTTCATCCAGCACCACGGCTGAGACTTGATAGCTGACCCCTGTACATGTGCTACCTAATGCGAACTCAAAGTTCGTCTGACCCCGAATGTCAGGCACATTTAGGCCCCGATGCCTACAGCTTCATCCTCACTTGGCCGTACATTTAGGCCTAGCCTACTCACCAGCTTACTCGATACAATACATCCCTGAGCCCTGTATCCAGTAGGGCTCTTACTTGAATGGTCCGGCCACCGTATCCCCATACCCAAATCTTAGCCGTTGGCAAAGTACCGTGATTGGACGGGAGCCGAAGCTGATGAGTAGGCGGCGATTACCTAGCGGGAATCTAAACGCGGTGAGGCCGCGTCCCGCGGGGTATCCTCACTACCCAAACCTGTGTATGGGTCCCACTCCTGCTGGTAGGGAGGTCTGCCCATAAAGGCCATGGCTGGAGTTCTATAGTACCCCGACGGCAAACGTCCGTACCGAGGTTGCGCCTGTAGCCGCGGGTACTCAGGCATAGGCGGGGGCATGCGTGGGTCTTGAGACCCAACCAGGTGGCTCAAGCCCGCAGAATACTGCATGTACCCTGGTGGCTGCCTAGTGCTCCTGATGTATATGCGATGTTCACTCTGTACGTATTGCAGTCAGTAATAAACTCGCCATCGAACGTAACGGTTGTTTCCTTTATACACATCACTGGCGAACGAGTATATTCGCCTACCTACGCGTGCGTGTATTTATTTCGATAATTATGTCGATTATAGGGGAAGTTTCTGTTTTTGACCATAATACCCAGGAATGGGAAGTGTATTACGGTAGATTTAAACAGTTTCTAAAGCTAAATGAGACGGTCATCAAAGAAGATACGAGTAAATGCGCGCTATTGTTATCTAACTTAGCAGATGATACCTATCGTCTGACGCGTAATTTACTGCATCCTAAGGATTTAGATAAGGTTACGTTCGGTGAGTTGACGACTGCGCTCGATGGACACTTCAAGCCAAAGCAGTGTACGTTTGCTGATCGAGCCAAGTTTTATGACGCAAGGCGTTCTCCAGGAGAAAGCGTCGACGACTGGGCGGCGCGCTTAAGGGGGCTCGCGATTCGTTGCGAGTTCGGTACGGCGCTGGATCAGCTGATAACGGACAGATTTGTGCTGGGCATGTCAGCCGGTCATGAACGGGAGAGGCTGTTCGAAGAGGACGCGGTGAAGCTCAAGTTCAGCAAAGCTTTGGAAGTGGCGCAGAAGGCGGCTTTTGCTCGCCTGGCGCAGGAGCAGCAGCATGTGATAGTGAAGCAGGAGCCAGTATACCGGGTGCAAAACCAGTACGTAGCCCCAGCTCGTGGCCGTAATGGCGGTACGCGTGGCGGTGCGAGTAATGGCGGACGGCATGGCGGACCGCACGGCGGCAGTGGCGGCAGCGAGCTACATCGCCGGTGTGGGTTTGCGGTCTAAAATCTCACGATTCTGAAAGTTGTAGGTTCAGTGGTTACCGGTGCAGGGGGTGTGGTGTTATTGGGCACCTAGTGAAAGTGTGCAAAAATAAAAATTCTGTGCGCGTAAATAATCTCAGTTCTAACGGAGAACAGGAGCAACCCACGGACGAGTCTCAGGAATGTAAGGAATGCGACCTGTTTAACATGAGGTATGTGAATCACAACCCAATTAAACTTAGCGTGTGTGTGAACGGTATTAAACTGGACATGGAACTAGACTCTGGCTCAGGAACATCGGTCATATCAGATAAACTGTATCATGAATATTTTTCTGATTTTAAATTAATTGATTGTGATCTTAAAATGTGTACGTATACCGGTCATAAAATCACGCCACTAGGTTATTTCATAACAAACATTTCTTATTTAAATGTTTTTAAAACATTAAAAATATACGTTGTTCAAAACGGTGGGCCACCGTTACTAGGGCGTGACTTTATGGTTGAATATAAAATGTATTTTGCAATGAATCATAATCACGTAAATCACCTTGATAATGACCTGAGTGAAGTGCAACAGTTGGAGCGAAAATATGCCAACCTGTTCGAAGAAGGGCTAGGGCGTTTTAATAAGTTTAAAGTTGAAATTAACTTAAAGGAGGGAACCCATCCTAAGTATTTTAAGCCTCGTTCTGTACCGTTCGCACTGAAAGACAAAATAGAAAGAGATTGACCGGCTAGTGGAGTTAGGTATTTTAATTCCGGTAACTCATTCTAAATACGCCACGCCAATCGTACCGGTATTAAAAGAAAATGGAAAGGTCCGAATTGCGGGCGATTATTCGATAACTTTGAACAAAGATATGCAGATAGATAAGTACCCCCTACCTCGAATAGAAGAAGTATTTACGAAAATAGGAGGTGGAGAATCTTATAGTAAGCTTGATTTGAGTAATGCATACAACCAGTTTGAACTAACTGAGTCATCTCAAGAGTTGACGACTATCAACACTTGTAAGGGCCTATTTAAATATACGCGTCTAGTGTATGGTCTCGCTAATGCACCTGCAATTTTCCAACGCTCAATGGAAATGTTACTAGCTGGTATAGAAGGTGTCTCATGTTGGTTGGATGACGTGTGCGTTACTGGTCCAACTAGAGAAATTCACATGCAAAGACTTTGTGAGGTAATGACACGTTTTATGGAGGCCGGACTTAAGTTACAGAAAGAAAAGTGTGCCTTCTTTCAGAAAAGCGTAACTTATTTAGGGTACGTAATTAGTAGGACCGGCCTACAAACATCACCTATTAAAGTAGAAGCTATTGTAAATGCGCCGTGTCCTACAAATGTAACTGAAGTAAAAAGATTTTTAGGCGTTATCAATTATTATCGCAGTTTTATACCTAACGCGTCGGCAATATTAAGTCCTTTGCACGAGCTACTAAAGGTAGGAGCGAAATGGGAGTGGACCGCACGTCACCAGCGCGCGTTTGATATAATTAAGAACGAGTTATCGTCTGATCGGGTGCTGACTCATTTCGATACTAATGCACAGCTGATACTTTGTGTAGATGCTAGCCCGGACGGATTAGGTGCAGTGCTGGCGCAATGTGATAAGGACGGGGTAGAAAGGCCGATAGCGTATGCATCAAGGTCACTTTCTAGTAGCGAAAAGAATTATAGCCAGATTCAGCGGGAGGCGACGGCAATTATATTTGGTGTGAAGAAATTCCACCAGTATTTATATGGTCGTGACGTGCCATTTATTTTGCGTACCGATCACCGCCCTTTGTTGACCATATTTGGAAATAAGGTAGGTATATCAGTAATGGCAGCCTCACGCTTACAAAGATATGCTATAATTTTATCTGCGTATAACTATACGGTACAATTTATTAGTGGAGATAAAAATATAGTAGCCGATTATTTTTCACGCGCTCCAATTTCAGGAACTAATGACCAGGGCAGTATCCAGTTGGGAGAAAATAATGTTTCATTTTGAAATTCTTAGATGCAAACATCGCGCCAGTATCATTCGAAGATATTAAATGTGCAACGGCTAGCGATAAAGTCTTGCAAACGGTTATTAAATATATGATTAACGGTTGGCCGCGCAGGATTAAATGTAGTTCTATTGCCCCATTCTTTCATTGTAAAACAGATTTAGAGGTAAACGAGGTTGTTTGTTCCGAGGACATCGAGTAGTAATTCCGTTTGTTTTCCAAAATCGTATGTTGCACGAACTTCACGAAGGTCACTTAGGAATTGTCAAAACAAAATGTAACGCTCGCGAGCGAATGTGGTGGCCAGGGATTGATAGCGATATCGAGCGCTGGATAGGTACCTGTGCGCAGTGTGTAGGAACCCGTGCTGCTCCGGCGCGTGTTGCCCCGCGCCCTGGCCCCGCCCCTCTGCCCCCTGGGAGCGTTTGCATATAGATTACATGACAATTGCCCAAAGAGTTTATCTTATTGTTATTGATGCTCATAGTAAATGGCTGGAATGCTTGTTAATGAATTGCGGCACCTCTACTCGCTGTCTAATTAGTAAACTTAAGTACCTATTCTCACGATTTGGTTTACCTACCACTATAGTTTCGGATAACGATGCTAAGATAAATTCGACAGAGTTTATTGAATTCTGTCGAGTAAATGGAATACGCTATATTAATTCTCCTGTATACCACCCTATTAGTAATGGCCAAGCTGAAAATTCTGTCAAGACTTGTAAAAAGATGTTGAAATGTATAATAAGTGAAAATACAAAGCAGAGTGATATTGAACAGAAATTAGAAGGATTCTTATTTCAGTATAGAAATAGTGTTCATTGTTCTACAGGATTGACACCGGCTAAGCTCATGTTAGGGCGAAATTTACGATCTAGATTAGATTTAGTGCTACCGAATAAATCAAAGGATATAATGTGTAATGCTAATGAGGAAAATGAAACTACTTTGCAAAAAAATAGAATGTTTGATGTTGGAGAAGTGGTATGGCTAAGGTGGTATACAGCAAAAAAAGAAATATGGGTATTAGGTGTTATTTTAAAGAAGAGAGGAAATAGGATGTTTGAAGTACGTTCATATGACTACAATGTAGATTGTGTTAGGCATATTGACCAGTTGCTTAAGTATAAAGGGGTCCCGATTCATGCTAGCCCATCTACAGAAAATGAGGTTGTTACTAATAATGTACAGCCTAATTCGCCTCTTCATGTTGCGTCACCTTCCTCTTCTCCTGCTCTTTCAAGCCCTGCGGCGGTAGTTGTGCCAAGTGGTGGTAGTACTGCCACTGTTGATGATGAAGTTCAAATGGATGAGGATGAGTGGGGGGAAGCGGAAGGATTTTTAGATAGTGATAAGGATGTTAATGTACAGGATGATCTGACGGACACCAACGATGCTCAAAATGTCGTTCAAAATGTAAATAGCCCGAGTAATGCTGATGGTGGCCGTCAGCTCAGACCAAAAAAACCTGTTAATTATAAAAGGTTTTTCTAAATGTATTTTATCTTGTCTTGTTGACAGGTTTCCAAATTAAGGTGGAAGGAATGATGTATATGCGATGTTCACTCTGTACGTATTGCAGTCAGTAATAAACTCGCCATCGAACGTAACGGTTGTTTCCTTTATACACATCAGCTCCCCTGACACCCGCCCGTTGAATCCCGTACCTGGGATGGGTGTCCTTGGCCACGTTCCTGTGCCGCTCTTCCCCAATCCGGCACCTGCTGCCGTGATGGGGATCGTCCCCACGTCCTTGGGTAAGTGGGCTCCGTCTGTTGACGTCCCCCTGCCTGTCCCTGTGACCGATGCGGAGGTGGGCTCCTCCTTGGAGGGGGTGGGGAGCGTTGCTCCCTCCCTTGGTGGGCAGGCTCCCTTCGCTGATCCGATCCAGCGCTGCCCCCGGCGCCTCCGGAGCGATTCATGCAGAGCAGCGGATGGTGTGCACCCTGGCAGTACCTACAGTTGGTGCTTGAAGGGCACTCTCGCACCTGATGCGGCCCCAGGCACCGAAAACACCAACGCCTCTGCTGTGCCACACCCCGTCTCCTCTGAATCCGCTGCGCAGCAAACTCCTGACACGCCGTTACCCTGTGGCCTGTCTCCTGCAGTAGGCACACCCTGATTCCAATGCGATATTGTACCGCTTGGGTTGCCCACTGTTGCCTCCTCGCGCCGGTGCACCCGGCCGTTCCGGGTGGCGAGGGCAGAGGTCTCCTTGCGAGGGCTTCACCAGCCTGGACGTCCACTCGCCTGCTTTCGGCCTCGAGGAACGACTTCAGATCCTCGTAGGTCGGGAGGTGGTCCGAGGACTTGCCCCATGTAGCTGCTCGAATCGAGCGACCATTTCGCTCGGCAGGCGGCGAAGCACTGTGTGGACCAAGATATAACCGTAGCCCGCCACTGGCAAACCCTGTCGCTCTAGTGCGCTGACCGCGACACTGACTGGGTGGAAGATTTTCTCGCGGAGGTCCGTACCTCGCGTTATGGTTGGTATTGACAGCCACTGGTCTAACAGCCTGTCTACAATCAGGCGCTTGTTCCGATACCGGTCGGTAAGGATCTTCCACGCCACCTCATAATTGCTATCCGAGACAGCCAAATGCGTCAGCAATTCATGAGGCTCTCCATGTAGCCTGGACATCAGCTGAGCCATCTTGTACGCCGGCGTTATGTCCGTCCGTGTGTGGACCACACTGCTATACAGGTCCTCAAACGCCGGCCAGTCGGCGTAATCGCCTGCAAAGACTGGAACCGTAACAGGCGGAAGAGGCACCTGTAATCCTTGTCCCACTTTACCACGGAATGGCTCTCCCTTTCCGTCACGTCGCCTAGTTATGTTCGCAGCTGCCTGCTCAATGCCCTGTGCCAGCTCAAGCACTGGCTTACATCGGCCTCGACCCGCTCCTGATCTTCAGGGTTAGGAGTCTCCTCAAGGAGAATGAGGCACTCTGTGAGTTGATCCGACACAAACCGAACCCGTTCATCCACCTGTTGTGCACTTTTCAAGAGCGCGTCCTCCCGGTCCTCGCGGCCGATCATTGCCGCTGTGGTAGTAAACCACCTTAATCCTGACCCTATAGCAGCCTTATACCTGGCGATCGAGGGAGCCATGGTACCAACTTTTACACACTCGACTTAATAAAAACGAAAAACCAATAAACAAATACCACAAAATAAATGTTAGTTGACTGGCCTAGACCTTACCGATAAGATACCGTTCACTAGGCAAACAATACAGTCACAAAAAAAAACCGAAACAATATTTTCCAAAATTAATAAAATATGTGGGTAATATAAAAAACACGCTTAATACTAAATTACGGTTAACTATGTTGCAATAAAGCAACCACGCTCTGCTACCAAAAAATGTTTGATTCCGAAGCTGATCTTAGCGCAGTGGAAGCAAATTAAAGTTATCTTAAAATCTAAAACTAAATGGTCGATCAGCCTCGGAACAACATTTGACTACGATTCGTAGTGCTCTTTACTATAGCTAAATAAAATAAATTTAATGAGAGAATTTTGTTCCGGAAAGTTTCCGGCCGAGAAATTCTTGTGTCCAAAATCTACTTAAACAGGGCCCAGCAACAATTGCTTACCGAGCGAACGATGACGCCGTCGTTTCCTTGTAAGTCTAGTTTTTGACAGGAAAAATAGGTATCAGGTTTGAGGAAGACTTTTGGATTGGGACTTAGGTACTAGACTTACTGTACCCGGGCACCAGCTCGCGTGGTACTCCGTCCAACAAGTTTCACAAGCACTTGAGTACTATTGTTCATAGTTCGACATCAAATAATGTTTAACACACAGTAACAAAGATTTCTCCCGCACACCACTGCTCGCGACAGCAACACGTTTTACTGTACAATACGCGAACCAAAGGACACTGGACGCGCGGGTGACTAAAAGTAAGGTTATTTTTTTCCGACGGCCGCGTGGTTATCGAACCGACTGACAATCAAAGCGCCGGAACCAAATACACTTGGTTCTCTTCCCCACCGAACAGGGAAAACCACACGAGAACACCGAAAGCACACTAAATTACACCATTTATAATTACAATTCGCATCAACCAAGCGAGCGACGGCAGAGGACGTGAATGACAGGACAGTGTTGCCAGCACCGCGCGCCCATTTTATACGAAAACTAAACAATATCCTTCCTTCAGTCTTACTCTGTCTTCTATATTGTCTTACGCATCAGCCAGGTCAATATTCAAGGATATCTTCTTAGTGTGTATAAGTCAGACAAAGGTAAGAGACGCATCATAACTTTCCTTTAGTCTTTCTCTACCTTCTATAGCGACTATATCATCTAAGGCATCAGCCAAATCAACATCAAGCTGTCTATGGCGATGTACTTCTCATACTTCGTGCTGTTCGCCCAGTTCTTCTACAAGGCCTACCTCGCTCCCAAAGGTGAGAGCAAGATGTCTTTCCTTTAGTTTTTATTTGTCTTCTATAGCGACTATATCATCTAAGGCATCAGCCAGATCAACATCAAGCTGTCTATGGCGATGCACTTCTCATACTTCGTGCTGTTCGCGCAGTTCTTCTTCAAGGCCTACCTCGCTCCCAAAGGTGAGAGACGGGAGATATACTTGCTTCAGTCTTTCTTTGTCTTCTATAGCAGCTATATCATCTAACTAAAGCAACATGTACTTTAAGACAGCCAAAGGTAAGAGACGCAAGATATGCTTGCTTCAGTCTATCTCTGTCTTCTTTAGCAGCTGTGGCATCTAAAGCATCAGCCAGATCAATATACATAATGTAGCCTACTTTAAGACAGCCAAAGGTAAGAGACGCAAGATATCCTTCCTTCAGTCTTTCTCTGTCTTCTACAGCAGCTATATCATTTAAAGCATCATATATCTTAAGACAGCCAAAGGTAAGAGATGCAACATATTTCACCTACAGTCAATTTCTGTCTTCTATAGCTGCTTTATCAACTAAAGCATCAGCCAGATCAATATACATAATGTCCTTTAGGACAGCCAAAGTTAAAAGACCTTTTCCACCCGAGTCATGCACATTATCACCTGCAGTAGCGATATCACTCGGGTCGGGTGCTTCATCAACGTGTGGGCGCACAACTACCTGGTGTCCGCGCCGCCCAACACCTGCGGCATCAGCCAGATCAACATCAAGCTGTCCATGGCGATGTACTTCTCATACTTCGTGCTGTTCGCGCAGTTCTTCTACAAGGCCTACCTCGCTCCCAAAGGTGAGAGACGGAAGATGTGCTTGCTTCAGTCTTTCTCTGTCTTCAATAGCAGCTGTATCATCTAAAGCATCTTGTACTTTAAGACAACTTAAGGTAAGACGCAAGATAACCTTCCTTCAGTCCTTTTCTGTCTTTTATAGACGCTATAAAATCTAAAGCATCTAACACTTTAAGACAGCCAAAGGAAAGAGACGCAAGACATCCTTTCTTCAGTCTTACTTTGTCTTCTATAGCGACAATATCATCCAAGACATCAGCCAGATCAACATCAAGCTGTCTATGGCGATGTACTTCTCATACTTCGTGCTGTTCGCGCAGTTCTTCTACAAGGCCTACCTCGCTCCCAAAGGTGAGAGACGCAAGATGTGCTTCCTTCAGTCTTTCTTCTTTCTTCAGGCGACAGCCGATGTGGCGCAGTGGTTAGTATGTCTGCCTGCCACGCAAAGGTTCCGGGTTCAATTCCCGGTGGGGTCACTCACAAAGTTGATATTTATCACTTTGTGAATTTGTTCCCAGTCTGGTTAGGACATTGCAGGCTGAACCACCTGATTGTCCGCAAGTAAAATGGTTCCGTGCTTCGGATGAGCACGTTAAGCCGTCGGTCCCGGTTGCTGTCTATGATGGCGGTCGTTACACAACCATGTCAGAGGCCTGCTACTTGTAGTAGGCGGTTGAAAAACTCTGACACCAGGGTTCATCGGGTCGTTGCACGACTCGGTGTCCCACACGAAAAGAAGAAGTCTTTCTCTGCCTTCTATAGCGACTATATCATCTAAGGCATCAGCCAGATCAACATCAAGCTGTCTATGGCGATGTACTTCTCATACTTCGTGCTGTTCGCGCAGTTCTTCTACAAGGCCTACCTCGCTCCCAAAGGTGAGAGACGCAAGATGATATATTGCCTTCAATGTTTCTCTGTCTTCCATAGAAAATCTTCTGTGACATTAGCTAGAGGTATTGTAAGACAGCTAAAGATAAAAGACGCAAGATGTCTTTTCTTCTGTCTTGTATTGCAGCTATATCATCTAAATCTAAAGCATTAGCCAGATTGTATACTTTAAGACAGCTAAAGGTAAGCGACGCAAGATATGTTTACATACCCACCAGATATATCATAATATCCCTCTTTAAACCTAATAAAGCACCAGTTTTTACCCTACAAGAATAAGTTTATTCAACTACCAAATAAACTTTTTCCAAGATTTCTCTTTCCCCACTAAAATGGTCTTAAAGAAGAAGACTAAAATTGTGTCAAAGTAGAGCACTCATTAGTTTATAACTGCTAAGATTCAATTGCTGACAAAACAAAACGTTTCTTTCCAGGCGGCAAAAAGGCCAAGTCGGAGCCGCTACCCGACAACGACATCTCTATGGAGAAGCAAGCGGCCGCGATCAACGGCTTGAGACAACGGAACGGGGTTGCCGCGCACTAGTCGCCCGCTGTGATATGCCTAGGTATACTGGTTATGAGTGAGCTTCGTTTACACGACTTGCCTGCGAAATGATCTACTGGCCTCGTGTGACAAGGTCTACTGTCCTTATGTAAAAATAAAACGAAAAACAGAAATTGAAAAATGACATGCATTCCTTATGTTCATTTATGAAAATATTTTAACACTGTGAGTGCATTTAAATCCCTATAGAACAAACGTGTTCGAAGCAAAAACACCTCTTTTTCGAAGATCGGGTTCCAATTTATGTAAAAGGTAGCTCTGGGATGCCTATTTGTCACACGACGCAGTAAACAAAATTTTTCAAAGGCAAGTGTCGTGAACCCCGAAGTAAAGACAAGGTTGAGCGCCTTCACAATTACATTCCAATATAGATTGTACAGAACAGTAGGCTCGTTTACACTGTGACAGATACTCTATTGGATATTTTTCTATATTTAGTTTCCTTTCCGATCATAATAAACAAACTTTTATCTACAACATCATTTTAGAAAATCTTTTACATTATTTTACGTAAACCTTTGCTGTATCGCTTTAAATCATGTTAGTTACTGGCATGCCAGTAGTACTGGAACAGTGTAAGCCAGCCTACAGCTTATCCGTCGCTTGTGTCACGTCGTACTGCAGTGAAAGCGCTCTTCAAGTACACTGCTGCTTTTATATGGGTTTATGTCGACGACATACTGATTTAGGAGGATGTGGAAACTAAGTATCGGGTGGTACAGACTTACAGAATAAGCACAGAAGTTCAAAACAAATCGAATGGACCTCGTGAATAAAGTACAACTAGTACATTATTTATACAGGTTTTTTAGGTTTATGACGCTTATGAAATTTTATATTTTTAGTGTAAAGTTGCTTCAATTGTATGTCGTGTACAAGCCCCTTTACCAAAGGCGAATAGTGTCTAAATACTGAAAATAGGTAGTGGATGAACTTCTATGCTTATTCTGTAGGTCATAGGTAACTAAGTTGTGCTAGATTAAGTAGTATAGTCTAGAAGGTTAGGAAATTAGAAAAGCCTAGAACAAATTGTTGACATTAGTTTCAGAAGTTGTTTAGTAGAGTGCTTAGTTTCTAAACATTTTGTCGTTACCGCTGTAAGTCTGTCAGTGGAGAATGTAAAGGGTACCGGAACGAAATACATTTATTTTATAGTTTGTTATAAACGACATTGCTTTACACGAAACAAATAACTAGTTCAGTAGCGGGTACTTGCATGACGAACTTTAGCGGGACTAATGGACTAACTCGCTACTTGCGCCAGTTACTTGCATCGTCTAAACGCAGCATATTTTATCGCACTTTCCGTTTGATTTTGATCAAATGGACAAGCTTGTCTAAACCTCCTAAATTGCATAAAGTTCTGCATATCGACCTGTGTAAAAGCAAGAGTAACTATGTTGTTGTTTGTCGTATTTATTACTTAAAAACGAGTGATTTTTTTTATGTAATTTATTTGTGGGTAGTTTTTACCTGTACAGTAGGTAGTGTGGTATCGCTTGACCGTCGGTCTTAGATCTAGTTACTTAATACTTTGGTATGCTTGTCAAACAAGCGCACAAAGTGTAAGACAATGTAATTCCTGCTAGTGGAATAAGCAATATTATTCTCAGAACAGAATACATAAATGTCTTAGAGGGAACTCTGCAAACAACCAGAATGAAATCGTGACAAAAATGGCAACTTTACTTGACTCGCGCTCAAATGTTGAATGCACAAAAAAGCATATTATTCTGCATACTGATTTCGTTCTGCTTATTTGTAGGATTCCTTCTAAATTTATTTATATTTTCTCTGAGACAGTACTATATGAAATTGACGGGTTACTATGGGTGAACGGATACTTGCATCTATGTACGATACAGTCTCCTTTCTTAGACTAAATTTTATGTAAGTTTGTCCTTTCAGGGCATGATCGAGAGTTCAAATTAATGTAACTTGACATACTGTCAAATGTTAGCGCATTTGATATGTTATGTATGATGCCTATTTTGAAATTAGAATCACGATTTCGATAAAAATGTGAGCAGAAAAGGAATTATAATTCGAAATCTGCGCAGATAAAGAATTGATCCTGAATTGGCAACATTGTTGTTTGCCTCTCTATCATATTATAGGAGATGTGAGCAGGATGTCAACAATAATGTTGCCAAATCATTCTACCTACATTCTTTATTTGCGCATGTTATACGATGTTTCCGAGGATAAAAGATCAGCATGTTGTAGTTTTTTTTCAGCTCATATTTCTATCAATAACGTGCAACGCGTTATGTCAAACGCTTGGCTTCTGACAACTAGTGCGTAAGTCTACGCAATCCGTTTGAACCTAGAAATTAGACTAGAATTAGACCCAATTTAACCTGAATTTTCCGCTCAAGTAGCAGCAAAAAGATTTGAAAATTTGATTTCAAAAGTTTTCGAAGTCTAGAAATATCTCGAACAATTTGTTATCTTAGACTTAACTTTGTTACCTATCTATAGAAGTTAATTAAGCCTTGAATAAAATATAAATATGTATCTATTGTTGATGACGTCCATCACAAAATAGGCAATATTGGAATGAGTTGAAATACCGCTGTTATTTTTAAACGAAGAATAAAGACGCAATTTAGTGCGTTTTTTTACAAGTAGTCTTAGCCCGAGTCAATTTTTCTAGTACCCAATGTAAAAGTGCAAAAAGTAAATCGACATTTTATCATCCAAGTTAATAAAAAAAATATACCCGAATGTATTTTCAGTAAGGTAAAAAAAAAAAAACAATTTTACTGGAACACTTACTAGTACAATGTAAACGAATCATAAAATGACGAAATACTTTTTGCTCTTATTAAAGTCACAATTTTAAGGTAGGTTGTTCAAATATAGGCTGTTAAATATTGTCCAGTCCATCGCTTTATCATATAAACTTATAGTTTTGTATAAAAACCTGGGTCAAAGTTTTTATATTACATAAAATTAGGGATTTAGAACTAATTTATTAATTTATATGTTGCATACATTTTTTATTTTATGTATGATATTGGCAGTGGGTTCCATGAGATTTTGAACTATTTTATTCACAGCCCAATTTGTTGATCAGTGACGAAAAAACGACAGCGTTAAAGGTTAGCGCACATACAACGCATTGTGTAGGTAATTCGAAGCGAACAGATCGTCTGGCCTCGATCGTTTATACTTACAAACAAACCATAAAACAGAGTACTGAACGATTCTTTGGAAACTGCAAGGCGAGGCAAATCAGGGGCACGTTCATGCTGTTTCTCCTTTTAGAAGTTTCTTCCGTTCCGATGACAGTTCATAAAGCTGCGTTTTAGTACGCCTTTTAGGAAAAAAATTCTTATAGTAGTAATTCCAAAACGCGGTTTTATGAACTGTCAAAGTATAAAAAAGCGACGAAAGAAGGTTGCGTGAACGTAACTCGTCCCTACAACTAACGTTGAGTGTGCGGTAGCTATTAAACTTTCGTCGGTGATATTTTACGTCGCGTATCGTTGCTTTTTATAATTAATATAGGTTGTAGATGGGTCATTCTCACGGTATCACCTTGGGTATCATTGGCTGGTGTTAGCTTGTAATTGTATAACTGGTGCGCTACATTTCAACGTCACATTGTAGGCTGGAGTACACCGGATGCGAACGGTTAGATCAAAGGTTTTTAAAGATATAATGGTTGCCGGGTAGAAATTGCTACCAGATTAGGCCGCCTATATTGTACTGACGTTATATTACAATACTTTGTACCTACGCATTCTGTGTGCTCCATCTTTATCGACAGTATTTTTTTTACTAAGCTTACTTTTATTGTTTCTATATAAGACTGTTGTGACAAATCATTAAAACGATATGAATCAGGGAAAAACTTAGGGTTTCGAGATAATATTGTACTACTTATTTTGTAACTTCGACACACTTACATGTATTTATTATTTATGTAAACTTTTAAATGGGCTTGTTGATGTAAAACATAGCTGTTGTAAAGTTGGGATTAATCTGCGAATCATGAAGATACAGATATAGACTGGCATTTATTTTTGTTTTGTATTTTATATTTTCTCTCGCATTTACAACTGTTTCTGCCTAGAACGAATTAGCGGTTATTGTTCCATACATAACTCATAAATGTATTTTATAAATATTATATTTTTGTGAACTTTTTGTGATTAGTTGATTACATAAACAGAATTTTCAACAAATTAATTATAGTGTTAGCATCAAATACCTACAGATAAAGAGTGGAATTATTCTTGCAATCATTAATTTGTATTTTCTGGGCAAATAAAGCGTTAATGCGTATAAGATTTCTTTTGTTTCATTTACATTTCCAAAACGACACCATGACTTACATAAATCGGACTAATATTCTTAAAAACTTGAGGTTGAGATCTTAAAGAATAAAATACTGATGGTATTACGAATCTTAACATATGGTCAGACATGATGCACCCTGGGGAAGGCCTGTGTCCATCCGGTACGAGGATGTTATGTGATTGGTTGGACTGGTCACACCTGCTTTTCTAATGTGGGCTAAAATAGCCTCGAGGGTGGTTTGTGGCATTTCCTTCAACACTCCAACCCAAGGCTCCAACCATAGTCCAACGCCGGCATATTCATATACCATAAAGGGTGTCACATTTGAACTTTTGTGTATTACATGTTTTGTACTGTGAGTTGAAAATAATAAATGTAATCTATCTCACCAAGCTCATGATGATAACTGAGAACATGGGATTCAACTGTGGTCCTGGTCTGGTCAGCGATCTGATTTTGCTCGATTCGATTTCTTGATAGTGAAAAATCATGAAAAATACAAAAAAATGCAATCTTGGCTGTTTACATTACAAAACCTTTGCCTCTCCAGAGAGGATAAAAAAAAATGTTGACTTGTATTGCCAGACCGTTTCAAAATCGGTTGTTTCCGCTCCAAAAAAACACAAACCTACCTTTTCTACGAGCGTTTTCAATTCACCACCGTATGCTTCGTCTTGTATCTAATCGGACGGTCTAGACTCTATTGTGCAGAAAAAAACATTTAACGACAAAAATACAGTGAATTTCACTCACGCTTCTAAACGTGTCGCGCTCGCGCTCGAACTTGTCTGAATTTTGTTGACTATATTTATTCACATACCGAAAAAAGCAGAACATTCTGGCAGCACACACGTTGACGTTGACATTTCACAGCTGATCGAATTTCAGTGCATTCATTTCTCACGTTTTGTTTTGGTTTTTGTGGAAAATATGTCCTCTATCATGGATGTAATGGAAAGTGAGATCAGGCCCTGGACCGCGGAGGAGATATTGGAGCAGTTCGGTGAAAACTTGACGCTGCTGCCATCGAACGACAACATAAAGGAGTTGCAGACCATCCTTCGGGATAAGTAAGTGAGGTTACTCGGTTTTAGCGATCTTATTGCTTTAATTTCATCATGTTACTGGATACAGCTTATTTACCAAAGCATTAATATGGAAATATATGTTTCAAAGGCCTGGCATTTGTTTTATGTTGTCTTTGAGAGTATAAGTCATTGAACTTTTGTGTTGGGCTTACCAAGATCAATAACCTGAATTAGGCAGTTTTCCAAGCAAAAGAATTAGTTTTTAGTGCATCATAAAAATAAGTATCCTAACTGGTATCCTACTATCTCAATAACTAGGCAAATTATTACAAGATATTTCCGTTCGGTTAAATTTGTTTATGAGCACTGTGTCTAAAATAAATATTATTAGCTATGGTGTGTTTTAATATATAGTAGGATTCTGTTTATATTAACATATAGTGAAAATAAGTCACATGCAACTATATTGCTTTATCTCTTGACATTCCTCAGAAACACATCTCGTAACGACTTCAAGTTCTACGCAGACCGTCTCATCCGACTAGTTATCGAGGAGAGTCTGAACAAGCTACCGTTCACCGACTGCGAAGTGCTCACTCCCACCGGGGCGATGTACAAGGGGCTGAAGTATGGCGCTGGTAACTGCGGTGTGTCTATTGTGAGATCTGGGGAAGCTATGGAGCAGGTCAGTTAAAAGCATATTCTATTACTTACAATATTGTAAAATAAAATAAAATACCATGATGTCAATGTTTTTAATGTAAGCCTGCCCAAAATAAATTGGAACTTATGTATCTTTCTTCAACCTCTTTTGCTGATTGATCAAAATAAATTGGTCATATACAAACAGAAATATTTTTAAAATTCTATTATTGCACAGAATTGTGCTATACTGATGTGTAGTCTAGTAGCAAGTCTGTAGATTTTATGTCTTTAATTTCTTTTCGTGTTGTCAGAATCCCAGTTTTTAATTAGGCCATCAATATCAAACATTAAAAAGTAAATTATGAAGTGTAAAAGAAATCAACTGCATTTTTTTTCATATTTTGACCTATGTTCCTTGTAGAAAATTGTTCATTGTCATTCATAGGCTGATATTTTCAGACCCCCCAAATATTTTCAGTAGATTTTTTTTACATCCTGTATGTTTCTATTCCAGGGTCTGCGAGACTGCTGCCGCTCCATCCGTATCGGCAAGATCCTAGTTGAGAGTGACACGGACACTCATGAGGCCCATGTTGTGTATGCCAAGTTTCCCGAAGATATCGCTCGGAGACAAGTTCTTCTTATGTACCCCATTATGTCCACAGGGAATACAGTCAAACAGGTGAGGAAATAATTGAGTCATGTTTCCTTCAAAATAATTTAATACATATTGAATGGTGTTTTGAAGTTGATAAGCTAGATTTGTATAAAATTAGTTCATCTACTCACTGCTAGATGGCAGCTCTTTGAATTCTTCCCCTTGGTTCTTTCAAACGAAAGTGTAGTTCAGCTACTCCATAATAGATGGCGTTCTCTTCCAATTTATGAGAAACGTGTGTAATATGTTATCTTGAAAATTCTGCTTATTTGTTTTCTTTTTTTACAAATCTTTATCTTCGATTCTTTCTGTTTCCAGGCAGTGAACGTCCTGACGCAGCACGGCGTGAAAGAAGAACGTATAATCCTGTCAAATCTGTTCTGTACACCGGCCGCAGTGCAGGCGGTAGTAGACTACGTGCCTAAAATGAAGATTTTGACATCCGAATTACACCCCGTCGCGCCGAACCATTTTGGAATGAAGTACTTTGGCACTGACTGAGAAATAGTATTAGATAATTTGGTGTGTACTGCTGAACGAAGACGTTTTAACGACCATTTTTTTAAGTGAATTTTAAAGAACACTGATGCTAACTTTCTTTTATATATTTTGTATCACCGGAATGGCCACAGCCCGGACGATCCATATCGGTCGTAGTGAGGGGTCAGCGTTATACTTTTTTTACCCTGCCAGGCCAGGCGAATGCGTGAGCATCTCAACTAGCCCACGAGGGGGATGTTTCTCAGACTTCCATCCATAGTGTAATAAAACATGGTCTTACATTCCCAGAGAAACACAAGCCTACGTCACTAGTATTGCCACTTTACTTCAATAAAATACGTTATGGGGTAAATTCAATCTCAGAAAAATGAGCTAAAATATTTCTTAATAATTTTATAATTTATATTTACGTAAGTATTAACTTGAACTTTACAACAACACTTAAATTGTATTTATTAGTTAACAGTATCATAAATGATTTACAAAAAACATCATAAGAGTGGGTAATTCTAGTAACCCACAAGCATGATGACGTAGGCTTGTGTTAGTCACGTGGTTCACGAGTCTCGGAATGGAATACCAGGCGGAGTATCTTATTATACCATGCTTCCATCTATCGACATCGGCGTTTATGATGGCGTGCACGTAATAGAATTTTGTCGCGTCGACAACATTTTTGTAAAAAGCGCGTTCATTATTGTAAGAAATAAGTTATTTAATTAATAATAATGTAAATAAGTACCAACTTTCTCCAACTTAAAGGTTACGATCAAGAATTTAGCTTAGTGCTTAAGCATTGGGAAACCAAATAAAATCGTGTAATTAACGTACTTTTTATAGATTAGCATTAAGTAGATGAAAAGTAATCATATTATGATTGAGCGATGGATAATATCGACGCTTGAAAGGCAAAATTATCTAAGCGACATCAGAGTAACTTTACAGGAGAACAGTTTAAAGTTTGGATTTTCAGAAAAAAAATCGTATAAATTTTTGTGATTGTCCTAGAAGCCTAGTTTTTACATATTTGTTTTTTTATTTTTTTACCTAAATTTTAGTATACATATCAATAAAGAATAATGCTTAGTTTTAGAGTTAGTGTCGCTTAGTCAAAAATTACCTAAAAATAAATACAGGCAAATTTGACTAACCGACAAGCTGGGAATGACAAAGGTACGGTAAAATTTTAATAAACACCTTTTTTAAGAATTTACGACAGAGTAAAAGTTGCCTAACTAACATCAAAAATACTTCGAATTTGAGGCAAAACTACTTAGGTTACAATTTCATACTAAATTCTTCCCGGCAATTTGACTTAAATAACATTTGTTACAGAAAATTTACCTTATTATTTAATTCAAGTGTTATATCAATAACAATAAAAATCAACACTAAGGTACACAGAGGCCTATTTCAACTAGGATCATCATCACATTAGCCTATAGCAGTCCACTGCTGGATGTAGGCCTCCCCCAAGGTACGCCACAAGGCACGATCATCCGTATTCGCCATCCATTTGCTACCAGCCGGTCTTTTTCATCGCCATTGGTCCATCTGGCCCGTGGGCGCCCAAAGCTATGCTTGCTGAGGCTTGGCCCTACACACGAAAACCCGATTACAACATCATCTATCATTTCTACGGCAAATGTGACCAACCTACTGGAAATTTAGAAGATAATCTCTTTCCGGGCCTTATCCATTAGCGAGATCTCTAACATAGACTTTTCGTCGGTCTCTGAGTGATATATAGCCGTTGGGATAATTTATTTGTCAGATTTCACGTCTCGTCTCCGTTAGTCATCACCGTACATGATGAGTCACTCTGATTGAACATCTTGGTCTAGAGGCATAGTGACAAAGGTGGCTCCAGAATAAGACGCAACTTCCAAAATGCTACCCAGCACAGCTTCACCCTTCTGGTGAGTTTAGCCTTGAAATTGTATCTTCGTAACTGCAATGTTTGCCCAAGGTATTCATACTTCTGGACAACTTCAAGGTCTACCTACGTCCTACACCTACCACGGATATTGGCTCAGGAACGACTTTATGTTCATTCAAAATTATCTTGCTCTTGACCAAGGTCATCCTGAATTCAACATGCTTCGAGACCGTATATGAACAGGACAGCATTTTTTGCAGATCCTGAAGCAATTTGGCCATTATGACTATGGCGTCGGCAAAGCGGAGATACATAAAATATTCGCTGTTGACTTTGATACCCAACCCATCACACTGTCAGGTTTTGAAGACATCCCATGGCATTTTGGTGAAAAGTTTTAAGGATAATACGTCATCCTGTTTTACATCTCGGTGTAATAATATGGACCTTGTTTTGTGGTTTTGTACTTGAACGGGAGTCTTCGCCATAGGCTTCTCCGCACCTCCACATACAGCCATTCGACTAGGCACGGCGGCAAGGACACCAGAACAGCCCAGGTTTCTCTCAAGTCAAAAGCTTTCTCGTGGGCTACAAAAGCCATACGCAACGGTTGGTTGAACTCTTCTGACTTCTGCCCGTCCCAGTGGTTGTAAGGCGTCAAATCTTAGTCGTTTTATTACGATCTCGAGAAAAGTCTATAAGACGTAGCTCAGTGGTGTGATCATCATCATCATCAACCATTCAGGGTTGTCCTATTTGCTATTACGGAGATAAAATTATCTTTTTAACTCCTCAAATCCAGGTTTTTCACTAGCCATTAGCCATTCCTACAAACACCTAGGAAATTTCGTCTGCCCAATCCGAAAGGCCATTACTAATTCTGAGCCACTGTCATAAGCTTTTTTTCGAGAGTCGCTTTGAATGGTCAGGCATCAATATTTGACGGTTTCTAGCTACTGGAACAGACCGGGTCTTGTAAAGGCACTGTGGACCACATTCATGCTGTAGGGAAGGTTTTACAGAAATCAGAATAGTATGACCAACCGCTTTGTGTGGCATCGAAACCTGGGCTGCTCTTGAGTTTTTGCAACGACGCCAAGTCGACTATCGATATCCCCACTCCACAGATACTGAGAAGTCTGTAATTAATAGCAACGGTATGCGTTCCAGTATATAGCCATTTAAAGTAACTAAAAGTATAAGGCATTACTTCGCGGAAGTCCATCTTGTTGAAAGTAATAGAAATATGTTTTGCTTCTTCCGCACTTATGAGTGAACCACACTCGCGACCGCAACTTAATGCAAATGTACAAGCGACTCACCTCTCCAACACCACAACCATCGTTTTACACTCTACAGGTATACTTCCACGGAGTATCCTCAGGAGATCATTGACAGTCACGTTCCGAGGACCGACTAATAAGTAACTGCCCCTGTCGATTAAGTTGCGTTCGTACGTGTAGTCACTCAGCAGCATAACTTGCCATCATAAGCGCGGAAAAAGCTGAACATATTTCTATCACTTTTAACAAGGGCCATTCAACTACTGCGAGGTGTAAAACAGGGTGACGTTATATCGCCCAAACATTTTACCAATGCGCTTGAAGACCTTAGCATGGAATGAACTGGACAATTTCGTCAACAGTGAATACCTCACAATCTCCGCTTTGCCACCTACATGGACAAAATCATCAGAGAGGAACATGGAATCGCGGCAGGTCCTGTCAAAGGTGTACAGTTTAAATACGGCCTCGAGGCGTGATGGACTTGGGATGAATTTGGAAAAGACCACGGTCCAGCTCAATAGCATATCTCTGTCAAAGGTGTAGTAGACCTTGAAATTGTCCAAAAGTATGAATACCTTGGACAAAAATTGTACTTAGAAAAAGATAACATTGAGGCTGAAATCCTCAGAACAGTGCGGCTGGATTGGGTACCATTTGGGAACACGTATCTTGTTCTGGGGTCACCCTCGCCACAAGAAGGTGTTTGATCAGTGCATCTTACCGTTCATGATGAATTATGGAGCAGAGACATGAAATCTGACAGTAAAACTGGGACACTGGTTACATGTCATTCAGAGAGGGGATGCTATGCTAGGGATCTCGCTACTATGTCGAGGTTAATCCGGAACGATTATTCGAAGACCAAAGTAACGGAAATACTGGAAATAGAAGTGTAGCAAGCTGAAGGGTCAGTGGTCTGGCCACATCTGTCGTAAAAGCGATTGACGACGGATTAAGCGGGTTCTCGAGTGGATGCCACGCCCAGAAAGAGCAATGACTTGAAGAGAGCAGCTGGTAGGGACTGGATTGTAAACGCAAGGATTTTACCTTGTGGCGTGCCCTGATGAGGCCCACGTTTAGCAGTAGACTGTTATTATAGGCTAATGTGATGACCACAGAAGTATGTAACGAGCTAAGAAAATGAATGAAGCGAATGAACAAAATATATTTATAATCTGATTTATTTGTAAATTCTACTGAAAGTTTTTGAACTTGTTACATGAAAAGTGCATTCGTCATATTTGGCGACATCGTAATCGAAGCACGCGCGTGCATCCCAAACGACGCCCTGCCATGCACTGAACTATCTAAGTAACTTAAACTCTAGATTCACTGTTTGCACAAGCGACTGTTCGTGTGTCATCCGTAAGAGTAACCAACATTTTTATGTAAACTACTTTAAATAAAAATATTCCAAGCGCCTGTACGTGATGCTACCATAGGTTCTAACCGACATTGGATTATCGTATTTGGTCAAGTAAAAATTGTCTAAATAAGAAAAAAACCTCTGAAAACGGCGGGTAAAAATTTACTAAGCGACAATAAGGTTTATTTTTAAGACAGGTAATATATACTGAACCAATTGAATAAAGAAAAATTATAACAGGCATTTTTAACTAAACGCCAAGCACGCAGAAAAACGGGTATGCAAAAATTACTTAAGTGATGAAAAAGCGAGATCTTTGTAAGGAAAAAAATAGCTATGCGCCATACACTGTGTTGTCAGATTGAGGCAAAATTGACTAAGTGGAGAAAATACTGTACGAAGAGAACGGTAAAATTTGACCAAAGTCAAATTCTGCATTATTTAATTTCGATAACCACCAAATTTTCAAAAATGGTCGAATATCGTGTCGGTTAGTCAACCGAAAAAAGTGAATTTTTGCAAATTTCAAAATGTCTAAGCGACAAAAAAGTCATCGTAGAGAGACGTGAGTAGGACCAAACGACGCAGAAAAATCAGGCGATTCCAGCAATGTATATAACTCAATTTGGCCAAAAATGTCGCTTAGATAATTTTGCCTTTCAAGCGTCGATATAAATCTCTATTCAAACTTACCGATGTTTTAATTTTTACTAACTATATTATAGTTAGGTACTCGCTTCTGTCGGGGTATAAAACGTAGAATAATAAATACTAGCCTGACACAAATCAAGTATTATAAAAGCATTTAGTGATTATTTGATCAAGCCTATTCTCCACATACTCAATCGATCACTTTACACATTCAAATACCCAAGCGCTTGGAAAATATCCCGGGTAATACCTATACCTAAATTTCAAGATAAGTCTTGTGTAGAGAACTACCGCCCTATTGGAATCTCATCGGCACTACCGAAGATATTCGAGTCCATATTGCATAGTAATATCTCTAGCCAGGCCGAGCCATTCCTAAGTAACTCACAACACGGCTTCCGTGCAGGAAGATCTGTAAATTCTAATCTCCTGACCTTAGTCGATTTCATATCTCGGCAGTTAGATAAAGGAAAGCAAATAGATGTGGTGTATTTTGATTTCGCTAAAGCTTTTGACCGTGTAGATAATTGATGTATTATTAGATAAACTCTGCACTTTCGTATTTTCTCCAACATTACATAAATTTTTTGCAAATTACCTCGATAACCGTCAGCAGTTTGTTCAGCATGGCACCTTCATTTCCAAACCATACCACACGCGATCTGGTTAAGCCAAGGCTCTATTCTCGGTCCTCTCCTTTTCTCCATCATGATAAAAGATCTTGATAACGTAACGTAAACACTCAACTAGCTTATTATATGCTGATGATCTAAAATGGATACGCGTAGTAGACAACCCAGATGATTGATCTATTCTACATAGCGAGATTAATGCCTTAAATGAGTGGAGCATTATAACAAACTCTTGTTTAATCCTGATGTAGTGTATCGAGTAAGTCTATTGACTATTGTAGTAAACTGAGTAAGTGTATTGACTGTCAGTGTTTCGTGCGCATACGTCACTACGGTGGGGTGGGGACTACATCTGCCCCGTCAGTCTATACCCGACCGTGTCCATGAGTGGTGGTGTGTTGTTGAACCAACTCCTGTCAAGTCAATCATCAATACGATCCCTGTGGATCGTACACCTGCTAAGTGTTGTAACATCATACAATGTCGTTCACGCGTAAATTCACTTGATTAAAACTGGTTTATAGTGCTATGCCGTTCCTGTATCAGATTATGCTGTTTTGATATTCTTATGCCTGGTTTACACGGGGCGAGCTACTGAGTAGACAGTAGACAGCTGCTCGCCTCTTCGTACTCGCATGCCAGTAGCTCGACTCGCCTGAGCTGTTCACACGATACGAGTAGCTGCCTCTTGTCTCATGCGAGTTGAGTCAGAGCCGGCCGGAGTCGTGTTGTATTGAAACACAATGTCATCGTATTAATGTCAAATAATAGAAAAAACCAGTTGTTGATCTTTGTAGTTGCCATCAAAACAATTCCATAGATTTTTTCGCTCCCTGTACAGATTCATGATGATATTATTTTCATGAGACCATCTATCCGAAGAAACCATTTTAAAATCGGAAGCAAAAAAGAAAATGCACCTATCAACACCTAAAAATGCACCTACAACAAGATTATCTCGTGAAATGACAGTGGCGAGCTACTGCCGAGCGCGTTCACACGATGCGAGTATTGTGCGAGCTGCTGCCATGCATGTGGTGGGGGAAGGCGAGTTGGCGAGTGAAAACAAAAAATGTTGAAGTAACTCGCATGCGAGCTACTGTCCAACTCGCACGTGCGAGTAACTCGCATGATGTGTTCACACGGTGCGAGTTACTGCACTGCAGCTACTGTCTATGCTGACTCGCACGCTGACTCGCACCGTGTAAACCAGGCATTATACTCGAGATTTTTGACAGTAGCAACCCTGTCTATGTAACAAATGACAATCGCGAAAACCATAAATAGGGTCGAGAGAACCTTCTGTAAACTCTCTATTTTTTAACCCTGGCCTTAATTATTAATTAATAATAGCATAGCAACAATGCTTACACAGATTAGATGTGATTTGAAATAAATTCGTTCGAAGACCGGGACTTTTGGGACGTGGGGTATCTCATGGTATAATAAGATACTCCGCCTGGTATTCCATTCCGAGACTCGTGAACCACGTGACTAACACAAGCTACGTCATCATGCTTGTGGGTTACCAAAATTACCCACTCTTAAGATTATTTTTGTAAATCATATAAGATACTGTTAACTAATAAATACAATTTAAGTCTTGTTGTAAAGTTCAAGTTATAATACACACGTAAACCTAAATTATAAAATTATTCGGAAATACTTTAACACATTTTTCTGAGATTGAATTTACCCTATAACCTATTTTATTGAAATAAAGTGGCAATATTAGTGACGTAGGCTTGTGTTTCTCTGGGAATGTAAGACCATGTTTTATTAGACTATTATATGGGGTATCTATCGGCCCACTGCACTGCCACATAGTCTAATAAAACATGGTCTTACATTCTTATTATACCATGCACTGCCACCGAGACTGCCACTGACATACCGAAGCCTCGACCAACCGTTTCCACCTTGTCTTCTTTAAATTGATTGTTTGCATCCAGTTACTCCAACAGTTCATACAACGAAGATTCCGTCCCTTTTCCACTCTTCAAATTAAGTAAGCACTATATCATAACATTTTATTTGCCCCTTGTAATTTCAAGACAAATTCTCAAAAATTGGATTTGTTATTTTCAAAGTAAGTTCTTTGACCGTTAAGTGAGTTCAGTTAAAAGCACTCAAAAAAACAAAACGATAGCGCGTTTTAGGAACTAACAGCGCCATCTAGAGGTAGATATTGGACCCTACAGTAACCATTATCATGGAGAGGAAATATACTATGGTACCGGCCGGCATTCGAATAGGCCATATTTGACAGCTGTCAGGCCCATATCAGACAGAATACAAAGAAAAATAGACCTTATATCATAGCATTAACGGTTAATGCTATGATATAATTTTGACAGCTGTCAAATAATTATAGCCTATTCGAACGCTGCCGGTATAGGGAAGAGGAATGAACTAAAAACGTAAGTACCTCAAAAACTTCTGGTTAAACCTAGATGACGCTAGTAAACAGAAGTTGAAATACTTAGACACAAATTGGCTTTGTCCAGTCTCATAAATAATTGGCAACTGACTGATTTTATATTTATCAACCAAAATAAATCAAATGTGAAATTTTACTAGAGACCAATACAAGACAGGCTGGTGATAAGGAACAACTTCCTCCAATGAACTTAGGTTGAAAAACTAAAACTTTGCAGGCGTGCTCAGACTATGAAACTGAGCAACTTTCCCCATGGAAGATATGGTGGTAAACGAAAAAAAAATTACGACTTTCCATACAAATATTACGATCAGTTAACCGACTTTGTATAATTTTTCTTATGTTTACTTACCACCATATGTTTCATAGGGAAAGTTGTACAGCTTCATGGCTTGAGCACGCCCGCAAAGCTTTCGTTACACCCTGTATATGATTTGCATTTCACTCAATGGGATTTTTCCAAGCTATTGCTTACAATCAAGAAAATAACAAACAGCAATTTTCGTTTTAATCATTTATTTCAGTTTCATAGTTTATACAATCTATGGGTAGATACAAAGATTAAATTAGATCAGATCACACAGATAAGCATTTTAAAAAGTGTACACATTATAAATTACAATTCAACATTTGAATATACTCCTCTAACAGTAACCCTTAAAAGTGATCCCCAAGCTTCGTGGTCAATCGCTGCTGCGATGCAAAACACAGATGGTATACCTTAACTCTCTATAACTAACATTAATATAACCATGTAAAAATATCGATAAAATTCAATTACATTATTGTAACACGACAATTCTTATTCGAGAACAAAAATATTTTTTTAGTTTTTTTTATTATTTATTAGTAAAAACTAGATGACTTTTGTCACTTAACGTTAGGTTAAAAAAAGCAACCGGCCGGTGGAGGATGGCAACCCTAGAGCTAAAAATCTCAAAATACATTTTGTTGCTTACTAAAATACTTGTCAATTATTGAACGTATCCTTATTTTAGTTATAACAGGTGTTAAAATACATGTTAATGATAATGACAAGTATAAATAGTAATAAATAGTTAGATAAGTGACAAGTAATATCACCGCACCGGCATCGCACCCATGTAACATCGTATTTCCATTTAATAAATACTTACAATTAAATACATTACTTTTGTCAATAGATATCTTACATCTATGTTATGATATTAGGTAATGACAAGCACTTACAAATACGCTCCTTCGGGCCAATATTCAATTAAAAGAAATAATAAAATTTTCGATCCATCAGTTTAAAAATTAAATTTTTTGCTTTACAAGTGGGCCCTAGAATACCGGCATATCTGCCAAAGATGGTGGAGATATTTAAAGATTCAAATACAACATAATGTACAATAATCCGTGAAATTGACTTAGATATGTTACTAAGGCATCGTGTGAATCGCACTAGGTAATTTGACATAATCTAAAGGACTAATACAACAGCCAAAGCGAATAATATGGCAATCAGCGTATACTATACATAAATATAAAAATATTTCAATAAATAGTAGGGCGTGGATAAATCGCTAATCATGGCGTCTAACTAAAACAGTCAAAATATATAAACACCTTAAAATTGAGTAGAAAAAAGCGAAATTAAATACTTTACAGGTTTGTGCATCCACTTTGTTTTTTTTTTGTGATTTATAATTTTTTTGTATAAAAAAATATAGTTAACAACGCTTCTAAGTAACAAGTAAAAGACCTAGCGATGTCATTAATCGGCGAGGTCGATGTATCGATTTTGTGTGAGTGTGTCAATAGATGGCGTTACTGTGTAGTAACAGGTGCATCCCCTAGAGTGTAGATGGCGTTACTGTGCAGTGTTAGGGATGTCCCTTACAGCGCGCACCAGTCTCGGGCTTGGGCTACTAGCGGAATGATCTTTTTCTCGCTAAAATAACAAAAAATACACGTCAGTCCGTTGCTTTTCGTTAGAAAAGTTGACAATCGTGCGTTTTCACTTGCCTTTTTGCTGACAAAAAATAAAATTTTAGGGCAGAAATAGGCAGGAGGTAAATTTCTAATTTGTGCAGATGGAAATAAAAGTTACGACAGAAGGAGAAATATAGTTTGCACACTACGAACACAAAACATCGAGCGCCAAAATACATTTTGTTTTTAAATCGTAACTCATTCCATATTTCGTAAATATTCAAACGACTTTGAAATAAAAACTAATTGTATCTATGTACCTGGCCGAGTTAACATAGACTTTTGTAATTATTAGCAAAAATCGTCTTCATATTCAAAAAATACACCAAGCCGAGCCAGCAAGCGCAAACTAATTTTCTAGTCAAAGTATCTGCGCCGAGAAAGAGATACCATAAACCAGTACACGAGCAAGCAAGACAGAAACATATGCATCTCACGCGAGCGAGTGAGATAGGTATATCCTATCTTGTTCGACTAGAAAACTAGTGTTTTAAGTGTAATGTTTCGAACCAATTTTCCAGCCAAAGTATCTATGCCGAGAAAGAGATATCAATGGACATGAACGCGAGATGGGTACATTACGCTAAGAAAATTAGACAAGAATATAATAAACCCATACGAGCGAACGGGTATATTCTATCAACGTCGACTAGAAAGCCAGTTCGATTTGTGTTTTTTTGGCACTAGGTCTTTGTGCCAGTGTCAAGTCGTCTGTATTTACATGAGCTTCTGCTTAGCGCACTCCGGGCAGATGATGTCGGCCGCGTCGGTGATGAAGCCTTTGCCCACGAGGGAGGTCTTGCACTGCGCGCAGATGAAGCAGTCGTTGTGCCAGTGGCGGTCCTCGAACGAGATGAAGCGGGTGCCGCCGATGCCTGGAACAAGGTTGCAACGTTACAAACTGTTGGGGGCAGAGAGTAACACAAAGGATGTTTTGCTACTGTTTTAACGTGAAATGACGAGCTCGCGTCGCTCGCAATACGTGTCTTGTGATCTTTAAACGTGAATTTACGAGCTTGCTTCGCTTGCTATATATACTACGCAGTGTGGTTATACACTCCTTCTATTCATTTGCACCATTGCACGGAAATGACTCTACATTATCAATTACATAGACAAAAGCACAAACACGGCATAAACAAACACGCTACTGGATGTATCTAATTATGTGCTGCTCTTGCTAATTCCCTGTCAAGCCAAGCGTGGTGAGTATAGCAAATGTTCCCAGGGGAAGTTAGACTGTTTCATTGTCAACAAAAAGTCCTCTGGATCTTGAGTTTCATCTGACCCGGCTAAATATCCATGTTTCCTCGGATTCCTCGTGATGTCCTGAATCAAGAGTCTAAGTCGTCCAAAAATCACGTGGTTGATGAAGAGGGGAGGAAGGAGGGGTTAAAGATGGTGGTGTGGTATTTTGCTTCTCCGCTTCCTGAGTCAGAACATCGCGACAAATCCAACGATATTGGTATATAGCCGGGTGTCAGATGCAAAACGAAGATGAACAAGGAGAGATCCAAAGAAACATACCAGTGATGAGCTTGGTGCAGGAGGTGCACCTCTTGGCGAAGAGCTCTCCGAAGCACTCGGCGCAGTAGGGCTTCTCGTCGCGGGAAGTGAACCTCTGTCCCGCCAGCGACGTGTTATAGTTGGTGTAAAGTCCTCTAGATCCTGAGTTTCATCTGACCCGGCTAAATGCCTATGTTTTCTCGGATCCCTCGTGATGTCCTGAATCTAGAGCCGGAGACGTCCAAAAATCAGGTAGTGAACAGAGGAGGAAGGAGGGGTTAAAGATGGCGGAATGGTATTTTCTTCTCCGCTTGATGAGTCAGAACATCTTGACGAATCCAACGATATTGGTATATAGCCGGGTGTCCGGTAAAAAACGAAGATGAAAGAGGAGCGATCCAAAGAAACTTACCAGTGATGGGCTTGGTGCAGGAGGTGCACCTCTTGGCGAAGAGCTCGCCGAAGCACTCGGCGCAGTAGGGCTTCTCGACGAATCCAACGATATTGGTATATAGCCGGGTGTCAGATGAAAAACGAAGATGAAAGAGGAGAAACTTACCAGTGATGGGCTTGGTGCAGGAGGTGCACCTCTTGGCGAAGAGTTCTCCGAAGCACTCGGCGCAGTAGGGCTTCTCGTCGCGGGAGGTGAACCTCTGTCCCGCCAGCGAGGTGTTACAGTTGGTGCACGTGAAGCACTCTCGGTGCCACGGCTCGTTCTTGTAGGTCACGCCGCCTTGTGTGATGATCTGGAATGTTCGATAGAAGGCTTCAAGTTCATGTTTGCCAGTAAAGTGGCAGTAGGCTGGCCACATCTGCCTTAGAACAGATGGACGGTGGAGGTGACGTTGCATTGCACAGCGTTGGACACCCTTCGGCCAGAGGAACCAATGACTTAAACAGGAATGTTTATAGCGACTGGATAGCAAAAACGGAAGATCTTGCCTTAGGTAGATATGAAGTATGTACCCTGGGCCTACGTACAGCAGTGAACTGAATGGCTGCTTGATTCAAACGGCGGAGCCGCCCATATTATGTACCAGTCAAATGCTGCGGTTGGGGTTGTCATGTTTGGTTAGTTTTGTAATGTTTTGCCCTGGGTACGGCTATGTTTGATTTGGGGTTGTTATTTTCACGGATTTTCTACGCTTGGTTGGGGGCTATTTACCTTGTTGCACTTTACACAGCGCGTGGCGAACTTGTCCTCGTAGCATCCAGCGCAGTAGATCTCCTGCTCCCGAGGGATGAAGCTCTTCGTTCCAATCGGGTTCTTGCAGACGCAGCAGCAGAAGCACTTCTCGTGCCACTGCCGGGTCTTGTACTCCATCTTCTTGGTTCCTGGTGGAAGAAAGAGAGAAAGGAGTTAGAATTAAAGTTAAGGAGTTCTTGTATAAAAGTTTTTTTGGTTCTGCAAGTGGATAAAGGACTTTTTGTATAATTTGCTGCTTTCCTGCTTATAAGTAGGTACTAACTACCTAGTAAGACGCTGCCGTAGCAGAAAAGATCCGAAGTAATATTACAAACTGAATTACGGAAGAAATGAAACGAGGCAACGTAGCACGAACAAGGACAGTACACGGAAAATACGGAAGTAAGACTACCTGTTGTCTTGTTTTAAAAATCATCCTGTGTAACAACTCGTCCAATACAAACCTAACTGAGTACCTATTATCTATTATCTGCTTACTGAATATCTTATTCCAAAAATTATCTGCATAAGAATATTTTCTTCCTATAAATCTTATAATTTCTTTGTTCCTCTCCTTACAGCTATTCCCGTTCATTGTTCAAGTTTAACCAATTTGATACGTTTTTTTTCAAGAGTTCAACAAAAGAATCTGTTATAAGTTATAAAAGCCGTTACTCACATTCCTATCTGCAAGGATAATCGATTTACTGTGGAGAAATGGTAATTCTATTCATTTGAATTTCGAATCGCTTTAATCTGAGTGGCAGTGTATCTAAAGGATTTGAGTCGTTTACAGCCTATAGCTGGTCGTTTCTTCCGATGAAGACTTGTATTGCAATAGTAATTTCAAATAAGTTGATGAAATTTGTATTTTTGTAGGTATTTTCTGTTTTTTCTAACACTGTTACTTTTACTTGCCTGCATGATAATGCTTTCGATGACCAGACCAGGCCCAGGATATGGTCAAATCAAGGAGTTGGCAAAGATACGTGCGTAAAAAAGCTAATTTCAGCAGAACGTCGAATACGGAAGGGTCAAGAAATACTGGTTTTCCACTCAGTTAATTTTCATAACCATTATACTTAAGTTGATCCAATGAGTTGAGGTGCTGCATATATAGTACCTGAAGGGAGCTTGAAACATTGTCAAACTGGCTGGCTAGAACAGTCGCTCACAAAGCCCTCGTCACGCCACGGCATTCGAATTTGGAATATATCTGTTCTGTTTACGATATCGTAAACTGCATAGCTAGCGTGACAACCGATGTGGCGCAGTGGTTAGCATGCCTGCCTGCCACGCAAAGGTTCCGGGTTCAATTCCCGGTGGGGTCACTCACAAAGTTGATATTTATCACTTTGTGAATTTGTTCCCAGTCTGGTTAGGACATTGCAGGCTGAACCACCTGATTGTCCGCAAGTAAGATGGTTCCGTGCTTCGGATGGGCACGTTAAGCCGTCGGTCCCGGTTGCTGTCTATGATGGCGGTCGTTACACAGCCATGTCAGAGGCCTGCTACTTGTAGTAGGCGGTTGAAAAACTCTGACACCAGGGTTCATCGGGTCGTTGAACGACTCGGTGTCCCACACGAAGAGAGAGAGAGAGAGAGAGCTAGCGTGTCTCCGATACATCACCATCCGTTGCGGCCTTGGCAGGAAGATGTATGGCGTATTCGACTTGGGCACGCGAATTGTATTGTTCAAGGCTTCTAATGATGCATTTCGATGCAATCGCTTTGATATTGGAGTGTTGTTTGGATTTTGAAGGTCAAGGTTTGTGAATTATAGGGTGAGAAAATAACAAGGTGCTTGTAGTGTTGTAGTAGGTACCTACCTATCTACCTTTTTTGTACCATGGATGGAGCAAGGGTACCTCTACTCAGTACCTTATTATTTTAACGATTTTCACTGCTATTGGGCGCCAATTTTTTGTAAAGAAGATTTAAATTTTAAGCGAGAGATAATCCTAAACCCAGAACTTTTGCTTTTAATTAACTTTGTTTTCTTCCTTCCTTTGCGACGGTTAATTTTGGCGGTATCCTGTTTTCGTTATCTCGGAAGCTCTGTACCTAAAAAGTTTGAATTTAGAAGCTTTGTGATGTGAATTGTACTTATTTTTAAATTCGGCCAGACAACTAATTAGAAATTTAAAAACTGCTATTTCGGCTTTATCTCATTTTGCTTTGTTTTGAATTCGCGACATCGTTACAAGTTTATAATGAGGAAAGTAAGTTTTTCGATCCTGCGCCAGATAAATTCGAAATTTGTCGTGGCGTGACAAAGTTGTTCCTTCGTGTTTTGCTGTGTTCGTGTTTAAGCTTGTGCAGAACATGCGTGTATCTAGCTAGGTAGGTATCCACATGGATACAGCCATACATACGGCTGCGGGTCTTTTTTATTTCCGTATTCATGATGTTTTCAGCAATGTTTCTGACTGTGTAACTTAAATTGTCACAACGAGGGCAAAAAACAGTTTGTATTTAAAAAAGTAAAATAAAGATTCATGTTTAAAACACTGCCATGTGTTTTTTTAAATTATAAATATGTATTAAATATTTCATGATATTATGTGCCTATAAGCTGTCAAATAAGAGTGTATTCAGTTTCAGCTAAGCCAAATGGAAATCCTGCACTAAAAGCCGCCATTCCAAACCAAACTTCCTTCCCCACGCCATATTGATCGTTGTTCATAAAAATGGGTATTACCCCAGAATATAATACATTACATTAGCATGGCCCTAAAATACATTACTTATCGTAAAAACCATTGTAATCACTACGATTTTAGCTCTACATCTCTAAGTATCTATAACAGTAATCTACTAATACAATTTATTCCATCGTGTAACATGGACTGTAATCAAATCCTATAAAGTTCTTATAGGAAATCGATGGCTGCCATTGGCCTGGCAAATCGGATTTGTGAAATCCTATCCTATCGAATTTCCCGAATCATAGCAGGTAATAGGTAGAGTAGCAGTTATAAGAAGATTTTACATACATACATATATCACGCCTGTATCCCTTGCAGGTTAGCCTGAAGGTGAGCGTAAACGGCTGTAAAAACGGCCATTTACACCGCGTCTGACAAAAAATTGAGAGTCATTCGGAAGATTTTATTTAGGGATAGGGAAGTGATAATAATTGTAAAATTGATAGAAAATCTAAACCGAATGAATTTGCATGCAATTTTCTTTGCATGATTTTTGCAATTTGTACCTTTCTAGTTATACTGTAGGGGCATTGAACCTTTAGTAAGTATCTAAGTATTATGTTTGCGTGTGTAGTTTAGGGTTGTGGCTGATTTATTTATAGGTTTACCTATGTGAAGTCTTACTGGAAAGCTTTATTATCCTCGCATGCCTGAATTGAATTTATTGAATTACAAATCACACATTATGAATGTAGTAAAGATATTCAGATATGGATCAAAACGAATTATTTTGAGCATGCGTTACATCTTGTGCATGGATATTGGATGGATACCGTTTAAATCGTAAATCGTCGTTTTAAAAAGTGAAAAAAGTAGGTTAATAGCATGTTAAAGCACTTTCATATTCTGAGAAAAATCGAACAATAGCACCTAATATTTAATAGATCATTGTCATACCTACTCTACATACGATTCGTCATACGCAACTTACCTTCATTTGCCCACACACGACACAAATAAAGAAAAACTTTTTTACGCACAATGTAACGGCAAATAATGACGATTGTAACTGTCGCATTTGCAAATCAAATTATTTCGTGTACAGTGTTTTTATTTGTTACAATCGACAGGTTACCGGGTTATTCGAGTAACTACTGTGGGAGGAGTGTTTCCCTGGTGAATCAGAAGAGACTAAAAGATTTGTCATTTGGTTTCATCGGGTCGTTCGTAGTGTCAGTGTAAGTAAAGTACAATAAAGACCATGTAAACTCTTTCGAAACTAACTTTTACAGTAAAGAAGAAAAACTAATAAAACTTTTAGGAAAACGTTATATCTATTTGGTGAGCCGTAAATTCAGACCGAATAACGTAATGTTCTGAATAATCCTGCAAACACTATTTGAGATCGTAGTTTATTCCAAACATATTTTACGTTCCGTGTAACTCCTCATTCTGTGAACAATTTATTACTACAGGTACCCGTTAGTCTATAGTTTGATTGCAACCAGCGTCTAGATGTCTAGACGCCATACTGCATTTCGTGATCAAGTGGCTTGTGGGTGGCGGGGATAGCGCAGCATGGAGATTCTGTACCACTTGATCCCTTATCGGTGTAGCAAAATGCTGGCCAGCACCGAGGCGGTGCTTTATTTTTTCTTTATTTTTTATCCCGCCCGAGCCGCGTTCATAATAGGAACGTAAAATTGATATTAGAAAGAAAATTGTCTCACAATTTTCGCTTCTTTGCAACGCATTCTTGGAAACGTGTTTTTCTGTAGAATTGTGTCCCTAGAACCTATGAAAACACTTAACGTATTAATAAATCTGAATCATCAGTAGGTATCATTGAGGGATTATCGCCGAACATAGCTTTATTGAATTATTATGCTAATTCCCTTCGATTTGGAACCATAATTAAATTCATCTTCAATATCGTCCTATGTCAATGCCACATTGAGGAAAAATTTCCATCTTCGTCGGACAAAAACTAGTAAAAAACGTCGTCAAAATAAATCATTTCTGACCGTGAATCGTGATCCACGAAACTTGATCTTGTAGAGTAGTTACTACGCCACCCTGCCGACAGGGCTTAATTTGACACACATTGCTGGCTATTATTACGCGGCACTACAATCTGCTTGCCCTAATCCCAAATCAGTTCGGGCCAGCGCAACCTGTTTTGTTAGAGCACAAAATCAAGAAACAAAATAATTTGGCAATGTTTTATGACTGCCTGCCTGACTTCAACCCTCTTCGGGAATGCTATTGTAGGTGGTATCACCGCAACCATGCGTTTTACCATAGTCAACAGATATTCAGCCGAGCTCAAAAACTCTTCGTCGCATTTTACAAAACACCCTGAGTGGACTAGGGGTGGCAGTATTCTTAGCCTCTACCACAAGCCAGCAATGTAGGCCGAATAGGGTTGGCAGCATGTGTAATAAATAGCCGTGTAAAGTCGATTTTGTTTTTCTTTATTAAAACGTCAGCTTGCGTGAGCCAGTCGAATTGACTCAATGTTCTGTAGATTGTAATCCGATACTCTTTTGTTGTCTATCTGTGGTTTTGCACCATGCAAAATTGTAAGGAGATTATGTTTTTATATTCCTACATCAAAGATTTTGAAACCCGTCTTAGTTTTTATTGTATCTTCTAGCTTTACGAATATTGAGGCTTCTGATTTTGCTATCCTACAATTAATGTAAAAAAAAACATTATTATTATAAGTCACATTTGCCTTATTTAATTAAGTATATTATTTTCTCTTCTACTTTGTCAGCATGGGTTAGTCAACTGTTGGGCATACTAATGCCTCTCCTTATCTTCTTCATTCTGCTGCTATTCATTATTTTATTTTCAGTCAAATTAAAATAAAAAAGATTTTGAAAAAAGAACGTGCATTCGAGTGCAGCTGTCGGTCACATCACGTTCCGATTCAAGCTTGTTCCAAAGTGTTAGACTAACCGATTTCCGAAGGTTGGGTGATGTCAGCCGGTGGGCGAAAAGCAAATATTGTCGGACGAGGTACCTACCTCCCACGGTTGCTAGGTAGATTCTGGTAGAGTATTGGCCTAAATTATCTGCAGTTCTTTCGGTTGAGAATTGGCTTGGTAAAGTTTTGAGAGCATGGCTTGAAAGTTCAAAAAAATTTCGTGGGGCAAGTCATAGGACTGTGCTGCATAAAGAAAAGATCGTTATTTGCAATTTGGAAGGCAAGAGAGGCTTTTTAGCTTTAAACATACTAGCAAATTGACTCTATTCTTTTCCTTATCTAATCTATCTATCTTTCTAATATATTTAAACGAACAAGAATTGTTTACGGTATTTTGTATGATAAAAAATACTAAAATAAGCCAGGGGAGTGTCTTGTCCAATTTGAGACCAATATGCTTCTTCATGGCATTATTGTAAGCGATTGAAAGCATTTCTTAGCAAATTAAGCTCGCATTTAGTTTTAAATAAGAGTCCTGTAATGGGTTTTAAACAATTTTTTTATTTATGAATTCGAAAAAAAAACGTTTATACTAAGTCCTTGTTATTTACATACTACATGTCCAAATCTTTAGTTCTCAAGTCTATTTGTTTTTACTCAGGTATTAGCATAAAGCCGTACCATAGTTAATACGACAGCCGTATGACAAGGGTGTAAAGTTGAAAATCGCGTGTATCTCGTATGAGTAGATTAACGTAGAACTAATGTAAGACTTGTATAAAATCATTCATTGTTTTGTTCAGTTTTTGTTGTGATTGTCTTATTTTATGTAATTTAGGTTTTCATTGATGACTTCACCACACAAATTATATGTTAGGTGGATGACATAATTTTAGGCGTGTCATGTAGTAACCTACCTATCTCAAACAATAGTTAGTTTATGTTACCTACTCTACATCTATTAAAAAAACATTTGTTTTACCCACATCAACGTCATCAACCTAACCTACCTGTTTACGAGATTGACTTATACTAGTTTTTCTTAGTTTTTGTATGAAAAACTAGCTTACCTACCAATCTAAAAGTGGGTCCGTTAAATGGATAGGTTGATGAAACGGCTAGAGTACATACAGACACAACCAAAGGTAGAACTACATACGTATAGGTATGCGTTTATGTGCCCGCTTCAAACGTAAACAAGCACTGTTACATGAAAGTGCAATTTCACCGTAGCCTAAACAAACTAGGCTTTTCACAAAGGGCTGTAGCCTGGGCGAGTCGTCGGTCGGAAATGAATGCACTCGACACACAGGAACCGTCGCGAGAGGAAAATGAAATAAGCCTTTTTCATTTCCGCGACTCGAGACGAGGCGCAGAGGGACGAGTTTTAGGCATGTGCAAGACAAGTCTATATTTTGGTACTGTACCTACTCGAAAATAGTCCACTGCTGGAAATATGCCTCCTCCAATTAGGGGAATTGCCATACCCATCACGTTTGGTAGGCGAATTAGGCGTACACCTGGGTCAAAATTTAGCATTTCAACATAAGTATCAATAATCATATCTGAATAATTATTTCTATATTTAAACCCGTGATTTCTGAATACTTTAGTTTTTATTCCATTAAAATCGGTCCAGTAGTTTCAGAGATATCTAAAGCGTTGTAAAATCATCTAACCTAAAAGTTGTTCAGTATTGTGAGTAGAACACGCCCTTCTTATTTTAGTACGAGAAAGAAGACACTAGATAATCATGAAATGTGATCCAAGAAAATACCATGAAATTGCTATAAAAATACATTTCTTCACCATAAAGTTTCAATGATAACTATGATAAGTTACAGAGGTTAACGTTTTCTCAAAGAAGAAACTAGCCGACAAAGTTGTTTCATTAAAAGTTGAGCGTTTTGGCTGAATACAGACGTTTACTCGCACGATTGAACCTGGCGTAGGTATTTATAGTTACTTGGATTATTTTAATAGATACTTTTCCAATTTCATTTTGACTCTTTCGATCCTTTAAGTAACCCAACAAAATAGAAGTCAATCTCAACATTTTATGCAATACAAATGTGTTTCAAATATACCTAGGTACTTCGGCGCTTGTATCGATTTATTTCATTTCCGTGATTCAAACGAAAATATCATCAAAACGCACGCACCATGAAACGAACATGCAGATTTTCAAGAGCGTCGGGCGGCCATAATTGTTTTCTGAGTTGGCGGCAAACCGTTGTTCTTTCTTATCGGCTGAATGAGGCACCTGCTTGCAACGTGTGCAGCCGATAACGGCATTCACCATTTGCAATGCATTTTTGCGATAAAACACTCATTATGAGCTAGGTTTATGAAGGAAGTTCGCTGAAATAAAATGGGTATGGTATTTACATGCAATTAATTAAGATTTCTTCGTTTTTTCTACCTGCGTAACAAAAATAACCGACGTATTGGGATTTTAATGCACTTAAATAATAAGTTTTCATAAATTAAAGTCTTTCTTTCGAGGCGAGCATCAACAGGTTGAAATATCGTTGAAATCAGCCAAGCGTCGGTAGCTCAGTTGGTGTGATGGTCCTGGGTTCAAGTCTCGGTCGACGCAACCATTTTTTCAATTTCTTAGTTTCATTTATGAAATATATCCGAATATATAAATAATCGGTTTGTTTTAATTGGTTGCTCATCCAATACCGCGTTTGATTGACGGCTTCGCCTTGTGTTTGCTTCTGTCTGATGAGTAAGAGGTTGACCGGTCCACGATAAGCGAAGGCCAAGGATGCTGGCCGGTCGCGACCGCTGACCATATGGTCCGTACAGGCTTTTTGCTGTGTACCTACAGTACAATCAAGTGTAAATGTGCGTGTAGGTCTATTTTTCAGCGAAGTTTTTCAGACTAATATTTCACGTCGTCATCACTAGCTACTAGCTAGTACTTAATGACAATATTTTTTTAATTTCGCCTGCAACTAAAAGTTTGTAGTAAGTAGTTTGACTATGTACCTACAGTACAAACAAGTGTAAATGTGCGTGCAGGTTTATTTTTCAGCGAAGTTTTTCAGACTAATATTTGACGTCGTCCTCACTAGCTCCTACAATTGATGACAATATTTTTTTAATTTCGCCTGCAACTAAAAGTTTGGTGAAATGAACAAATAAAATTATGTCTTAGTCTGACTGTATCTACCTACCTACTTCCTTTTTGTTTTCAATTTCGCCTAACAAAAAAATAATAGTTTTGTCTCTATCTAAGTACAATTTTTTTACGTCGTCTACCATGAACGAAAATATTTGTGTTTTAAAGAGAAACCTATCGGAAAGAAAGAATTATTTACGTACTTATTTGTTTTAATTTATTGTTTACATACTACATTTACTAACATATATTTGTGGTTCGTGAAGTCAATTTATTACCCAACTTCTCCTAGAATCATAAACGATAATTTGGACACGACTGTACCTACACGAGATTTTTTATCCATTTCAGATGAAGCCACTTAAGAAATAAATAAAAAGCGTGTGCCTTTTTAAAGGAAACGGTGATGTAATGCGTAATCGTCTGTCAGTTTAATTGATACAACATACCGTCATCGCTTTACCTTCAACTCTACCTTTTGTTTTTAGTAAAATAATTGGCAAGCTATTTAGAGGTGCATAAGCACATAATGGTACATACCTAGTACCTCAATGTTTGCAAATGTGAGTCGTCTTAGGTACCTAGGCCTAGCGTGGTACACAGTCTATGAACAACCAGGTAAACTCTGGTGCCTTTTAGACCTTAGACCATATTAAGACCACAAAAGCAGTTATTTTATTAGGTAAGTAGTAAGTCCAACAGGTCTACTGTCTTGTGCAGTTGAAGAAAAAGTAAGTAAATGGGTAGGTAGGTAGGTAATATGAGCGGTACTTTCTTCTTTGTAACCCTAAATTGGTTGTTAACTATGTGCTAAATATGAAACCCTTTTCATGCTTGTTAAATCTATTAACTAGCAATTATTATCTAAAGGTACCTACTTACTTGTTAGGTTATGCACTGCATTTTGTATATTGGGAAATGGAAGTCGGAAATGAGTAAAAAGTTCCGAAGACCAGTGTAATTTCGGCAACTTTTATCATTTGCCACTAATTGTCGATTAACCTACTGGTCACGATACACAGAAAACTGAGCAAAGAGATCAAGGCGACCATATACATTATTGGGGACAAATTCGTTTCGCAACCATCATGGCTCATAGGTAGATATAAAAGATGGATAAGGAAGGAACAAACGTTTCGAGAAGTTATATGCCCATTTTAAAACAGTTCCCGTGTTAGACAATTTTTGGAAAAACTGCAAAATCCTGTCTGCAGTGGGAAATTTTGCAAGTGTCGAGAAGTGTCCCAGAAGAAGCCTACTAAATAATTACCTACCTACCTGTTGATAGAGCATAAGTTATGTTCTGAGAACAAAAATCTGCATAGATTTACAGTAGACAATATTAATAGCCTGTACTATTTTTTTTTCTTTTATTTTCTGAGATCTACTAGAAACGTATTTATTGTGAGTGAGTGTACTAATTGAATTAAACGTGGTTCAGATATAACACTTTCTGTGTTTTCAATTCAACTTTCGTCTGAAGTGAAGTCGTGATTTGGTGTCATAAGGTTACTTCAACTTATTCGCGTATATCGAGAGTTTGAACCGCGAATAGAAATGGTGTCAGAATGGATTATATTGTCATGGTTTTTAATTTAATACCTACATGATGGATGAATGCCGCTATGATGGTTTAATGTTTATTGATGGAGTTAGTAGTTTATAAAAAGCAAGCTATTTTGCTTATTTATCATGATAAGTAATTTATTCACTATTTTCTTCTGAAATCGGATTTACTTAAGATTTGTCCGTCAAATTGACTGCAGATGTATGTTCGGTTATGTTCATAAGGACTTATATCCCTCTTTGTGCAATATTTTTGACTATCCGTCAGTTGCTGTAAAGTTCGATGACCTTACCCCACATGTAGGTTCACCCTAAATAAAGTGGTCTCGTCCTAAACAAACACGTTCAGTTACACACTTTTGGTGTAAGTTACTAGATATACTGACTATCCCTTGCTTTGCTACCCTAGCAATACTGTTTACACTTCCAAACATGTTTAAAATGCGGATAGTTTTAGTTAGAACCAATATTCCAAATTCGATTAGAAACATATGAACTATTTGCGCAAGATGAACATGTAAAAAAAGTAACAGAAATATTTCATTTCCATGAAAAACTAGCTAGGTTACAAAATATAGGCATAGAGTGATTTGAATAAAGGATGTGATGTGTCTATGCCTATGTTATTGACTTGTTTTGAAACCGTGTTTGACGCACCCAGACTGGCTTGGATACCTGAGCTTAACGTAGTTTCAATCAAATATCGTGAAAGCATGGCAACAGGTTTATTATCACGAATAGGACGCTATTTCGATGCAGATATACCTAGTACTTACTTAAGTAGGTACTCAAACTGATTCAAATTGACTAAGTTTTCTTTAACACCTTAACCAATTTTTATTTAACCGACTTCAAACTACCTGTGTTTTGAAGTCGGTGGTTTCAGTTCGACCAGTGTGTAAGTAACATTAGAATTCAGAAATATTTATCCCTAAATAGTTCTGATCATGTGTGCTAGAAAAGTGTTTGTAGGTATATTATTTTTTATGCAGGTATGGATATCTTGAATACTATGGGATGTATTTCCTACCTAAACCATGGTGACCCTAACTACATAGTCGTCGCATTACTTGTCAGCTTGATCGCTGGTAGGATAAATATGTAAATGAATGGAGTCTAAGAGAAATGTCGTTTTAATGATATCATCGCTGTTCAAAATAAAAATGACGATACAGTTAGGAATACTATTCCTAAAATAAATATGACGATAGAGTTAGGAATACTGTTCCTAAAAGTTTGAAACATTTCAGAATTTGTTTGGTGCGCGCTAGCCTGCTTATATACTTTTGTATGCTATTTTAAGACTTTCATACCAAATCAAAACTTCAGAATATATTATTTTATCATTTAAAATCATCAACTTCGAAAAGGTTAATATTAATGGTACGCCCACAATCAAGTTACAAAGTCACACTGCAAACTTTCACCGAATCATACCTACAATTAAAGTTAATACCGTAACTAGGGCCACCTACACACAAACGTGCGAAGTTTTATACTGTCATAAATCAGATAGTCGATCTTGATATTTAAATCGATAAACTCGAAATGATTGAGAGTTGTGAAAACTTGATAATCTGTTTTTGTTAACTTGACACTGGCGAAATCACAATGAAAATGCTCCAAAGCAAGAAAAGGTAATTGAAGACTCGGTGACGACCCCACGAAAAAAAAGATGCAAGAAAATAAATTGAATTGAATTGTATAATAGTCCGTGGCCAGTTGACATTTTGTCGTTTGGCGCCAAAGAAAAGGTGCTTTCTAAGGGAAACTCTTTTCTCTCTGCTCATTTGCATGTCGTTGTTATAAAATAAAAATTAATGGTGCTTAGCTGTTTTTTATTGTTAGTCTCTACCGGTAGCCGGTTTCTTTGGTGACTCTTACTTGTGACAATTTTATATGAGAGTAATTATTGCGAATGAAAATTTCAAAATAACTTATCTAGTGGTGCGTGGGCGAATGGCTTATACGTATGACAGATTAACAATTGCCGTAGTTTTATAGATATTCAAAAACTTGATTACTTAAAATATTTCCGTTACTAAGATTACCTACTATAAATCTTAACTTGCAGAAGGTAGGGCATTTATACAAAATGTGCAAAGAGGTCTCGTCAAGGGCTTTTCACGCCTGACAAAATTAATCAAAAAATTTAAGCCCCCTCCCACTGGCATAAATAATTTAGAACAAAAGGTAAATTAAGACGAGGGTTAGGTACTGACTGACGGATGCCGCCGCCATTTTGAAAAAAGAGGAAGTTATTTTATGCGGAAAATGTCAACGTTTCCGAGTTATTACCCCGCGTCTGCGATTAGATTATAGGACATTATTTTTTGCGAATTTCGCTTCCCCTTTCAGGATGCTTTTAACATTTTGCTTGGTTTAAAACGAAAGGAGGTTTATGATTTTATTCGTTTTGTGTGAAAGGAGAGCTTTCTTTATTATGAAAACTAGTTCTTTACATCTCTTTTACATTACCTAACCTAATTTAAATCCGACCTATTTAAAAACTTGCCTACATTGTGTAAATAAAAATAAGGCTACGATTTCACTGAATTCATCGTAACTAAGCTTATGCTTATAAAACTTAATATGCATCGTATAGTATCTGCTATATGATTAAGTACAAAAATATCTATATACCATTCATACGTTATACTATCCTATATTTAAACAAATTTTATGTTTATTTGCTGAAACCACTTAAGGTAAACCCTCATTGACCGGATTGTAAAATTAGGTTTACAGCGACCTCTTCTATAAAAAGGCCTTTTAGATCTTTTACGATTATAGTTTTATTACTGCGGTATCTATAATTACAATCTTCTATTACATTTTGTTCTATATTGGTATCAAGTCTCGTATTACGTATACATATAAATACACATACTTGTAAGTATTTATTTATATTAATATTAATACATTGTATAAAACTATGAAGTCACTTTTTCCGTTTTTCTTTCTGTCGAAGAATTTGCTATCCACTCCCTATAAACCATGCAACGATTTTGATGCGGTTTTTGTAATATTCATTACAAAGTTTTATATGTATAACACAGTCGGGAAAACTTCTTTTTCCCGCGGGAGAATTGGAACCCGTTGCCGGGTGTCTAGTATTTCATTATACTTACTTAAAAGTAACTTGAGTTCGAGTTGATGTGTTAGTAGATACCTATGTAGGTAATTTCCTACTTACCTGTCTAGATTAAGGAATATAGGTTAATGCTAAAAACGAGATTTTAATGTATTCCAAAATTAGTATTAAAGAATTATACCGCGAAATTCAGGTGAAGGTTACAAGACACTCATTAGCGTTTAAGTACTTATTTTGAAAACGTGTGTCAACATTAAAAATTCATTGTAAATGTAAATTTTGAACTGTATGCACAAGTATTTAAGACTGATTTGCGATATTTTCATAACACGCGTGAGTAAAAAAAATTTAGACCTACCTACTTGTAATATAATAATGTACTAACGGCCCATTAGCGGTTTCGCTCGTCGCATTTCATTTTCCCGCGGGAAAATGCATTTTCTCGGCCCGTGTTATTCATTTACACCTTCGTCTTAAACCACTCGATCTATTACAAAAATCCGAATCGAAATCCGTTGCTTGGTTTAGGAGGAGTTAGCGAAATGCGAATTCCACGGCAGACAGACAGAGAAACGCAAAAAGCGACTTTACTATGTATATGTGTTGATTTTTCACACCTCTTTGTGTATTTGCGTTTCCTATTAGTAGGTTTCCAAGTTTGTTTTGGATTTATTTGGTCAAGGTGATCATCTGCGTTCATTTTCATACTTAAAAATGCTGATAGTATTGTAATAAAACTTAGGTTAAGTATATTGAGGTTCTAAACAAAGTTTTATGTTGGTATGTTGGTGAGTAGGCCTATGCTTTTTAACCTACCTATTGATTGGAGTAACAACTTAGTATCAATAGAAAATAAAAAACTTTCCAACAGCGTGCACCCTGCATTAGTTTCATTTTTATCTTTAAAATAATTGGGTAGTTATTTCTGGTACCTAATTATTCAAGCAATACTTAGAACAATAATCGATTACCTACCAATAACGACAACAATTTATTATTTTGCAGATCACGTCCGCTGAATTTAAATGAAAAATCAACATCCATTGACTAAAATGTTTGTATATGCAAAACACTTGGTGTTTGTTTAGATAATGAAGTCATACTTAAATGAGTTTAATTATAAGTAGCTAGTACTATGAAACTTAAAACTTATCCATCATTAATCCAATGCTAGAGATAGGTCTCCCCTTTTTAGGGAACGATTTGACACCATGTTTAACAGGCAGATTGTCAAGTGTATCTAAAGCAAGAAGTTGCATTCGAAAGGACCGCAACTATGCATTCCCTGTACGAATGAATTTAATTAAACTTATGTAAATTTTCACAATACCCATGGCAGAAAATAAAAATACCATTGTGAACCATGAGAGAAATTCAATTTCATGAAACATTTTCGTTTTAAATCCATCCCTCTTTGATGGATCAGGTTTATCCCGGGATCAAATAAATATTATCTTTGTGCAAATTAATTCAAGTGAGTTCAAAAGGGCAGGTTGCGATTTTAATATGAATTCGTAATTGAGTTGTGGATTGATGGAAACGATAATAACTTTTTGAAAAGGGAATCCAAAATTAAGATAACTTAAGTACCTAAGGTTACCTATAGATAACAACTAAGTACCTTGCTTTGGTAAATACAGAATCAATCAACAAGATACAAAACGTGGGCATATTGTAGGTGATTCAATGCAAACACCATAGATAGAACAATAGTTCAAAACAGGAAGAAAGTACAAAACAACACCTGCGATTGTTTTCCTCGGGTCGCCGAGAAGGCAGTCCTCTTTCATTGCACAACAAAACTTCTTGTTCTCCCTTTCAGCTGTTGCATTCGGCAGAAACATGGATAATATCGCCACATCTTCGTTACTCTCCCTCGCCCTTCGTATCCTGTCAGCTCCTACTGTTTTCGTCGTCAAATGCAGACGAGACTTCAAATCATCACTTAACACGTCCGCCGACATGGCTGTATGGTTGAAAAACTTTTGTCAAAAAATTAAAAAGTAAAAAGCGCGCGAACGGTTGACGTTTTACTTTTTTAAGGCGCGCGAGGTGTAGGCTTCGCGGCGCGCGGTGCGATACTGCCAAGTTTGACGCGGCAACGAGACGCGGACAGACGGAGCGGTTTTGTGTAGGCTGTTGAATGTAACATACAACCTAACGTTGTTCATTGAACATGCCCCATCAGCAGGCTTAACCTTAGTTCAGATAGCGCAAAGGAGATATTTTAAATGTAAGAGTTATGTTAATATTTAGAAGACGTAGATACAGTTCAATTAGTATGTAGAGTGCAAAAAAAAACTTATTTTATCAGAACGAGATCATTTTGTTTATAATAATTTGCTAAAATCCTACTATGTTGAACGCACAGATCACTAATATAGGTACATGTTTTTGAACGAAAGAGCTTTTTCACACATTTGAATCTAGATGGCGCTAGCAGTTTTTCCGTCTTAGTGTCTAACAGAGCATTTATTTATTTCTGTTTACAATAGAATAGGTATTATATATATTATAAGTTTATGTAAGTTTATTTAGGCAGTATTTATGTAGGTATATTCTAGGATTGATTATGTATGTATGGTTCTAGGTATGTATTTGTATTAATAGGCATTTTTTGTTTCCTCCTTAACTAAATGTTTTCACACCCAAGTGCACCCGTATCTTTTTCTCTCTGTTTACCCTCTGGTTGGCCGGTAGAGAATGCCGCGTGGCATTAGGCCCGCCTTTTGTACTATGTGCAATAAAGTATAAAAATAAAAAAATAAAAATAAAAATATGTTAAGCAATACAAAAGACATTGAGTGGATTGAATGTCATCTGACTCTGAATCTGACAATATCAGTCTGTGGTAGACCTACTAATTAATCGAACGCGGAGAGAAATGGACTCCCTTCGGAAGATCTCGATACTGCGAGGAAATAATTACCGGCCAGTCGCATTAATTGACAGAATGGGGATAAATTGGTGGCAGGATGACGAATGGGGAGAACTTACTGAGAATAATCGGCAAAGGTACCGCCTTAAGTAAATTATGGTTCATCTTCAAAACTCCACGATTTTTTTCTATAAGATGACATAGCAAACTGAATTTTACAACTTTTAGTATAAATATTTTGTTTTGAAGTAATGACTTTTTGAGACTTTTTGAGTTAAAAACCTTTAACATTTTGAGGTTCAGGTGGGATACTTTTTCAAATATTTACGCAATGGAAGGGGAGGATACTTGAAATAGGAAAAAAGTTCGTTTTAAGAGCTGCATTCCAGGGATACCCAGGCGCAGATTTTTTTTCTAGGTAAGTACGTAAGTATATTATTCTTAAGAAATTGACTTGAGTTGGAAAGACCGTAAAATTTGCAATAAAATACGCTTCAATCATTATGTCAAGTTTAAGTGCAGTCTTGTAATCGAAAAACTACACTTAACCATTAGTTTTACTACTAACAATGGTCTTGGAAGCACGTTCCAAAGTTTGTTGATAAAATGCACGTGTTTTGACATGACTAAGTAAAAGGGTAATAATACCTACATTATTATTACTCTGTTCACTTGTTTCTTATAAACTGCAAAAGTATAACAGTTGAATAGGTAGTTTACGAATACTAGGTATAAATTGAGATTATAAAAATAAAGAACGACTTGGTGAAATTATGCTCTTTGTTATTTACTGAATGAAGTGGGTAGAGCGTTCAATAGAAACATGTTATTTTCCTAGTTACTATTCATATTTAAGTCAATAGTTTTGGACTTGAAAGTTCCAAGAAACATATCTGTGTGTGATCGGTGTGATAGATTCTAAGAAGAAATCACTCGCACCTGTATGTTTTTTTGTAGCTAAAGATTTATTTAGAAACCTAAGTATGTGTACAACATGACTACTTAATTCACTTTTAAAATTGTGGCTTTTGCAGACTAGCCATTCAGCCAGTGTCAAATAAAAATTTGGGTACTAAGAGACACAAATATTAGGTAGGTATGTCTTGTATATCTCCCTTCAAATTGTTGAATAAATGTTATCTTTAATCTAAGAATGTTAACAGTCAAATGAATGATGAAGACGATCTTGACATGTATTGACGTTAACTGCTAGGACGAAGTATTATCTTACTAGTCTTATTTGCCTCTAGGACATTTCAAACATTCCTGCCACCCACACAGCACTTCGTATTTATGCAATTTGTAAACCTATAAAACATTAAAACAAATTGTTGATAAAATTGCTATAAAATGTCATAAAATATACTATAAGTAGGATGTGCAATAAATGTTATTTCTAAGTGAGGTAATCTCTGATACCACGTAATAAAATTCTTTTAATGAATAAAATTGTTTACATTCAATTAATGATCTACCCTACATACAGATGTACAAAATAATTATATTTTAAATTATGTTTGAACGAAACAAGAAAGTATAAAATAAGAATTACGACCTCTGGATTTTTGTCTGTTGTTTGTTTGTTGTCTTGTTTGATCTGGACATTTTGTCTGGGAGGTCTTAAATAAAATATCTTTCTAAGAAAAAGTTGTTCAGCTTCATACTCGTAGCTGCTTCATATTATTTTAAGCAATATTTTGATCCTTATATTTTATTACACCCAAGATACATCAGAAAATTCAAAATACGCAAAGAGCCAACAGAGTGTCCTGTAGCCTAAAATTGCAATACACGTCAACTCTTATATCAAATCTAATAACCCTTAGTAGCTTCTTACGACACCCATGAGAAAGATATGGGGTGATGCTGTTCTAAGCTTTTAACGTCCAAATACGTACAGAGCAATTATTGGCCGGCTATTCTACGTACCAAATACGGGTATAACATTGTAATTTAGCCGTAGCCGGGCAATTACGTTCCAAATGTGAACGCACCATTAGGCAAACACATGCAACGTCCGTTTGTGCGTTATTTTTGCGCTGCGTAACGCATGCGTTAGGACAATACCACAGGATAAATAATAGTACTACCGTACAATAAAAATTTCGACCTTATCCTCATACAAAACAGATGCATCCGTCGACGCACCGTTGTGCGATATTTTTGCGCTAGTGGATGCGTACCTATGTCAAACCGTTTTACATAAACCGTAGGCATTTTATAGAAGGTGGAGAATCGAATTTTTCTAACGCAAGCGACAGCGCTGTGCAAAAGTAACGCGCAAACGGACATTACGTGTGATTCTCGCAATTAGTTCTACACTTACATGGGTTCATTCTATAATTGAATTGAGAAGGAATTGGATTGTCTGATTAGAATAGAACAGTATCTATGATGTCATCGTCCTGTGATTGAGAAAACAGAAATATCTTACGACTATTTTGACTAGAACTTGTAGGTAGAGTCACATGACGCTTCCTTCAAAATATATTTTGGTACCTAACCATTTCAAACCAGTAGAGTTTAAACAAAAATGGTATAGACTGATTGTGTAAATAGGTATGTAACTTGCTTTTGCAGAAAACGACACTAAAAATAGTAAAATGAAAAAGAGATATGACAAAATTGGGAAAACGTAAGTTCAAATGCAAGTCCTGACTTTGCTAAGGAAGTTAGTGTCAGAAAATTTGATACTTTTTTTTAAATGTACCTAAATTATTATTTTGCATCTTGTTATGTCTTGTGTTTGATTCCGAAGCTGATCTTAGCGCAGTGGAAGCAAATTAAAGTTATCTTAAAATCTAAAACTAAATGGTCGATCAGCCTCGGAACAACATTTGACTACGATTCGTAGTGCTCTTTACTATAGCTAAATAAAATAAATTTAATGAGAGAATTCTGCTCCGGAAAGTTTCCGGCCGAGAAATTCTTGTTTCCAAAATCTACTTAAACAGGGCCCAGCAACGAATTGCTTACCGAGCGAACGATGACGCCGTTTCTTTGTGAGTTTAAGTATGACAGGAATCAGGTATTCAGGATATTTGAGGAGCACAGGAATAGGAATAACCTAAACTCACGGCACCGGAACATCCGCTCGTTCTCGAACTCCTTTCCTCCAATTTGCACTATAGTTCACAGTTCGACATCACCTAATGTTTTTAACACAAAATAACTAAAAGATTTCTCTCCGAATGAGAAATCGGCCCGTTGGCCTCAATCATTTATAATTAAAATACGTAGCTATCGGCAGCCACGACGCGAGCCAACGAAAAGTGAGGTTATATTTTGCCGGCGGTCGCGTGACTCTCAATCAAAGCGCCGGAACCAAAATCACTTGGTTCACTTCCCACCGAACAGGAAAACCACACGAAAACCGAAAGCACACCAAATTACACCACTTATAATCAAAATTCGCATCCACGATGCGGGCGACGGCAGAGGACGTGACAATGACAGAGCAGTGTTGCCAGCACCGCGCGCCCATTTTATACGAAAACTAAACATTCACCCGCCCCGGACCGACCCATCGGTCCGCTCTATGCATGGCAGGCGTGATAATGTAGCTACTGCTCGCTTAAGGACTGAATCCCCCACCTGAACTTCTGCAACTCGAGGAGTGCCATCACTACCCGGAAACAGGTTGAGAATGCGCCCCCGGCGCCAACGCAGTGGCGGTAGGTTGGCATCCTTAACCAGAACGAGATCCCCAATGCAGGGGTTCAGTCCTGTCCGTCCACTTAAGGCGTTGCTGCAGAATGTGCAAGTACTCAAGCGACCAACGCTTCCAAAAGTTTTGAGTCATTTGCTGCAACAACTGATAACGCGACAAACGATTGCTATTCACCTCCGTATAGGGATATTCCGGCAAGGCGTTAAGTGGGCGGCCAATTAAGAAATGCCCTGGCGTCAGGGCCTCTAAATCATTTGGGTCTGAGCTGAGCGGACACAAAGGACGCGAATTGAGTACAGCCTCAATTTTACAAAACACGGTCGCCAGCTCCTCGAAAGTCAAAATTGTTAACCCTACAACGCGCAACAAATGCGTCTTAGCGGACTTTACAACCGCTTCAAAAATACCACCCCAGTGAGGGCACGCTGGTGGATCGAACACCCAGGTAATGCCCTGACGGGAGAGGCCCGTGCTGATGGCTTCTTCGTTCTCCCTTAAGAACGTTACAATTTCCTTCATACACCGATCAGCACCCTTAAAGTTGGTACCACAATCCGACCTGATCAGCGCTGGTCGCCCTCGTCGCGACGTAAATCTCTCCAGCGCTGCCAAAAGGCCTCCGTAGATAGGTCGGCCACGAGCTCCAAGTGGACGGCCTTGGTGGCTAGGCACACGAACACGCACAAGTACGCCTTGATAGACTTTGCGTTCCGTAGGCGTGATGCCTTTACCATGAAAGGGCCTGCAAAATCCGTTCCCACACCTGCAAACGTCCAGGCCTCCGTCACCCGGTCCGGTGGGAGATCTCCCATCTGTGGCTGCATTGTGGCTGCCTTCAAGCGGTAACAAGGCAAGCACCTAAACACAACGCTACGTACCGTTCGTCGTCCCGATAAGATCCAGAACTCGCGCTGTAGGATGGCCAATAGCGCATTACAGCCCGCGTGCGAGTTTTTCTCATGACGATCCCTGACTAAGAGCTCAACTAAGGGTCCCTTTTTGGAAGTAACAGTGGATGCCGAGCCGAAAAGGGCAGGCTAGCGTTCGAAGTCTGCCTCCAACCCTGAGCATACCTTGCTCATCCAGGAATGGGTTGAGGCGCACAATTCCTCCCTTCAGCTTTCCACGTCCATCCCTGAGCAGCCTGACCTCCTCTTCAAAATGTTCCGCCTGGACGACTCTAACCAATGAGCATAGAGCCGCATTCCGCTCCGCAGGCGAGAGGACAGGTGTAAAGTTCCGTTCTGCTTGAGGCTTCCTGCAGTTGTTCACGAACCGCTTGATCCAACCTGTCACCCCAAGAAGTTTGTCGAGGAGCTATACCGTTCCAGCAAGAAAGCTGGGTTAGGCTTCGGTACGAGTTGCCCCACGTTCACTCGCAAACCTCGATCAGGTGGCCCAAGCGGCGCCCTGCACTCGTTGAATGGCCATTCCTGCGGCGACTCAGTCAGCCATTGAGGTCCCCACCACAGTGGGTGACTCACCAAATCAGGTGCCCTGCACCCGCGCGAAGCGCAGTCCGCTGGGTTCCATTCTCCCGGTACGTGCCTCCACACTAACGGAGTTTCCGACCCCGTAATCTGTGACACCCGATTTGCCACGAAAACCTCAAGTGTATGTACCGACGTCTGCAACCAGCACAGAACTATCCGACTGTCAGTCCACGCGTACACCGTTTCATCCAAGTTGATGGTACCACGCAGATTGCAGGTTACATGATTTAGCAAGCGCGCTAGAAGAGCTGCCCCTGCCAATTCCAATTTGGGGATGGTCCATCTAGTTCTGACTGGTGCCACCTTACTTTTGGCCATAACCAGACGCACGTGCACAGTTCCCGTTGAACTTGCTGTCCGAAGGTATACAGCTGCCGCGTACCCTCGCTCCGAGGCGTCACAAAACCCATGTAGGGTAGCCTTACATCCCACCGATGGGACTAACTTGCGGGGTATCGCGATGTGCACAATCCCTGGTAAGGTGGTCCCAAACTTGAGCCAATCCTTCAACAACTCTCCGGAGAGTTGGTCGTCCCATCCTAAGTTGGCTAGCCACAACCTTTGTAAAAGCACTTCGCCATGAACGTAACCGGGGCGATCCATCCGCTAGGATCGAACGTTCTAGCGATTGTCGACAGTACCGACCGCTTAGTCCAAGTTTTCTCCAAAAGGTCGGGCTCGATCTTGTACGTGAATACGTCATGCGTTGGCCTATATTGCACCCCGAGGATGCCCAACGTGTTTGGATTGTCCGGGTTCTCAAAGAGGTGCGGGTCCTGATGGAACTCGCCTGGCAAACCGGCCAGGAGCTCTGGGCAACTGGACAACCATTTCCGCAACTCGTAACCTCCTGAACCCATGATCGCGATCAACTCGTCTCGTAGAATTAGCGCCTGCTCCACGCTATCAGCACCCGTGCAGATATCGTCCACGTAGACGTCGCGATCCAGTACTGCTGCGGCTCGAGGGTATCTTACCCTTTCCTGTGCGGCCAACTCGCAGCGTACGTACTGCCAAATACGGACTTGGCTTAAGTCCATACGTCACCGTGTTAAGTTCGTATGTGACCATCGGCTCATCTGGGCTCTCACGCCACAAAATCAGCTGATACCGACGGTCATCCGGATGTATCATGGTTTGGCGAAACATCATTTTGACGTCTGCGACGAACGCTACCTGGTGTAACCGAAAGTCTGTGAGAATGTCCACAATGTCCCGGTTCAATTTAGGACCCGCGTGCAAACATTGGTTCACAGACACACCATTCGAGGTAGGAGCAGAACCGTCAAACACCACCCGTATTTTCGCCTCAGGTGACTTCAAGACAGCCAGGTGTGGAATGTAATAATGCTCGACACACCTCCAATCCAGGCTGGACACCGACATGTGGCCCAATTGAATATATTCCCGCATGAATTCTATATACTTCTGCCGAAGTGCTGGGTCTCGCCTCATCTTCCGCTCCATTCCGAGTAGTCTCCGTTCCGCGAGCTGTCGCGAACTACCTAAAGCGGGGCGGTTTGGGAGAAAAGGTAGCCTGGTCACGAATCTGCCTGACGGGCATCTCGCAGTGTTGTATTGATAGAACAACTCGCACTCGTCATCCTCTGGCTTCCGTCTGTCCGCCGTGGGCTGTCAGGCACATTTAGGCCCCGATGCCTACAGCTTCATCCTCACTTGGCCGTACATTTAGGCCTAGCCTACTCACCAGCTTACTCGATACAATACATCCCTGAGCCCCTGTATCCAGTAGGGCTCTTACTTGAATGGTCCGGCCACCGTATCCCCATACCCAAATCTTAGCCGTTGGCAAAAGTACCGTGATTGGACGGGAGCCGAAGCTGATGAGTAGGCGGCGATTACCTAGCGGGAATCTAAACGCGGTGAGGCCGCGTCCCGCGGGGTATCCCCTCACTACCCAAACCTGTGTATGGGTCCCACTCCTGCTGGTAGGAGGTCTGCCCATAAAGGCCATGGCTGGAGTTCTATAGTACCCCGACGGCAAACGTCCGTACCGAGGTTGCGCCTGTAGCCGCGGGTACTCAGGCATAGGCGGGGGCATGCGTGGGTCTTGAGACCCAACCAGGTGGCTCAAGCCCGCAGAATACTGCATGTACCCTGGTGGCTGCCTAGTGCTCCCCTGACACCCGCCCGTTGAATCCCGTACCTGGGATGGGTGTCCTTGGCCACGTTCCTGTGCCGCTCTTCCCCAATCCGGCACCTGCTGCCGTGGTGGGGATTGTCCCCACGTCCTTGGGTAAGTGGGCTCCGTCTGTTGACGTCCCCCTGCCTGTCCCTGTGACCGATGCGGAGGTGGGCTCCTCCTTGGAGGGTGGGGAGCGTTGCTCCCTCCCTGGTGGGCAGGCTCCTTCGCTGATCCGATCCAGCGCTGCCCCGGCGCCTCCGGAGCGATTCATGCAGAGCAGCGGATGGTGTGCACCCTGGCAGTACCTACAGTTGGTGCTTGAAGGGCACTCGCACCTGATGCGGCCCCAGGCACCGAAAACACCAACGCCTCTGCTGTGCCACACCCCGTCTCCTCTGAACCCGCTGCGCAGCAAACTCCTGACACGCTGCCACCCCGTGGCCTGTCTCCTGCAGTAGGCACACCCTGATTCCAATGCGGTGTTGTACCGCCTGGGTTGCCACTGTTGCCTCCTCGCGCCGGTGCACCCGGCCGTTCCGGGTGGCGAGGGCAGAGGTCTCCTTGCGAGGGGCTTCACCAGCCTGGACGTCCACTCGCCTGCTTTCGGCCTCGAGGAACGACTTCAGATCCTCGTAGGTCGGGAGGTGGTCCGAGGACTTGCCCCATGTAGCTGCTCGAATCGAGCGACCATTTCGCTCGGCAGGCGGCGAAGCACTGTGTGGACCAAGATATAACCGTAGCCCGCCACTGGCAAACCCTGTCGCTCTAGTGCGCTGACCGCGACACTGACTGGGTGGAAGATTTTCTCGCGGAGGTCCGTACCTCGCGTTATGGTTGGTATTGACAGCCACTGGTCTAACAGCCTGTCTACAATCAGGCGCTTGTTTCGATACCGGTCGGTAAGGATCTTCCACGCCACCTCATAATTGCTATCCGAGACAGCCAAATGCGTCAGCAATTCATGAGGCTCTCCATGTAGCCTGGACATCAGCTGAGCCATCTTGTACGCCGGCGTTATGTCCGTCCGTGTGTGGACCACACTGCTATACAGGTCCTCAAACGCCGGCCAGTCGGCGTAATCGCCTGCAAAGACTGGAACCGTAACAGGCGGAAGAGGCACCTGTAATCCTTGTCCCACTTTACCACGGAATGGCTTTTCCTTTCCGTCACGTCGCCTAGATATGTCCGCAGCTGCCTGCGCAATGTCCTGTGCCAGCTCAAGCACTGGCTTACATCGCCCTCAACCAGCTCCTTATCTTCAGGGTTAGGAGCTTCCTCAAGGAGCATGAGGCACTCTGTGAGGTGTTCCGACACAACCCGAACCCGTTCATCTGCCTGTAGTGCACTTTTCAAGAGCGCGTCCTCCCGGTCCTCGCGGCCGATCATTGCCGCTGTGGTAGTAAACCACCTTAATTCTGTCTTTATAGCAGCCTTATACCTGGCGATCGAGGAGCCATGGTACCAACTTTTACACACTCGACTTAATAAAACGAAAACCAATAAACAAATACCACAAAATAAATGTTAGTTGACTGGCCTAGACCTTACCGATAAGGTACCGTTCACTAGGCAAACAATACAGTCACAAAAAAACCGAAACAATATTTTCCAAAATTAATAAAATATGTGGGTAATATAAAAAACACGCTTAATACTAAATTACGGCTAACTATGTTGCAATAAAGCAACCACGCTCTGCTACCAAAAAATGTTTGATTCCGAAGCTGATCTTAGCGCAGTGGAAGCAAATTAAAGTTATCTTAAAATCTAAAACTAAATGGTCGATCAGCCTCGGAACAACATTTGACTACGATTCGTAGTGCTCTTTACTATAGCTAAATAAAATAAATTTAATGAGAGAATTCTGCTCCGGAAAGTTTCCGGCCGAGAAATTCTTGTTTCCAAAATCTACTTAAACAGGGCCCAGCAACGAATTGCTTACCGAGCGAACGATGACGCCGTTTCTTTGTGAGTTTAAGTATGACAGGAATCAGGTATTCAGGATATTTGAGGAGCACAGGAATAGGAATAACCTAAACTCACGGCACCGGAACATCCGCTCGTTCTCGAACTCCTTTCCTCCAATTTGCACTATAGTTCACAGTTCGACATCACATAATGTTTTTTAACACAAAATAACTAAAAGATTTCTCTCCGAATGAGAAATCGGCCCCGTTGGCCTCCAATCATTTATAATTAAAATACGTAGCTATCGGCAGCCACGACGCGAGCCAACGAAAAGTGAGGTTATATTTTGCCGGCGGTCGCGTGACTCTCAATCAAAGCGCCGGAACCAAAATCACTTGGTTCACTTCCCCACCGAACAGGGAAAACCACACGAGAAAACCGAAAGCACACCAAATTACACCACTTATAATCAAAATTCGCATCCACGATGCGGGCGACGGCAGAGGACGTGACAATGACAGAGCAGTGTTGCCAGCACCGCGCGCCCATTTTATACGAAAACTAAACATCTTGTTACCTCGATCGAAATATTAATCATTAAGTAATTTATAGCTGTCAGTTTTTTGTTGTATGCTGAAAAACGCAGTAGGTATGACATCATGAGTAGGTACCTAATTAATGTCATTATTATTTTAAAACAGCTTCGTTTTTGTCATCTTTATAGTACCTAGGTATTATAGGCAGTAGGTAGGTATGTAGGTAGGTATGTTTAATTTAGTGGTAGGTATATGACTCTACCTTGAGTTACCTATCTAAAGGATGAAAATATAATTATCAATATAGTACAGTACAGTCCATTTTAATAGATGAACCAGAATAGGCTGATCCCATAATTATTCCAAACACTGTTTTAAGAAAAATAAACTAGTGGTACCGGCTAGTTTTTACTACGACAGATTGATACTTGTAATTTATTTATGAAACGGATCCTATGGCTATTGTGTGACACCCACACACTAATCTAAATACGAGGATGACACCAACAAAAAAACACACGGAAGTCCTAACATGAAGTAATAAATAGGTAAGTAGGTTGTGGTGGCAAATACGAAACTATATGATTCATCATAATAAGGATTTTATTTATGAGATCAATTATTAGTAACACTAAGGCGAGCTGCCTGCAGCGCTTAGAAAAACTATCACATTTAAAAACCCATTGGATTTGAGAGTTGATGTCAAGGTTGATGTGTATTGCAATTTTAGGCGACATGGTGACAACCTATCACTACTTCTGAATGTCAGTCAAAGTTTTATCAGACGTGGGTTGACAGCCGTTTATTCTCTTCCTATCCCGCGGGATATAGGCCTGGTATATGTATGTATGTAAAAAAAACATTGAACTAAAATCTTGTCAGATCTATACAGAGACCAGCACTGCTGGACATAGACCTATTCTAGGAGCATCCATAGACCGTGATTTTGAACCAATGGTTGCCCTTGTAAGTGCAATATTATCTGTCATTCGAACCAGAGAGACGATAGAAAACTTGCAACAATATGCCATTGGACATTTTTTATGCTGCAGAAGAATTCTTTAGAAAAACTAATCATTAAATTATTTGTAAAGCATAGAAAGCTTCTGCGTCTATTATCTTTCTAGCGGTACTGCAGCTTTTATTATAAGTTAGACACGAAATAATAATGACCTTTACAATGATTTGATATTGAGTATTCTACAGTTAGGTGGTGCTGGTGTGATGATGAATGAGGTTTGAAGGTCAGAGGTCAGTATGATTTGGTATTCTTTCATATGAAAGTTGTCTTATTAATCTGATTGATTACCAACTTTCTCATATTATTGTGTTTTTTTGAAAGATGCATTTTTTTGTAAACAGACAAGTGTGTGTATCTATGTATGTGTGTGTAGATTTGTAATAAAACCACACATATTCTAAACTATTGTCAACAATAATATTTATTAAGTATGATGTGATTTATTATTGGATAAGGTGAAGCGGGGCAATTCCGACGAGGGGAAATTCCGTCAGAGGCCTCTAACTACCATATTATCAGCTTTTATTAGCTGTGGCATCTATCACAGGTATTATTGTAGTGGAATAGATGACATAACTGTTACAAGCTACAAGAAAGAACTGGAGTAATTCGAGCTATAGGTCTATGACAGAAATCCCCACGTCGGAATAGCCCCGTTGCATTTTAACTGCGCAGCTTTCATATAAAGTAGAAACAGAATCCTCCTACATGAAGAATATAATCTACATTGTAAATAATGATTTATTATTTATTTACACATATCCCATGTTGTAACACGTGATATGAAGTCATTTGTCGTTGTAATTAGTATGTAATCATATGCAATGTCTATATGCTAAGATGACACTAAATCAAGTGAACACCTTGGATTATAGTGTGGGTGGGACTGGATATCTTATTTATGTAACTACGTACGTAAAAATACTTTTATATATCACGCATATATCCCTTGCAAGGAAAGTAGAGCAAAAATGGCTGTAAAACAGTAATTTACACCACGTCTGAAAAAAGTTTGAGTCATTCAAAAGACTTATCAACATGGCGACAGGTTGCCGGCCTATCGCAAATTGCAATTCAAATCAACTCTCAAATCCTTCAGTCGCTTCTTACGACACCCACGGGAAAGATATAGGCTGATGCTATTCTAAGCCGGCACCACACGGCACAGACACAACAGAAACTTATTTTTTTCTCTTTTATCATTCAAAATCACGATCAGCATCAATAAATCGTATGAAGCCGGTTGGTGCCGACACCTGGCGACCTTGCCAAGGCCAGATCACCATAAACGAACGACATTATGGGGTTATATTGTATCGGACATAATGAATGGAAATGACTCATACAGTTGATGCTTAGTCTTAGACCATAGGTCGCTAAAAGTCGTCTATGATTTTAAAGGGAAATATTGAAACTAAAAACTTCACTCGAGCGGGATTTGAACTCATGACTCATGAGCATCGGCGTACCCTAGACGCTATAATCAATAGGTCATCGCGATCAGGAGCTCTATTTTTGAATTTTCTACCAATTGTACAATCATTGTGATTTTATTACACGTTCTTCTACACAAATCCCTTTACCCATGTCATATTCTAATCAATACACACATTGAAAATCGTGTAGTACCTACGAGATACGATACGAGAGACCACTCGTTGAGGACTTCCGTACGCGAAATCGGACTACACTGTTTTAAAAATGCCCCTCCAGATATAAAAATTGTCTGGTAAAATAATCGGTAACACACATGATATATAGGTAAGCCCACATGAATCAAATATACCAACCTAGGTCCCTCCGTCTCCAAGGAGGATAAAATAATGCAAGTCTTATGAGATGGGATTACCATACAAAAACAAAACAATGTTTTGAATAAATGTATTTGAGCGTAGGCGACACTATTAATATTACCATACAACACCTCTTCGTTTAAAAAACTCGTATGTACCTATACTACGTTTGTATCTTATGTCTTCGTAATAATGAAAAGTTTGGAAAACTAGCAATTCCCTCTTATTCACACAGTACATTAAAAAATAATATACCTACAATGATTTGTTTGTGTGAATTCATTTTTCGTAACTATTAAACCAAATTCCGAAATTCTTTTACTGTTAGAGAGCTAGGTATATAATATATATTATTCTCAAGTCCGTCCGATCCGTTTCTTGACTATTTTCTACCGTTGGGAAAAGCCTTTTTTCCACGGAAAAATGTGAAGCAAAATCGCTGTTTGGTTCGCTAGTTTATTCTTATAAGAGTTGAATCATTGAAATCTTAAAACAGATTGAATCAAATCGTTTTGTGTGATTTATTATGTCGAATAAATATTCATGATATTAGCATGATTAATGATTTTATTATATCTTTAAATATGGCGTCGACATCGAAATTCTGGGTGTGAATGTTTTTGATCTTCAAAATTAATTGATTTTTGAGCTTGTTCACCTTTCGTTCAAAATTCACCTTTGGATAAAAATAATATCATGGAAACAAATTATGCACTGATTTATTAAAAAAACTTATTGCAGATAAGTAAGGTAATAATAATAACTATTTAATAGTTACTTATCTACTAGGTATCAATCATTATCAATCAATACATAGTTTAGCTTTTTTCTCTTTTGTAGAAATGTCGTGCAACTGAAAATAGATACAGTGCTTCAAGAGGAATGTTTTTATGCATAACACGTGCGGGGAAAATGCCTTTTTCCCGCAGGAAAACAAGTTGCAGCAGGTGAAACCGTTAACGGGCCGCTAGTAAGACAAAATCAACAGCTTTAGCGGTTGTTTGATATGTTAAGTATTATGCCTACATTAGTTAAGTACCTACTGCAAGAGCCTAAAACTAGATGTCACTAGTTGCAAATTAAAACGCGATATCGTTATGTTCTTCATGTGTGTTTATATTGGAAGTCAAAATTCGCATTACGTTTAATGTCAAAGTTTAAGTTACAATTTTTGAAAGGAAGTATGTAACACACAACTTTCTCTTTGAACTTGTATTATGGTACTTATAGACAAGGCAGTGCCTACCCCGTAATTAACAAAAGCGTGATTATGCAGATTTACAGTGATTTAATTTATAAAGGGCAAACCCAATTGTTTAAAGAGATTTGGGCGTCATTTAAATAATCACCTTCTCAAAATTCAATGTGATTCTTAAATCTTGCTCATTGTAATTTTAAATGACGAGTATTTGCAAAAACAATCCTGCCGTTTCTGCCTACGCTTTTGTGACAATGATCAATGATATTGTAAGAAGAAGAAAGAGCTTCTCTTTCACGCCTTTCAAACTGAGTTTAGCCTATTTGTGTGTGATGCCGGCTTAGAATAGCATCACCCCAATTCTACCCGTGGGTGTCGTTAAAAGCGACTAAGGGATAATCATCCAGGGAATGGGCAGCAGCGTTCCCTGTATATGCAACATCTTGCACTGCGCTCGCCAATTCGCCTGCCAAGCGTGGTGAGTACCTATGGCAATACCCCCCAATAGGGGGAGGCTCATGTCCACTAGTGGACTATTGTGGCTGTTATGGTTTATGGTGGAACAGTTCCGAAATTTGATAGCTGATATCCTGAGACTTGTCTAAAAGTGCAAATTGCATAGAGATAAAACTAAGCTAATGATTGATGAATGAATATTTCAGTCCTGCGCCATACCTACTCATTTGTAAAAAACGCGTGTAACCCACTGGTGTAAGCTGAATATCTTTTTTTTGCGTTTTGTTTTCAGTCTGGCTGCGTTCATATTTGTCTAGTCTGGCTGGACGGACGACGAACGCACAAACAGACCAGCCAGACGAGCAAACAAAGTCCGAACGTTCTATTTTCAAACGTTGTTGGTACTTACTATTACAGCACTACACGAATGTTATATTCGTTAAGTATGTATGCTTCTGGTGTAATAGTGATGTTGTAGAAACTTAGTTTTAGATCTAAGTGAATTTAAGTGACATATTTTTTGTTGTTGCCTCCTGAACAGTATTTTGATTGTAGTAACTCTCAGCAGCATGAATGACGAATGAATACGAATTATCGTTTTAAGAGTTCAACATGACTAGATCTCAATTATCTACAGTTTCTAAGAATACCTACCCAGTATAAGTTGATCCCTTAAATGGTTGCTGCAACTAAGGCGAGAAACACACGTAACGTCCGTTTGTGTGAAAATGCGAATTTCCAGCTTATTTTCATGCAAATGGGCGGATTTTTCAAACGTTGTATGTCACGTAATGGAATTCCGCAATTTCGAACATATTTATTTTCCCTGCATTTGTGTCTAAATTGAATCTCTTTTTAATAACGTATTTGGAAACTATAATTATATTCATAAGCATTCGTTAGTTTTCGCGTAAATCGGAGTCAAAAATGTACTCAGTCAATTATGTGTTCCATTACGTCACAAAATTAAAGGGTTATTAAAGATAAACTATTTACTTTGTTGCAAAATCAGTATGTATTATCGAGAGCTTAGGACAATAATAATCAAAAGAAATATCACAATCATGAAAATCTTTTCACATAAATGTCACAGAATCAAAAATGTAACATTACGTCACGTTTGTGTACAAAATACCTCAAAATAATGTTGGTTATGCTGCTTTAAACGACATCTAGTAAAATTATTTGATAAAAAATATAAACTACGTTTTATAATGCTTTCATTAGTGTTAAATTTGCAAATATCATTGTAATACTTATTTTATAATTGATTTTTTAAATTACATTAACAATAGGACATGTCACGGTAATGGAAGGTGAAGTGACGTAAAGGAACTGTAAGGCACTAGTCACATTGAACTATAAATTACTACTTAAAAATAGTTTTTCTTTGTTTGTATGTATGCATTCAAAAAAGCTACAATTTCCTCAAAAAATAAATACAAATCTTACCTCTTTATAATATAAGTGTAGATGTAGATGTTACTCAAAAATACTGCAATTTTGAGACAGTGAAAACATTTTTAAAGTAGTGTCAGAGTTGATTATTACAACCAAAAAACCCTCATTATAAATACTTTCCTAGCCGAGAATCGAAACAGGTCCTCAAAGTAAACACATTTATCAACAAGTCATTTGTTAATTATTTGTGATAAAAAGAATTAAATGATCAAATCCTAGTTCCATTCCTTGTGAACACATCCTAAGAATTCCATACGTCACGAATTTTGATTCCGTTGTACATCACGTCACGTATTGAAGTGACGTAAGACGATCCATCGCCAATCAAATGCACATTTTGAGTAAACTAAAGCAAATAGGTACAATTATCTAGTTCTACTAAACAAAAGAAAAGACAAGGAAACACATCACATAAAAGAATCAAAAATAAACAGTGATCTTACCCTCGAAAACGACTACGAGCTAACACTTCGAACCCGGTTTTTGGCAACACCGTTGTTAAAAATGAAACATGGCGCCCTGCTATAGCGTTAAATTGTTGCCATTTATCAAGACAAAGTAATGTTTGGTAGAATTTCACATCTGAACTGGGAAAAAATAGTCCGTGACGTGTTGTGGAATTTCCATCCACCACAATCCATCACAATTCAAGGACAAGAAAATTAGTAATTTATTTAATTATTTTTGTATGAATTTGTATAATATGAACGAAAGATTCTAAAACTAGGATATGTGGTCTATAAATATAACACAAAACATTTACGGTATGAGTGTCTATTATGAAAATATAACACAATATATGCGTGACGGTCGGCATAGGACACACCAAATTTTGATGATTTTTAACTTATTTAATCATTTTTTTCAAATATTTAATATGAACCGTATCTCTATTTTATACATTAATGGATAGTTTGTTTAATAACGGTAACGATCAATGTTAGAAAAAACCATCCATATGCAACGTTTCGGTAAAAAATAAGTCTGAAGACGCAGGACACGCAAATTTTCTCCGGACAACGTTTGAAAAATCCGCCCAAATACGGTTTGACTGTACATTACGTCCTTAATCTGACACAAAAATTACCTATCAATGTTCAACTTTTATCATAAAAATTACGACTACCCTTTTTCATTGAAAATAATTTTATTGCATAAAAACTACGTCCATATCGGAATGTAAAAGTCAAAAGTCAGTTTATAGGCGTAAGGTCGTGATATTGGCACTGGTTTCTTTTTCTCCGAGTGTCCATAAGTGGGCAGCGCGATCAGGGTAACGTACCTGCCCTATATGGTACTGGCAAGTAAGAATTGTAAGGAAATGTATTTCTTATTGATGTAGGTACCTACAATGTAACTGGTTCCGAATTTCGTACTTATACTTATATACTACCTAGCTAGGGTACTGTAAGTACGTATACAATATACATCAAAGATTAATCTATCTTCGCAGTCAAGAACCTCTAAGTAAGGAGAGTTTTGTTAAACCTATTTGAATTATGAAATTGTAGACCTTGAAACTATAACAACGCCATCTATTAACGAGTAGCTGAACCAATCACTAAACTAGTAAACCTTTCTCATTTACCTCATTACAAAATCGCAAGAAATACGCAAGACAGTGATTTCATTGATAATGCTATAAATACTTCTAGTGTTATTGAATCGATCATTACCTACCCTAATAGGACTTGGAGCCGTGAGTAATGCCATAAGTTACACCTAACCTAGAGCCGGCGCCACGTAGAAAGATTCTAGTTTCAAAATGAATATTATGATAAGTGTATGTATGTAAATTCATCCAGGGGTTCAATCCCTACATGAATTTCACAATCGCATTGCAACATCTTGCATTGCGCTCATCAACCCGCCAGCCAAGCGTGGTAAGTATGGCAAATAGCCATACTTTGCCTGGTAGGGGAGGCCCATGTTCTGTCGTGGACTTTATTGTGGCTGTTATAGTAGTGGTATATGTATGTATCATTGCAAGGTGTCATACTGTTCAATATCTGGTATTATACGGAAATCTGGAAAATTTCTCGCAACTTTATTTTTGGGAAAACGATAAAAAATTGGGTCGCCTTACAAAATGATGTCGCTGCTAGAGATTTTTTAAGCCATACGTTATGGTAGTTCACAAGAAATACTGTACAGTTTGATAAAAACACCCTACCTATTGCTCTTAACATAAAGCTAAAACGATCTCTTAGAGTATTATTATATATTCTGTGCTCTTAGTTTGTATTTTCTCTGCAGGCTTCCTTTCGTGGCGCGCACTCTACTGTGTACCTAGTTACCTACTTATAGTGTTGCTATTACTGAATGTAGTTGTACCTTATTAGGGAGATCTATCGCAAGTTCAATAGTGTCTATAGACATTGATGCAACTTCCGATCGCGCGTGAGATGTCATTTCCTCGTTCGCTTCTTTGAGTGTAGGTGATTTATTATTTCTTATAGTTGATTTTTTTATAGTTTTCGCACCCAATGGTACATGAAGTGTTATTTGGTAGGTAAATACCTATACTATAGGTTTTGTACTGTCTGCCTCGCTTTTAAGCATGCATATTTCACTTTTTCATTTCAATCATAATCTGCTACGACGTTATTTAATACCTAGTAAAATGAAATACATTTTTAAACGGCCGTACAATCCCTTCACGGCATAGATCATTATATCATCCACATAGAGCACTCACCGTCACGGGACACCGGCTGGCGAGCTGTGTCGCAATAAAGTAATGTACAGTTTTGTGTCGTAATGTAAACCACTCACAGCCCGAAAAACAAACTGGGCGTCGTAGCAGTTGCCGCAGTAGATCTTGTCCAGCTTGGAGCCGAACTGCTTGTGTAGCTATATAGGCACTTACCAGCACGGAACACCTCTCCGCAGCCATCGCAGCGGCTCGCAAACTGGGCGTCGTAGCAGTTGCCGCAGTAGATCTTGTCCAGCTTGGAGCCGAACTGCTTGTGTAGCTATATAGGCACTTACCAGCCCGGAACACTTCGCCGCAGCCATCGCAGCGGCTCGCAAACTGGGCGTCGTAGCAGTTGCCGCAGTAGATCTTGTCCAGCTTGGAGCCGAACTGCTTGTCGACCAGCGAGACGCGGCACTTCGCGCAGAGGAAGCACGCCTCGTGCCAGTGCTTGTCCTTGTACGACAGGTCCTGGGGACAACAATCAGGGTTAGTCTATTGGGAAAGTTCCACAGAATAGACACGCGACATGACATTTGTCAGACAAGCGATCGTCAGCAGTTATCGATGGGATGCGTGCCTAACATGTAAAGCTTTGTTTCTTCTGTTCCATAAATTTTATATGGAAACGGTTTCAGCGTCGCAATGTCGCACGCCTCACGTCTCCGACGATCACTTGTTTGACAGAAACAATCTTAATATCTCACATCTCTGTGGAGCTTGCGCCTATGAAACAACACGTGATAGACGACATTTATTTTACGACAGATCTCGGGGACAAAATAGAAGATTATGCGAGGACTTTACTTAAATGACAGTATCTATGTAGATATAATTATGGATATGTGCAGACAGATGTTTGAGACGAGCGCTTGCTAGTCTTAGCATCAACTCCCTTGCTTCAAACGCCTCTGAAATCCCAGCTGGAAATATTGGGGAACCGAGCAGAACGAAAGTGCTCTCCGTAATCGCCTTAAAACCGGGTAGTATGGTCTGGAAGTGAGCAAGGTAAGGTTTAACTTCTGAACTACAGGGGTAGAACTCACATTTTGACGAGTTGATCTCTAGACCTAATTCCTTAAGACGCGGTACTAAGGTGATCAAATCTTTTTCGACCTCATCCGGTGTCCCCCCGATCGTACCGTCATCGAGATACCAAATATTTAATGGTGACTGAAGGTCAGCTATCGCGTCTTGGATAGCTCGGCTGAACACGAGTGGACCTAGAGGGTCGCCTTGCTGGGCTCCGACTTGGGACGAAATGAGCTCCTGGTTGTAAAAGAGGTTGGATGGGACGCCATATAGCTGGTGTAGATACGGGTACAGGGATGGAATTTTATCTTTTACTGCGGCCAGAAGAGAATCTCTTTCTAGCGAGTTAAAAGCGTTTTTCAAGTCCAACTTCACTATTAAACACCTGGCATTTACGGGGTCCATAGCAAAAGAGCGTGTGGCATGGATAGCGGCTTCGCAACCCAACTGCGTCCCAAAACCTAGTTGGTGTGGCTGTAGATAGGCCGCCATTTCATCTTTAACTGAGCGACATCCCAATTTTGCTGTTAGGCGCCGGAAAACGCTACCAATAGCAATAGGTCTGGTTCCGCCATCTTTCTTGGTCAGGGCACAGAGGGTTGCTCCATATATAAAAGGGCACACACTAGGGTTCAGCTTCGCTCTTCCCAAAGTAACCTACTTACTACGTACTACCCCCTCATGGTTGCATCCGGAGAAGATTGCCTCTTTCGACAACACCCTGAAAGAAGCCGTTGAAACCATTTTAAATGTGTGTCTCGAGGAGCATCAGTGGTCACAGGCAGCTTTGCCGATCAGACATGGGGGGATAGGAGTGCGACGAGCTCAGGACGTGTGTTTGCCAGCCTTTTTGGCGTCGGTTCATGGAGTGGCAAGCCTTGTCTCTAATATATTACCTAATAATGGAGTCAAGGTAAGTATCCCGTTTGCAGCCGACGCAATGGAAGTCTGGTCAAACCGCTACCCTGATACACCTATCAAATCGGAAGCAGCACATTTTCAGCGTGCTTGGGACGACGTTGCAGCAAAGGCTGGTTTCGAAGACCTGTCGTGCAGCGCTACAGGAACAGACGTGGCGAGACTACGAGCATCCGCTTGCCCGGAGTCAGGAGCATGGCTGCATGCTCTTCCATCTCCTCATCTAGGAACTTTACTGGACAGTGACTCCCTGCGTGTTGCCGTTTCACTCCGTCTAGGCTGCAAAGTCTGCGAGCCGCACCAATGTATTTGCGGTCAATTGGTAGACGAAACTGGCAACCACGCTTTAAGCTACTGCCGCTGCTTAGGTCGATTCCCGCGGCACCATGCCCTTAATGAGTTACTCCGTAGGGCACTTGTGTCCGCAAACATCCCGGTCGTGCTGGAGCCTCCCGGACTAAGTCGCTCTGATGGCAAGAGACCCGACGGTTTAACGTTGGTCCCTTGGCAGAAGGGCAAGAACTTAGTCTGGGACGCTACTTGCGTCAGCACCACGGCAGCGTGTCATCTAAGTCGCACATCTCGTGTGGCTGGGGCAGCGGCTGAATACGCAGCCAAAAAAAAGCACGACAAGTACAAAGATTTGGCTGCGTATACTTTCGTGCCAGTGGCAGTGGAAACGTTGGGTCCATGGTGCTCGGAAGCAAAGGACTTCCTACGCGAGATTGGCCGTCGTCTGAGGGAGAAGGGTGCTGATCCTCGCTCAGGTTCGTTCCTGGCTCAGGGTATATCTCTTGCCGTTCAGCGCGGTAACGCCGCCAGCATATTAGGCTCATTTTCGGCGGGAACGATCCGGGGTGGTTTTTTAGATATTAAGTAATTAGTTTTTTTTTGTTTTGTTTTTATATTATGCTAAGGATTTTTGTTTTGTTTTTATACTTGTTACTTTTATTGAATAAATATATTTTTTACCATCAAAAAAAAAAAAATTATGGATACGAATAAAGATTGATTTGATATGTACTTGATTTGATATGATAACTGCAAAGTATACAAAATGCAATGGCAAGGAATAATTTTATGATCCAGATGGACTATGAATGCAAATCTGAGAGGCATCGGTCTCACGAGTGTCTTGCGACATCTCTTGTGAGTTTAGTCCTCTACGATAAGCATTTAAGCTGAAGTGATAAATGCCGACCTTCGGCACCAAGAAGGGTTCAAAATCATTACCTAATAATACTTATTCACTTAGAACTTAATCAAATTCATAAAAGAAATCACCTATTTTGTGGGTAAACCCAGGTGCAATTTGTAATTTTCTGCTTTGTTTAAGCTTTATACCAGTTTTACTGCAAGGCCACTAGTTTACCAAGCGGTTTTCCTTCACAAAAGGCTCATAAAATCGGTAACACATGTTCCACTCCACCTACTTAGCTATTCGCCTACTTGTTACATCTTTACAATCACAATGGGAATCTAACCAAACAAACCATTTACCCAAGATGGGGATATGTGGGTGGTAATTATAGATTAGAAAAATCAATCAATTGGATCTGTTGTTGCTTATTTGGAAGATCGTTTTAGGATTGTTTTTCTCCACTGCAGTTTTTTCGAAATTCGGTTTCAATAATGCTAGAAGATTTTGAAGGAAATAGTAATGTAGGGAAATAAAGACGGCACTCTCGATTGAGCCGCTTGTCGAAAATGTGCCATTGTCAAAATTTTGTTACTACTTTAAAGGTGCGTTTAGTTTAGGTACAGTCGCGTCAACTGCTATCTGCAATAAACTTTGTCTTCCCCATTATACAATAGAAGATCAAAGCTTCGTCTTTCGCCAGATAGATCAAACATTCGCAATTTCTTGTAAAAGCCCTATTCCATTTCCCAGAGACTCAATACAAACAAACCGGTACCGCGATGGTGGAAAACATCTCTAATTGTGGTCGATCGATTTGAATCAATCCTTTCATCTTTTGCGATACATTTAGACATGCCTTATTACCAGTGACAGCCGATGTGGCGCAGTGGTTAGTATGCCTGCCTGCCACGCAAAGGTTCCGGGTTCAATTCTCGGCGGGGTCACTCACAAAGTTGATATTTATCACTTTGTGAATTTGTTCCCAGTCTGGTTAGGACATTGCAGACTGAACCACCTGATTGTCCGCAAGTAAGATGGTTCCGTGCTTCGGATGGGCACGTTAAGCCGTCGGTCCCGGTTGCTGTCTATGATGGCGGTCGTTACACAACCATGTCAGAGGCCTGCTACTTGCAGTAGGCGGTTGAAAAACTCTGACACCAGGGTTCATCGGATCGTTGAACGACTCGGTGTCCGACACGAAAAAAGAGAGACCAGTGACGGAACGGAGGCGATATATGCGTTTGGGGTGAGAGCATGTGCTTGTGCAAATCAATGTTACCAATTATCTCCAAAACCTCTAGTCCAATTTTGATGCGGTTTTCTGTGATAGATTTAAATTTGACTGGAGTATGGTTTTGGATATGTGTTACGCGAATAATTCACCAGAGGGCGTTGCAGGAAACCGTCGTTGGCTTATTAAAATATATTTTGGCTCGGGCGACGTACTTACTTTGAATCCCTCGCTGCGTTCAGGATTCTACTATCCCTCACTTCGCTCTGGATTCAAAAAAGCGCCCTCGCCGTAAAAGTATTATTTTGCGCCCTTATGATACAATCTACTATTAATTTGTTATTGACTGATTGTGTGTGCATGTTTGATGTATGTAGGTAGTCTAGTTTTGAGTTATTATTTTGTATGTATTTCGAAAGAATTTCATCGTTCTGCAACTATGTTTACGTCCTCAAACCAGCTAGTTTAATGATTGCTTACATTTTCGGTATTCACATTACGTCATCTGCATACAGATCTCAACCTATTTGTGCGTGTGATTCACCGCATTTTACGATTCCGAAACAAATCTCGTTTGCGATTATTATTTTGTATTACATAATGTATTTCCAGATGTTACAGTTCACTGACCAAGAAACATAATATATCTAGAGATTGAGGAGACAGTTATGCTATGAAAGATTTTCAGGTGATTTTTCGGGTCACAGAAATAACCCTCTCGTCCCAAATACTTTAAGTCGGTAAACGTTCAGTTTCAAAATAAAGCTCCGCGTTCTCACTCTATTCCCGTCCGGCGGGACTTTGCCGCCGACGACGCGTATTCCAACATTTAAAGCCGCGTGTCGTAATGTCAATAAAACAACGTTTATTTTCGCCGATTACAAAATTCCTAGTCTTGATTCTCGAGTCAAAGTGAACATAAATCTCAAAGAATCGGCCGGCCCGGATCCACCCATGAGATCTTCTCAAGGTTGCGGAACGAAAACATAAAATAATTCTGTATCCGACCCGAAAATAGCCGCACTTGTAACGCGGCTGGTGTTTTGTAAAAGCAAGCCAATTTGTTCCCGTCTCTTGTGGAAAGTAAACAACTAAATAATTTCAAAACTACATCCACTATATCGCTCGTTACAATAATTTATATAAACATGACGTTAATGTTTTCTAGAAAGGTTATTAGTTCTGTATATTAAAAAACAAAAATACGAATATATTTACTTCGTAAGTTGAGCTTGTTATCGGATAATTTGAATTTCAGTGTTTTTCTTGTAATGATTGCGGTGATTTTTTTGGATTAGTTCGTCAGTGATCGCGGGGAACAAAAGTTTACCTACGAGTAAACATTAGACGTTTTGCAGCTGTTTAGTCGGACAGGAAAAGTCATTCGTTGGTTAGAGATAAATGTATAGTTTGGCGTGGCCACGTTATTTCGGCTTGGCAGCGTTCGTGCTGGGGCCGTGTGCAGAGGTGCGCCTCAAGAATCTAGGACGGCTGGAGTGACATAACTAAATTTGATCGGAGAAACAAACGAATGCTCCGGATTCTACAAGTATTCTCGATGACACCCGCGAAAATATTTAGGTTAAGAATTTTATAAAGTCTAAACAAATCACTTAAGAATTCTCTCAAACTTAAACTAAGGAAGATGAAAATATAACCTGGCTTTCTGAAGATTTCAAGAATTTTGAGTTATGAAATGAAAACTTTATTACCCTAGATGTTTTATTTGGTAGTTTTAGAGTTGTCAGAGACGATGATTGAGAAATGTAAGTGTCACTTGCATTACAAACAATTGCCAAAGTCGCAATTAATGATACTGCACATGACACTTGCCTCGCAGTTAATATTGTCATGATAAATATGAGGGACAGTTTGAATTTATATTGACTAGATAAATAGAGAGAGCCTTTCTAAATCATATTCAGTAGAGGTTTATAAATTCAATAGCAATGAAGCATTAATTCATACCTAACATTTGGAATAAGAGGTTTATGAATAGAGCTGATGACCTGTTTGTGTCATAAATGTTTAGTTTGTTGATTCATAAAGAACTAGTCAGTCACTGTTCGAGAAAAACAAGTTTTTATAAACCATGACAAATAGTTAGTTCAGAATTTCTGTTGAGTTTACAAGTTAGTGTTATATATAGACAGGACTAATGTTGATATGCCACTAGTGACCATATAATGTTAACTAGACATCTAAATACAGATTTGCAACCAGCAACCTTGAACCTATCCCTTAGGTCGTTTGTTGACCTCAACAAAAGGCAGAACTACTAACACTCATTGGTGAAGACCCACTCTTAGCACTTGATGCAGTAGAGATACCAGAGTACATTGGAGCTAATGTATCATTCATTGACCCCATAACCGATAACTGAGACGGGGAAGCATACTTTGGAGTCAATGCCGATGATCTTGCTGCACTCCTCGCATTCGTTGGCGAAGACGCCGTCGTAGCACATGATGCAGTAGAAGTACCAGAGTATATTGAAGCTAATGGGTCAATCGTTGACCCCAAAACCGATAACTGAGACGGAGCATACCTTGGAGTCAATGCCGATGATCTTGCTGCACTCCTCGCACCCGTTGGCGAAGACGCTCTCGTAGCACTTGATGCAGTAGGGGTGCTCATCGCGCAGCACGTAGCGCTGGCCGGTGAGCGACTCGTCGCACTGCCAGCAGCAGAAGTGGCCGCTGTGCCAGTCCTTGTTCATCGCCTTGGCGTACTCGCCGCTGAAAATGAGCTGGGAACAAAAGAGAAAAATTTAAGACATATGTGGACTATGTATTAGTCGCTGAAAGGGAGCTGATGATAGATAACTTATACCGAATGTAAGATGAAAATAAATCTAAGATATATGTAGATGATGCATTGGACTGAGGTTAGTTATCCTCCAGATAGCGAAAGTGAGATGACAAGTCAATGTAACTTCATTAAATGTATATGTGGATGATATATTGGGTGCTGAAAGCAAGCTAAAATGATACTGAGCGTGAGGTGACAGTAGATGATAGGCAAAAATTGTGGAGTTGAGATCAAAGTAGAAAATGTCACAGGCAAAGAACAGAAAATTAGAACTTAGGTATAAGTATGCGATTTATTTTCCACTGAAAGTGAGCTATCGATAACAAATACCGAACTTGAGATGAGCATAATATGAGAAAAGATAAAAAAGTCAGAACTTGAAACGAAGATGATAAGACATTGGATAGTGGACGTGATATAAGAGCAGATGTGTACAGCCGGTTTCAAATGACTTGACAACTATGTACAGTGAATATGAGAAAGTCACAGTAAATTATAGGTCATGGTTGTAGAAAATGAGCCGAGGACAACACTTGCAGTTTTAAAACGAAAGTAGGTATAAGATAAAGAGTATGAGTTGATTTGAAATGAGCGTACATGAAAAATAGGTGAAGGTGTAAAGTAAGCCGATGAAGTCTGGAAGATGGCGTTGCTTAAAAATTCACAGCAGTTTTTACATGATGCTTGGAAAAACATAAGTAGGGTACTCTGATGATTTTGAAAACATAAGATACAGTGACTGCAAGTAAGTTGTTTACAATATAAGGTCAATGTCAATAAAATTATGGATTTTCGGAATAGGTTTGCTCGTGACTTTACAACAAAGTTAGAACGTAGGACGATAGATGACACGAAAAAAACTATTAGAGAAAAATCACACACATTTCAGATTTCATATTGATCTGGTTAGGTTAGGTTTGGTATGGATGGTAGATATGAGATCCATCGGGATCACACCATATCTCATGATGATGATCAATATGGCTAAACCATAGATGAAGATAAATAGAATACTGATTTCTAAAATTTGATGCCAGTTTACTTATGATCATGGTTGTTTATATTTGTTTATGAATTTTTCAACTGCGCTGGACTCCACTCATTAATTATACACTACTTGTAACTTTCATAACCTTTAACGAGGTACAGTTTCGCAAGCATCAAATAGGTTTAGGTATAATAATGTTTATGCGCAAGTATAAAACTTCCTATAAATACCTTAGATTAGGTCGGGTATGTGCGGGTGGCCAAATCGCGCCTAGCATTTCGGATATGTGATGTCACGCGACGGAACATAATCGGTAATCGACACTTGGCTGTCACAGACACACTGGCGTCACCAGTCACTCACTGCACGGTCAAGGGAGTTTGGCCACCTCACACATACCCATCGTCGTTGGTCGTGGTCTGGTTGGTCTGCTCGATCTCCGTGACGGTAACCTCCCCATCCTGGTTCTGGGTGGATTCACGGCGCTTCGAGGTCTTCTTGACCTTCCTGGTCTTGCGCTCAGTAGTGGTGTACTGAACTTGCACGTCTACGTCAGCCATTGTAGTTGAATACGGATTTCGGATCTACGTTAGGGTATCACTGGACGCGGTCGCGACCCGGATTCGAATGGCGAGCACCGGTGGCCGAATCGCAGGAATTATTCCAGAATGTGTAGCGACGCGGTGGGGGGAGTTTGGGATTTAAATTTGGAAGAGTGACGGAGAGAGCAGGTGCGCGGGCGTTTCCGAGCGAGCGAGCTTCCTCGGCGGTGACGGCGCCGCGATACGCGGGATGTCGACGCCGACGCCGCCGCCCTGGGAGCTTTACCCGAACAGATGTAGGTACTGATGCAGGGCGCCTCGCTCGTGCGAACTAAGCATTCCCTTATCATTTGGCAGCGATTCAACGCTGTTATTATTGGCGAACAATGATGTATGTTCGACGCTTGACCCAATACCCACATCGAATTATGCCTATGGCTTTTGAGTAATGCACTTGACTTTATATCGAGCACGGATTTACAACGGCTATTGGTTGGCTTTACTGCTGTAAACATGCCGATAAACGAAATGGCTGCTATATTATGCCTTCTGAAACACTCGTTAAGTTGAGTCGAGGAATCGTATTAAAAAGAAAAGTGTTAGTATTTACGTGGCTACTATCAGCAGCACTCAAAAGCAGCACCTCATTTACTCATAGATACATGAGCTCCACCTATATCAGTGATTCTTATTAACAGTTTAAAACCCATCATCGATCTTTTAGGTAGATACTGACATTTTTTCCAAAACATTTTGACAAAGTTGTGTTTGTAAATCCTCTGCCTTCAGAACTAAATTTCATACTAAATTAATATTTCCAAGAGTGCTAGCTAGTCCAGGCTATCTAGAAATAATAATAATCTTCAAATGTGATTTTATCGAAGTTCCAACTCAATAAACACTCTTCATTCTAAATATATTTTCCATTTTTGAGTTAGGTATTTACAAATCGAGTAAAGAGGAACTATAGCATACCAGGTCTTAATTTTACTGGCTCCAAACAAACATTTAGATACTAGTTCAAGATGCACTGCAAATACCAATGCTGAAACTTCAAAACGATATGTCACACAAAACTAATAAAAAGTCGTCAATGTTTTTATAATCTAAACAAATTGTTCACGCAGAACAATGATTAATAAACAAACAATAACAACAAAACATCATCAGTAGTGTAAAGAATGAATGAGATGACGCCGACAATCTTTAAAGATTAATTGACAGTGTCAAAGTGGCGCTATTATAAATGACAGTTCAGATTGGATCAGCTTTGATACAATCTAGCTGTCATTAATAAAAGAGAGAGCGCTACGACTACGAAACGTTAGGTAATCTGTTCGTAATTGCTAGAGCCAATATCGAAGTAAGACCTGGGAATGTAAGACCATGTTTTATTAGACTATGCTGACAAGTAGTAGTAGGTACTCGATCCTACGCAAGCCCGCAGGTGTTTCCTATCGACACACGGCACTCACGCGCATTTACGTAAAAATAACCATTGAATGAACCACGACCGAGACCTTGTGGGCAAGACAGTCAGCAGACGGAACGCACATGTTTCAACATAGCTGTAGGGAAGCAAAGTACGGATCAGGGAGACTAGAAAATACTACAGAGTTAAATATTACGCAGGGAACACAGACACTGTGAAGATTTTGATGTCAATGTTGTCATACTGTAGAATGTCAAGTTACTTTTTGCACATGTTTGAACAAAGGCGTATGGAAATGAAGGGAGACTAGTAAGTAATGGAAATGAACAGTTCTGAGTAAGCGCCTAAATGTCAAACCAGAATGAAAGAGCTAAATCTTCTTAGTTTTGCTGATTGGTTGGTATGATGACACTAAATAGAAAATTTGACCTCATACCAACCAATCAGCAAAACTAAGATAAAGAGCATAGCCATCACTAATTCATTTACCTATATCATGTAGGACACCGAGTCGACTAACGACTTGATGAACTCTGGTCATAAATCATTCACATCCACAACCATGACAAATTCAAAAGATGATTTAGTTTTTTTGGCCTATTGACACCATAGATTGTTATGAAGATATCAAGTATCGTGTACCATTGACGTAAGCATCTGTAAATCCATTGATCCTTTTCAATGCCGTTGATCAGCATGTAAACTCGTCGAAACCGTGGATATTTACCTAAATATTATCGTGTTCGCAGCCACGCTTTGAATATTTTTCTTACATGGACCACAGTAGGTATAATCAATAGTACTAGCGTACATGGACGATGTTTTCAATTCAGGTTGATAAAGTAAGCAGTTCTAAACTGCCATCACACGGCACGAATTTATTTATTATTTATTTAGAAGGAACTATAAAGAGTCAAACTATAAGACAATTGACGTGGCCAGCTTTTGGGCTCAAAATCTGTAAAATAGTCGCATTGCCATTGACCCGAAAAGCAGAAGAAAAATATATCTTAGCATGTGAAGATCTCTATCAAAAGTCACATTAAGATCACAAAAAACAAACAAATGGCTCATAATTCAGGGAAATTCTAAAAAAGCATCTCGTTTGTTGTTCTGGCATCAGCATCAGATGCTATATTTAGTTGATGACGAGCTGACTCCAGCAGAAATAGACTAGAAAGGGGTCGAGTGTACGTTTGTTCGCGAAATCGTGAAGTAATGGATATGTAACGGTGGAAAGCGTGGGGAGTAACTATTATTGGTGTAGAGGTGGATACTAGTTTTGAATCAACTATTAAAGTAGGTACTTCTTCCTAAGTTTTAGAGCGTGGCTCTTGTCGGTGGAGTAACCGCCATTCCCGCCATTTTCATTTCATTTTAAAGTACAGATAACATAGATTCTGTAGATGAAATAGGTAAATTATGAGAACTTAAAATGGAAATGGTTTTCAGCTTTTCCATCGATTTTAAACGTAAACGTTTAAACTATTTTTCCACACGATTAGACGTTGTTAAAGGACTTAACAAAGTCTAACTTTTTTTATTTTAAATTAGGTAGTAGTTCCTTTTGCAGACTATGCAATACCTAAACCTCAGCCAAAATGTTTGCTTACGATTTAACATTTTCCCTTTTACAATTACTTTTTAAAACCATCCTACATATTGTATAGTGGATTCATACATATCTAATAGTTACCTAGGTACTGTAATAATGGCCAAACAAACAAAAAAAACACTAAAATCACGTTCCAATTCAACTTTCACACCACGACAACTAACGATCAACTTTTGCTCGTTTCCTGTCGTAAAACTGATTCAAACTGCGATTTTCCTTGTAACATCGTACGTTGTGGTTTAAAAAGACTAAGTATAATAACTATTGTATAGACTGTTGATAGACAAACCACAGAAACTTAATATTGCAAGTATAGTGGCGATAGATAATACTTGAGTAAATAAAGGTTCAAATATTTTAAGAGTGAAGTGTCTTGGAGCAAAATATTCAGACATGAATTTCAGAACATCAGGATATTTAGATCTTTTGTTGATTTACTATCAGTAGTAGATGTACTACAGGTAACTATACAGATGTCGTATTTCTTTTTTTTAATCTAATATTTTCGGAAATCAATTAACTGTGGATGAAGCCATAAAAATATCTCTAATTAAAATGTGTTTAGTAGTGCAGTTTATGGGCAAATGGCCAACATGTTGTAGTAACACAGGTGAGTGATTTGGCAACCCAGGTACGACAGTAAAGTGGTTATTACTTTACCCTGCCTACAGGGCCCGGTTCGAGATACATTGCTGGCTATTTTATCGGAGGCGTTAATCATCATCATCATCGGCGAACCAATTCAGAACCGGGCACGGGCGGTCAATCCACCATCTTTACAAATGGGGACTTACGAATGCGGAGAGTCTGATCAAACCATAGCCCACATCGTGAACGATTGTCTACATCATCGCTTATCTGGTGGCATGTCCGAGTTGCACCGGTTTACCCCAGTGGCCAAAGAGTGGCTAAAAAACCTAAATTTGGACATATAGAATCCAACGCAGAGTAATATTATACGATATGATGGATGATGACCATCATCGGCCTCATGCATCTGTGACAGATGATATGTTCAGTGTCTAAGGCAAGGGAAGACTCCACAGACACTGCGTTGCTTGGGACGAAGTAATGAAAAAGCAGGGATACCCAGAACCTGCGTCGCCCTCTCGGCCTCCCTGGCTGACTCAGCAGGAACGACTAGTCGATACGTGCGGAGCCAGGTTGGCTGCAGGACTCTGCTGCATGGTAGACCTCTGTCACACAACGTTTCCCTAATTTGTAGTCACACGGAGACCCCGTTCCTGACTTAAGTGTGGAGTTATCCTTCTCCAGAACCCAGGTCTGATTAAATCTGCCTACGACCCCCATGGGAAGAGAGGCGGTGGTGCTATTCTACTGTGCTGGCACCACACGACCAGGAGATAACCAGCAATGTATGCCTTATCAGACCATTTAGGCAGACTAAGAGTAATATCACTATTTAAACGCCTGTGTATCATACAGACAACCTTGCTATGATCATTATTAATGTATATATCGGTCTTGTCTGTCGTATCACCCTATGGTTCACTCATCAGACTGTCATGTGCTTGTGGGGTGACATTGCCAAATTTCCTCTCTTAGCGAATTTCATAACATAATGCAT